>CM065590.1:259684797-260234040 GCA_033119425.1 Bufotes viridis
AAACCACAGATAACACTAGTGATGATATTGTGGTAGTGTTACCTGCAGTCCTATGTAAAACCACAGATAACACTAGTGTAGATAATGTGATAGTGTTACCTGCTTCCTTAGTGTGCCTCCCTGTGTCTCTCCCACGGACTCCATGCTGGCGGTGCTGCCTCCTCTTCCATCTTCTTCTTGCCCTGCACAGAACATCCTGATGCAGCTGCGTCAAGACATAGGAACACTGTGGGGCATGGTGATGAGACACACATACAGGGAGAGACACACACAGAGACAGACACACAGGGACAGACACACACACATACATACATACATACAATAAATAGGATCACCAACATATTTCCTCAAAAAAATGTTTATATATATATATATATATATATAGAGAGAGAGAGAGAGAGAGAGAGAGAAGGTACCTATACATGTAAAGGCACACATTTTATATACACACACATATATATATATATATATATATATATATATACACACACACACACACACACACACACACACACTGGCATACATAGATATATATATATATATATATATATATATATATATACTTGTAGTAATGATATAGCAGCACTCACATGAATAAAGATGGGTGCAAATCCCTTGAAAGTCCTGGATAGAAACTTGTAAATACGTTGAAACAACAGGCAGCACTCCAAAGTAGACGTGGATCTTTTTATTACACCTCCGCAACGTTTCAGCTGCTCAATGCAGCCTTTGTCAAGCAGTGAACAATAGTGTGCCAAAAGTATTTAAGTGCAGTGCACAGGTGGTAACAATCATCAATTATGCAAATTATACTAGTGCCATCATCAAAATATTCAAATCAGTATATATACAAAAGTTTATAAAAGAAAACAAAATTCATATTCCATATTCACACATTGGTATATCATATACATCTGTGACCAAAATTCATGTGTACAAGTGATCAAACAATCCATCGATCCATCATAAATGTGAGTCCGTGTATAATCATATTAACCCGATTTCACCTGTGAATTAAAATAATTGCAGATCATTATCGTCACGACGGGGTCACTCACCACCAATCCTTCTCATGTTCGGCGTCAGGAAACTACTAATGCGCATGCACCCAAATCATCGGTATAGCGCTGTATCACCACGTGACATCCCAATACGTCACTTCACCACGGCCGCAACTACGTCACAACTGCGACACAGTCCCGCTGCTGCTCAGTGACGCAACGTGGTCACGTGGTGAAAACAAAAAGTCCACACTCACGTGTACCACCATACGTCACATCACCACGTCAGCAACCACGTCACAACAGCGCCGCAGTCCCGTCACCGCTCGGTGATGCAATGTGGTCACGTGATGAAAACAGGAAGTCCACAATCGCGTGAACCAGTATAACCATCACCCCAGTAACCGGGTAAATACATATTCAGAGGCCACATATACAAGTCTCATGGAAATAAATAGTCCACCCAATATGTCCATCTAGGGTTGCGATGACAAGGGATATTTAGTCCCAATGTCTCACCACCCCGAGTTTAAGGAGAGTGTATACCATGTTCCCATTGTATCACTCTCCCACTCATGAACATCATGGATGAAACAATGTCACAGGAGTCCCAGAAAAGACCAGCCTTTTTGAGAAGGTCAGTCAATTCTAGAAACCCAGTTCCCAAGACTATTTGTGGCTAAATCAACAGAAAATGGCTGGTTCACACCACGCGTTGGACCCTTTTGGCAATACTTAATATCCTGACTTGAACTTCTGGATTATAGGTGAGTTCCCCATCCCGATAATTCTCTGATCATCCAATCTTTCTCCAATTCCATAATTTCTATAATAAAAAAGAGATTCAAATTAATAATTCAACATCAACTTAAGAATATTGCAGCACACTATGGTTCTCATACTCTCCAGTGAGCGGCGCCATGGATACCCGCAGAGCCCACAGGGTCATACAACTCTAAACTCCACATTCAAACCCTTTGGCCTCAAACTATGTAAGCGGTAGATCCAAAAGAGCTCTTTGCGTTTGAGTAGGGTAATCCTATCTCCCCCACGTCTAGGAATGGGGACCTGATCCACAACCCTAAACCTCAAATCACGCTCTGTATGATGTGCCTCCGTGAAATGCCTGGACACCGGCAAATCCATCCGTTTCTCTCGGATCGAAAAACGATGTTGGTTTAGTCTGGTCTTTACCTCCCAAGTGGTCTCCCCCACATAGAGGAGGCGACATGGGCATTCCAGAACATAAACAACATATGTAGAATCACAGGTCAAATACTTGTCAATGTGGAATTGCTCACCGGTTGTGGGATGTATAAAATCAGCACCCCTCAACATCAGAGAACAATTCACACAATTGTGACAAGGAAAACACCCAACTCTCCTAGATCCAAAATATGTTCCAAATGAGACCTTCTTTGTTCCCAAGTCTGCTTTTACTAATGTATCCCTCAGGTTACGTGTACGGCGGTATGACAACAGTGGTGGTCTCGAGAATTCTGGGATATCTCTAAACATACTGCCCAACATCGTCCAGTGTTTCCTTATAATTTTACCAATGTAAGGGCTTATAGTGTTATAACTTGACACAAAAGGTATCCTATCCTCTTTACTCCGTTGTCTATTATCACCTAATAGTTCAACCCTGGGGATGTTTTTAATCCTATCAATATGTCGCTGTATAAGACCAATGGGATAACCTCTGGCCCTAAATTTATGACCCATCTCTGTCAGTCTAGACCCCAGTTTTTCTTCCTGACCAACTATCCTCTTTACTCTAAGTAGTTGACTAAACGGCAAAGACCTCACCATTGCTCTAGGATGGTTACCAGTGAACACCAATAGATTATTCCGGTCAGTCTCTTTGATAAACAGGTCGCTATTCAGACGATTTCCCTCCACAAAGACCAAGGTATCCAAAAATTGAACCTCTTTGTCTGAATAAGTAAGTGTAAATTCTATCTCCTGTTCCCTGCTGTTCAGATATGAATGAAAGTCCTCCAATTGCTCAGAGGTTCCCTTCCAGACGAGGAAGATATCATCTATGTAGCGCCACCACCCCAGGATATGTCTAAGGTGGTGGCCCACATAGACGTATCTCTCCTCGAACCGCGACATAAAAATATTGGCGTATGTCGGTGCCATATTTGAACCCATCGCGGTTCCCCTTTTTTGAACAAAAAAATCATCTCGGAACAGGAAATAATTGTTCTCCAGAACACAACGTAATAACTGAAGGATGAAATTCTGACAGTCAGTGGTATATCCTGAGGATAAAAGGCAGTCTTGTACTGCCAAAATGCCTTTATTATGATCTATAGACGTGTAAAGAGAAACCACGTCAAAAGATACCAGGAGAGCCCCATCAGGGATAGTCATAGAATTGATAATCTTTAAAAATTGGGTGGTGTCCCTAATGTATGATTTAGTCTCAATGGCAAATCTACGTAAAACTCGATCCAGGAAAATTGCTACATTGGAAAATAAGGACTCACATCCAGATATAATGGGCCGACCCGAACATGAGAAGGATTGGTGGTGAGTGACCCCGTCGTGACGATAATGATCTGCAATTATTTTAATTCACAGGTGAAATCGGGTTAATATGATTATACACGGACTCACATTTATGATGGATCGATGGATTGTTTGATCACTTGTACACATGAATTTTGGTCACAGATGTATATGATATACCAATGTGTGAATATGGAATATGAATTTTGTTTTCTTTTATAAACTTTTGTATATATACCGATTTGAATATTTTGATGATGGCACTAGTATAATTTGCATAATTGATGATTGTTACCACCTGTGCACTGCACTTAAATACTTTTGGCACACTATTGTTCACTGCTTGACAAAGGCTGCATTGAGCAGCTGAAACGTTGCGGAGGTGTAATAAAAAGATCCACGTCTACTTTGGAGTGCTGCCTGTTGTTTCAACGTATATATATATATATATATATATATACATACATACATTCATACAGATACATAGAGACATGTGTATATATCCATATATATACACACTTTAGATAGATAGATAGATAGATAGATAGATAGATATGTATATATATTGTGACAGGACCATGGGGAAAGTGATAGAAGGAGTCTACATTTCACCTAGGTTCCTGTCTTATACGTTCTAAAAGCAGCCAGGGAATTGACAGCAAGGGAAACTAATTTTTTTTTGTTAAAAACCTGGTTAGAAGAGCCTAGCTGCTTGGAGCAGGGAGAGTTGGGTGGGTCCCTGCTCCAATTAGCCACTCCGGGTATTCTGGGTAACTGTGGCTAATCACCTGGAACCTGGGTGTGCTATAAAAGGGCAGACAGCTCACTAGCTGGGGCTCTGCTCCTGGGAAGAACGCTGTTGTGAGTACAAAACAACTGTGTGTTTTGTTGATGGAGCTGGGCACAAGGCTCAGTCTCATGTAGTTAGGGACTACTTCATGTTAGACGTAATGGCCAGACGGCCAGGTATTTCATTTATTTTTTTAACTGTTTTTGTTTAATATTCGACTTGCAAAAGTCAATAAAACTGGCTGAGGCCAGTTGCACCAAACTTGCGTGGACTGGACTGTGTTTTATGTGCCTATAGCGCCCGTCTATCCCAGGAGACGGCGGTCCCGGAAGCTAATCCTGTTACAATATATATACACACACATAGATAAATATGTACACACATGCATACATAGAGATATATAGACATATATACACATACATACATTAATAGATATACTGTATATACACACACACATAAACACAGATTGGTCACTTTTCTACTTGGAGGCTGCAGGAGAGGAGCAGTCAGATGGCATGCAGGTTTTTTTCTCCCTGACCTCTGCATGCTTCCTTCTTTGCGTACGGACCTGGCAGCATCAATCAATGTCAGCAGGCACGTGTGTAGAGCCGCCTCCTCATTGGCTCAGCGTGCCTGCTGACATATAGTGCTGCTGCCCTGCGGTCGTCCTGAGCCTGTACTCACCACACAAGTAAATGAACAGGGGAGGGGAGGGGAGAGCCCGGGCCGGCCCATATTAACTATAGTCTACTGAAGTCTGTGCAGAGTAGGGGGCGGGGCCTTCCATGCGCTCTGGGCCCCCCTGTGCCGCGGGCCCCATAGCAATGCCGTGGTCTGCCTATATTGGCGGTACACCACTGCTCACAGTCTGATAAAAGCAGTAGGGAGGGTGAGGACTCTGGTGATGACTGTGTGCTAGACACGACCTGGGAGCCAGATTGGGGTACTGAGGACGCAAAACTAGTGCAGTGGTTGGTGGCAGCAATAAAGAGCAGACGTCAAGTACCTCTCAAAGAACCTCAAGGGCCACTTCTGCTTCGGCATCTGGTGATGCTGCTGACACTGTGGGTGGGTTAGGCCCAAAACGTGCCAGAACTAAGCTCAGTTGGCTGTCTAAAGCTCTGTGCGAGAAACTACTGTATGGCAATTTTACTCTACAAGGAGGGCACACAAAACCACTGCAAGATCTGCAGGATTAAAATAAACCGTGGCCATTCAAACACACTCATATCTACCTGAGGTCTATTGCAACACATGAGGAGGCATCACTGGAACCTTTGGAAAAATGCAACTGGCTATCATTCCCAATCAGAACAAGTCTGTCCTTCACCTGGTTCTCTTTATGGTAGCCAACCCACATCCCCAAGTAATATGAAATTTTTGTCATCATTATCACCTTCTTCTCCTGCTAAGACTCCACCTTATACTCGGCTCCATCGTGAGACATATATAATGGAATGTTTGGCCATGAAAAAGCTTTTCTACACCAGCAATTAGCTTGCCTACAAGCTGAACCCCCACCTGGCCACGTGGTGTAGTTGCTGTAGTACCATTGTAGTAGACCCTTATACTCTTACGTGGCAGAGAATGCGGGCCACTCCTTGTGATTCTCGCTGTGTGACAAGCTGAATTCCGAGGTGGACACCTAGAGCAGCTGTTACAGACAAGTACAGGACAGGTCTTTCACGGCTTACTGGGTCAATGTTTTTTGCGGCAGTGGATAAGCAGCACCCTGCAACATGGCCAGATTCTTTTGAACCCCTCCCACAAAATCATGGGGCTGGCTCCCACAGCAGGAGGAGGAGGAGGTGCTGCCACTTGAGGAAGAGGAGTCAGGGGAGAAAAGATGATGACTGACACTGGCCATGACACCTAATCGTCTTATTGAGAGGGCAAAGTAGAAAGAATGGCTCCTTGGGCACGCTGGCTAGAATGGGGACCTGTAGACTCACTTACTTACGCAGTGGAGCTGAAATAGGTGTACAATCTGAAGGGAAGGAAGGGGGAGCCATAGATCATCTAAGTGGGCAACATGGCTGGTACTATGGGGGAGCCATATACAGTATAACAGGATAACTTGACTTGTGTTATGGGGGCAAAAATCAGTATAATAGCGCAACGTGGCTGGTATTATGGGGTGCCATCGACGGTATAACAGGGTTATATGGCTAGTGTTATGGGGGCAATAAAAATAGTATAACAAGCTAATATTGCTAGTAATGTGGGGACCCATAGCCCATATACCAGGCTAACATTGCTAGGAATATGGGTGAGCCATAGATTTTATGATAGGGTAACATGGTTATTATTATGGGAGTTCCATACACCATATAACGAGGTGACATGGCTGGTATTGTGGGGGCAACGCACCATCTAATAGGGCAACATGGCTGATAATATGGGGGTGCCACACAAAGAATACAAGGGTACTATAACTGGTGTTATAGTAGTAACAGACAGTGAAATAGGGTTACATAGTTACTAATATGGGGGCGCCATAGACCTTACAACAAGGTAACATGGCTATTATTATGGGGGTGCCATACACAGTATAACAGGATAACATGGCTGGCATTATGGGGCCATTAGACAATATTAGCAAGGCTAATATTATAGATGCACTATAGACAATATAACAGGAGACGATTATGGGAGATCATAGACCATATAACAGGGTAAAATGGCTGATATAATAGCAACATGGACAGTAAAAAACAGTGACACTATCCATTTCCTGGTGTTAGAGGGACAAACTAGATGCTTTAATGCATGCAGGACCAATTTTTGAGATATCAGAAGGTCCCAGAGGTGGGATCCCTCAAAGGGATTTTTAACCTTGCTATTAGATATATATTATATCAGGCACTGCCACTTGTATAGATCACTGCCACTTGTTACAAGACAGGTCATTCCCTCAGAAGACACATCCCCTAGAGGGCTCTTAATTCCTGTATGCGAGCCCACCCCAGCAGACATTGAGACTACAATACATGACACACAGTTATCAGTTGGAAATACAATGGATAGCAGGATCCTCATGTACATGACAGCAAGCTGTAACAACTTTAACTTGTTAGCATCTAGACTACCATTGTAATATGTAAAATACCCTTTCATGTATTGTATATGGCAGATACCAGTATTGTTTACCGACTTCCCTAAATTAACCTGTCATCTGCTGAACTAAAGTTGGTATTCCCACCCCCAATGTCCTATAAATACATGTACTATTGAATAAAGACTTCAGATCTTAACTGTCCAATATTGAGTTCTGACTGTTATTATCTCCCAGCTGGAGGAAAAACTATTCACTGAAGGGGAAAATTTACCGGTGGAGGTCTGATGCCTCATTGTATGACCATCTCATAACCGCCTCAAATTGGAAAGAGCTATCAGTTTGGTGTCAGAAGGTGGGATTCGCCATAAACAGTATCGGGTAAGTGATTCTATATTTTTTTTAGGTATTATTACTACCCTATACTGTGAGAGCGGATTATTTGAACCCGGTGAGCGCTTCTGTGCGCCTCCCAGGAATCTGATATTCCTAAAGAAGTTATAGGGATCTGAAGTCCCAGGAATCTGATATTCCTAAAACCAAAAAAGGGGTCTGGAGTCCCCAAATCTTAAAACAGTGCTGTGTGCAGTGAATAGTCTTTCCTAAAACAATGTATATTGCTGTATAATTGCTTAAGCATTTCTGTGTGGATTGTATAGACTGTGTATAGATTATATGCGAGTTCATGCTGAAAGTGAAGGTATAAATTTGACCATCCAGAATAGTTAAAAATCAACCATAAATTCAGTAGTAATTATGAGCCTGGATTAGAAGAAATAGGATAAATTTGACCATCCAGAATAGTTAAAAATCAACCATAAATTCAGGAGTAGCTATGAGCCTGGATTAGAAGAAATAGGATAAAAACATATAAACTGATAAGCATAAGGTTTGTCAGTAAGTATTTGCACTAAACACAAACATAATCATCCTTAGATAAACCTTCAACTTCAGCTGATCTCAATATATATTTTTTTTATTATTATTTTTTTTTTTTATTATTATTACTAGCTTAAGTAAAATGGGCAATTCTTATGGTAAGAAGAATCCGGCATCCGCAGCATGGTTCTACATTGTTATCTTTTGTAGACGACTTATTAATCTGTAGTCCATCTGAACAAGCGTGTCAGAGGGACACACTGTCATTGCTGTGCTTTCTGGGAACAGAAGGGCAAAAGGTCTCTAAGAAAAAGATCCAGTTCTGTCAAAAAAGTGTTACCTTCCTTGGCATGATTCTCACACCTGGCTCTCGGTTGCTCGCACCAAATCGCATCCACACGATAATCAGTCTGCCTCGCCCACAAACAAAGCCAGAGTTGATGAGCTTCCTGGGCATGTTAAACTTTTGCAGATTATGGATCCCAGACTGTTCACATTGGGACTCTTTCCTCAGACCTTGCACATCCCTCACTGCTCCCCAGAATATTGTTTGGTCCCCTGAAATGATAGATGCTTTTGAGACATTAAAAATTTCTCTTGTTTCAGCCCCTGCATTTGGCATTCCACAATACAATCTACCATTTCACCTGTATGCACGTGAAAATTGCAAAACCATAGCTGCTGTGTTAGCTCAAGACCATGGAGGACGGTTGAGGCCTGTTACATATATATCAAAACTACTCCCAGTCACTGTACAGGGCATGCCACCATGTCTCTGGACCTTGGCAGCATGTGCAATGGCTGTAGAATTGACAAGCTCGATCACACTGGGACATGACACCACACTGTACACATCCCACTCTGTACTACACCTTTTAAGAAATCTGTCCACACAACACATGACTGCCCAAAGGTTGGCAGGATATGATGTTATCCTTACCACCACCTCAGGGCTCCAGGTCCATTATTGTGCCCCAACAACTGCACCAATGTTGTTTTTGAATGCCCTCCTAGGGCAAAAGGGCCCACAAGATAAGATTTCAGAACAACATGAATGTGCAGAACGAATTCACATAGCTACCAGCCCCCGCCCCACTCTACAAAGTGTTCCTTTTCCTGATGCAGAAGATGTTTTTGTAGATGGCTCCTGCACCCGACCAGATGATCACACGTTTCATGCTGGTTATGCAGTTGTACAATTGCCCGATACAATTCTGGAAGCCATGCCAGCCACTGTTTCATCAGCACAAGCTGCGGAGTTGATCGCGCTTGCTAGAGCTTGCGAAATTATGGCTGGCAGGCGAGTAAATGTGTACACAGACTCTAAATTCGCATTTTCGGTGTGTCATGATTTTGGAGTAATATGGCAGCATAGAGGGTTCACTACAGCGACAGGCAAGCCAGTAGCACATGCACAACTCATTTCAAATCTCCTTGCAGCAATTCAACTCCCGGAGGCCATTGCAGTCATTAAGTGCCAGGCACACACAACCTCAATGACTCTAGTTGCCCAGGGGAACAGGTTAGCAGACAGGCATGCAAAAGCAGCCTCCCGTATCACACAAAATTGCGCAACCGAGGTTTGTGTAAATTCCCCGCTAGTACCACTCACTCCTGAAAACAACATAATGTTGTCCCAGCTCCAAACATTTGCAACATCAGCAGACATCACTTATTGGCAGCTTCAAGGGTTGACCAAAGACGCTAACGGTCTATGGTCAAAGGGAGCAGTAGTAGGAATTCCCAAAATAGCAGCCCCCATTCTTATACTCCAAATACATGGTTTAGGCCACAAGGGACTCAGGCAAACAGTTGAGGAGGTAAGTAAACGGTTTTGTGCAGAGAATTTAAAGCAAGTTACAGAAAGTATGATTTCAAGATGCCTAACCTGTGCTAGAAACAATGTTCAGGGAAAGAGAGTAGGCCGTCATGAACATTTACCGCCCCCACCGGGACCATTTCAGGAATTGCAAATTGATTTTACACACATGCCAAAAGCAACAAATGGGTGTAAAGTCCTTTTGGTAATTGTTGACAGGTTCAGCAGATGGCCGGAGGCCTTTGTGGTAAGAAAAGAGGACGCAAAAACTGTAGCTAAAATTTAGTGTAAGGAAATCATTGTCCAGTCAGAATCAGCTCTGACAATGGAACCCCATTCACAGCAAAGGTAACTCAGTCCATAGCTGAACAATTAGCTATAGTTTGGAAATTCCATATACCATACCACCCCCAAAGCTCCGGAGTTGTTGAACGAATGAACCGCACACTGAAGGACAAACTAAGAAAGGCAATTGAAGGTACCTACCATAAGTGGGACCAGTACTTGCCAGCTATTCTTGCTGAAGTCAGAATGACTCCAGACCCAAGAACAAAGTTATCTCCTTTTGAGATTTTGATGGGAAGACCCTTCCCAACCCCATGGACAATGAGTCCATTAATTCTGATGCCTGGAGACTTGCAGCAGATACAAGAGGAATATGTGGCAAAACTGATTGAGAAATTGAACAGTGATTATGGTGATATTTCGCTCTCGTTTCCTTTGCCAACAGGTGCACCAACCCACCTATTCAAGCCTGGAGACAGAGTCCTGGTGAAGGCCCTCCATAAGTTGAAGTCCCTGGACCCACCCTATGGACCCCCTGTGACAGTCCAGGCCGTGACCAGAACTGCAGTGCTGACAGACGACTCCTCTGCTTGGATCCACGCATCCCGAGTGAAGGAAGCCCCATCTTAGAGTCCTGTGCCCGAGTGATCAGAACCAGAAGAGTCTCCAATTGGATCAAGCCAGACTAAAGAAGGAAGCATCAGTGTTCCAACAATGCCGACGTACACCCACACCCCTGGAAGACCTCACATCCGTGCAGCAGTAGCACTCTGTGTGACAGTACCAATGCTAGCAGTCACTGTTTGGCTTGTAGCAACATGTGCCCATCATCCAGAGGACCGACCCTCAGTTTGCCCCTCATCACCCCAGGAATTAAGAGACAGAAGAGACATTCGTGTCTCCACTCTACGATTGACCCCAAGTTTGTTAGACTCAAAGGACAACATATGGGCCTTTATTGCTGCCAATATACTAAATTCTTCAGATTTTTGTATCACGGATCATTACAACTCATATGACTTGTCTCGACCTGCCTCTTGGCTGTCCCCACCCCAGCTAGTGTCCTAAAAATCTATTATAGTGCAGTGTGGAATGACACAAGTATGGAGGATTCTGATGTATATGCACATCCAAATCTATACACCTATTGCAGCAACAGATCCTCATATGCACTCACAGAAACCATGGTCGAAATAGATACAGGATATATAACCTCCGCTGAAGTCTGTTATGACATGACCTGCAGTAGGAGTTACATCCCTATGTGCACACAACCAAGTCGCCAGCCTACGTACACGACAGAGTACAACGCCACCTGTTTAGGTTCTCGCCAGTGCAAGTCAGTAACCAACAACATGACCTGTACACACACCATAATACAACCCAGTTATGGGAAACATGTCCAGCTCACTAAGGGATGGTTACTGACATGTGGGACTCATAGTTGGACATATGTCCCAGGAAATATAACAGGGGGACCATGTACACTTTCACGGCTCTCACTGATCCTACCCCCAAGATCAGTTGCCCACGCCCGATCCCCTAGGTCCCTAGGAGAGACTCTTCCAAGCGACTGTGACTCAGCAGTACATCTATTCTCTGAAGCTGAGTATGTCTCTCTGGCCATATCCCTAGTAGGAGTCCCAGGCCTTGCAACGGCAAATCATAGACAACTGAGTAAGGTTGCCTGTGCACTTGCAAAGGGGTTAAATCGCACATCTAGTGCTCTATCTGAGCTATTGATAGATCTCCAGGGCAGTAGACAGGCAATTTTACAAAACAGACTGACTATAGACTATCTTTTGCTGAAGCATAATATGGGATGTGACTCCTTCGAAGGCATGTGTTGTTTCAATCTGGGCGATCATTCAAAATCAATACAAGGCCATATCAAGACATTGAGTGAACTAGCAAAGGACATCAAGAAGGATATCAGTCAAAATTGGTGGGATTGGTTTTTTGGGTGGTTGCCTGGAACTGCATTAATCCAACGGCTGGTGTTCACCATAGTGGGGTGATCGTGTGCATAATCACTCTATGCTGTTGTGCTCAGTGCATCCCGAACATCCTATCTATGTGTAGAGCCTGCATGCCTCCAGCAACCACACAGATAACGTACCCAGGAGCACACATGGTGCTACTCTCAGAACAACACTGATCCGCTTATTTTATGTTTGTTTATTTCATGTTTTGTGTTCTTTCTTAATTTTCTTTCTTCTTTCTTTTCCACTATGCAGGAGATTTTTTTCCTACTGTGTGCCAATTACACAGAAGGTTTTTTCAAATCTCCTTCATAGTTATTTCAACTTTCCTTTCTTTTTTCCCCTTGTCCACTATGCAGGAGATTTTTTTCCTACTGTGCGCCAATTGCACAAGGAGGTTTTTTTTTTATCTCCTTTATGATTTGTACTTTTGTTTCATATGTTATGTACATATACACACAAGGTCTCTAGCCGGAGGAGGACACACAGTGCAGCTCTCAGAATAGAAAATTATCCCGTTCTTTTTTGTATAAAAAGTTGGGATCAATGGTTGGGTTGAAAGGGATTTTTAACCTTGCTATTAGATATATATTATATCAGGCACTGCCACTTTTATAGATCACTGCCACTTGTTACAAGACAGGTCATTCCCTCAGAAGACACATCCCCCAGAGGGCTCTTAATTCCTGTATGCGAGCCCACCCCAGCAGACATTGACACTACAATACATGACACACAGTTATCAGTTGGAAATACAATGGATAGCAGGATCCTCATGTACATGACAGCAAGCTGTAACAACTTTAACTTGTTAGCATCTAGACTACCATTGTAATATGTAAAATACCCTTTCATGTATTGTATATGGCAGATATCATCTGCTGAACTAAAGTTGGTATTCCCACCCCCAATGTCCTATAAATACATGTACTATGCAATAAAGACTTCAGATCTTAACTGTCCAAGATTGAGTTCTGGATTGTTATTATCTCCCAGCTGGAGGAAAAACTATTCACTGAAGGGGAAAATTTACCGGTGGAGGTCTGATGCCTCATTGTATGACCATCTCATAACCGCCTCAAATTGGAAAGAGCTATCAATCCCCATCTATTGGACGTTTGTGGCCTCTCCTGTAAATATGTTATAAATGCTCCTTATGGGAATATCCCTTTACCTGTGGGATACCAGCAACGTACATGTACGGCACTGGAAAGTGGTGGGCTAATTGGGCGGGTGCAGGAGCTGTGCCCGCCCGATCAGCGGCAGGGGTCCAGCAGTCACTGATAGTCGGACCCCTGCTGTATGCGCCGTCATCAGTGAAAACACGGATGCTGGCGCATTAACCCTTGCACTGCCACGGTCAGCGCTGACCGCGGCACGTGCCGCTGTGACGGGGACCCAATAGCAGGGAAGGCAGCCTTCTTAGGCATCGTGGCTGCCTTCTGTGACAGCCTGTGAGATACAGTCCCCTGGATCTCACAGGCAGGAAGGCTTTAAGTGTATTACAGTGTGTAATACACTTACAGCCAATGCATTACAATACAGAAGTATTGTACTGCATTGTAAAGGGGATCAAAAGTTGAAGTCCCAAAGTGAAAAAAGAAGTTAAAAAATAAAGTTTTACAAAAAAAATGAAGTTTCGAGTAAAAAAATAAAAAAGCGTCCTTTTCCTAAAATAAAGTGGAAATTTTTTTTTGTAAAAAATAGGGAAAAAAAGAAAAGTAGACATATTAGGTATCGCCATGTCTGTATCGACCAGCTCTATAAAAATATATGACCTAACCCCTGAGGTGAACACTGTCAAAAAAATAAAATAAAAACTGTGGTAAAAAAAAAAAAAATTGTCACCTTACATTACTAAAAGTGCAACACCAAGCGATCAAAAAGGCGTATGCCCCTCAAAATAGTACCAATCTAACCGCCACCTCATCCCGCAAAAATTGAGCCACTACCTAAGACAATCGCCTAAAAAATTAAATGCTCTCAGACTATGGAGACACTAAACCATGATTTATTTATTTTTTTCAAAAAAGCATTTATTATGTTAAATGTAAAAAAATAAATTTAAAAGTAGACATATTATGTATCGCCGTGTCCGTAACAACCTGCTCTATAAAAATATGACATGACCTAACCCTCAGGTGAACACCATAAAAAAAAAAAGTGCCAAAAAAGCAATTTTTTGTCACCTTACATCACAAAAAGTGTAATAGCAAGCGATCAAAAAGTCATATATACCCTAAAATAGTACCAAACTGTCATCTTATCCTGCAAAAATGATACCCTACCTAAGACAATCACCCAAAAAAAAAATATGGCTCTCAGACTATGGAGACACTAAAACATGATTTTTTTTTTTTGCTTCCACAATGCTGTTATTGTGTAAAACTTAAATAAATAAAAAGTATACATATTATGTATTACCGCGTCCGTAAGAACCTGCTGTATAAAAATATCATATGACCTAACCCCTCAGGTGAACACCGTAAAAAAAAAAAAAAAACTAAAACACATTGTGCCCGCACGGAATCCGGACTCATTCATTTAAATGGGTTTGTGTATACTGAATGGATTGCTTTCTATTCAGAATGCATTAGGACAAACTGATGCGTTTTTTTTTCCGGTACTAAGCCCCTATGAAGGAACTCAATACCGGAAAACTTTAATGCTAGTGTGAAAGTACCCTAAGGAACAAGTCTCAGATTCCTCAGATGATGAGCTGCCACCTTAATATCACGATCCAGAGGACAATGACATCCTCTATGACGTTTCATCATTACATGTGGACGGCTGGATTGAGAACACTGCAGTGAAGATCAGAAAGCAGCTGAAGACACCGGCCATGCTGATGGGATCAGTGGAGGAAAGAAAGAACCAAGAACATGGTCTTTGGAATGGCAGAGACATGGCATAAGAATATTTGCAAACTCTCTTTTTAGCTGCCTCAGGGGGCAGCAAGAAGAGGAATAAAAGGCCTAAGAAATTGCTGGCCTCCAATGACATTGGAGGCCATCATAAAGCCTCCCACTATGTTACAGGTAAATCAAGACTTATTAAAGGGGTTCTCTGGTAATTAAGAACATGAAAATACTTAAATATTACTTTATCATAAATATATTCTCAAATACCTTTCATTATTTATAATGGCTCATTTTGTTTGGGGTGCAATCATCAGGGGAAACAAAATGGCCGCTGTCCCATTAGTTCACACAAAACCTGTCCTGATCACACATGAGGACAAGTTACTTTACAACTCTAAAGTAAAGAGCTTCCTCATCCTCCTCTCTACTTGTCAGGGATTATGATCCTGAATACAGATGATAAGAACTTTAGCTGAATTTCTGGGGAATTTAGTTCATGAGGAGACATGAAGTACAGAGAAGACAGAACAGGCTGTGGTAATGTGTTTCTGTGGTAATGGAGGCTGCATACAAGTGCTGCTGCTCATTAGCCATACCTCACTCTCCTCTCATGTATCCTCATCATCTCCATTCCCAGAGAGACTCACCTGTATTCAGGATCATGATTCCTGACAAGCAGAGAGGAAGATGAGGCAGCACTATGGCTCATTGCGGTGAAGTAACTTGTCCTGTGTGATTAGTACAGGTTTTGTGTGTACTGATAGGACAGTGGCCATTTTATTTCTCCTAATGATTGCTCCCTAGACAAAACAAGCCATTCTAAGTGATGAAAGGTATTTTTGAATATATTTATTATAAAATAATATTTAAGTATTTTCATTTTTTTAATTCCTGGAGAACCAACACCAAAGGCCCAGCAGGAATGATGCCTGTCAAAATGATCCAGAAATATCAGATCCCTCTGAATATTTTCCCAAGATACTGGAATTCACCACAGTGGTAACACAACATTGAAATCCCAGTGGCTTCAAGATACCCAAACATTAGAGGACCTATAATGTTTTAGGTTTGTTAAAGCATCACACAGTACATCCTAGGGCATCTGTTTACAACCCCAGAAGGCCTCAAGTTGGACCCACAGACATCAGGGAACTACAAATACATTTAGGTACCCCCATCAGGAAGTCCACAGTGATTTCAGAGGCCTCCTAAAGACCACAAAGATTGGAGGTGCCCAAAACCTCTGAAAGACATCAAATGCTCCCATGCCAAAGATCGAGGGACTCTAGTTTTTTATTTTGGAAAAAAATAACTGCACTTTGATTAATAGGGCCAGGCAGTGAAAATATCACCACATCTGGTCCTGTGAAATTACATAGGGCGCATCAGTTGTAGAGAGAGCAGATCCCCTAGGTGTAACAGCAATGCCCGTTGCTCCTAGAGGCTCATTTGCATATAGTAAAACTTATTTTTTCTCAGCAATGCAGGCACATATGAACATGTATAAACCATCAAAAAATGTGGTGTTAAAAAAGCAGGATGCGCTCATACCCATATGCATTTCTGCACTTGTAGTCCGTTGCTAATGGCAATCACCAGCAAAAAATGCATACAATGGATGATGCCAGCAACGGACTACAAGTACCACAATGGACATCCTACAGAAGATGAAATTTATGTGGATGTGGCAAGAATTCAGAACAAAAACAGAACCAGATATAGGTGCACACTGCCGTCACACTAAACCCTCACACTGATGTTAAAAATTGAGAGGTTAGTTCGACATATCCTACTAGGAGGACATGTCTTAAGCTCGGGCACCAGCGTCAAGGTCTCTCAAGTAGCCCGAGGCCCTAACACTCACCTACCTGCGCCATATGGGCGATATCAGGGGCCAGTGGGCAATTACAGGAGCATTAGGACGACTCACAAACATCTCCTCTGTTACCTCCAGCATGTAGCCATGCTTGCAATGGGTGGTGGGAGGTGTCTATAAGCCCTACCCAAGACTGACTGATATAGCCCAGAGCCTAGCAGGTGCACCCAAATGTGACCTGAAGATGAAAAACAGGCACATTTAAATTGGAGTTTATACACCTCCGTACATATATATAAACCATCAAAAAATGTGGTGTTAAAAAAGCAGGATGCGCTCATACCCATATGCAGTTGTGCATTTCTATAGGGGAGCACATCCTGCACTTGTAGTCCGTTGCTAATGGCAATCACCAGCAAAAAATGCATACAATGGATGATGCCAGCAACGGACTACAAGTACCACAATGGACATCCTACATAAGATGAAATTTATGTGGATGTGGCAAGAATTCAGAACAAACACAGAACCAGATATAGGTGCACACTGCCGTCACACTAAACCCTCACACTGATGTTAAAAATTGAGAGGTTAGTTCGACATATCCTACTAGGAGGACATGTCTTAAGCTCGGGCACCAGCGTCAAGGTCTCTCGAGTAGGTGAGTGTTAGGGCCTCGGGCTACTTGAGAGACCTTGACGCTGGTGCCCGAGCTTAAGACATGTCCTCCTAGTAGGATATGTTGAACTAACCTCTCAATTTTTAACATCAGTGTGAGGGTTTAGTGTGACGGCAGTGTGCACCTATCTCTGGTTCTGTGTTTGTTCACATATGAACATGGGACCAACACAGATGCCTTCAGCTGCCAAGCGTACATGCAACAAGTCAGCCAGTTTCATAGGTACAAATCTGCTGACAGATGCCCCTTAACTCCTTCCCCACCTATGACGTGTATACTCATATACACACAGCCAGGGATCTCAGCTAACCGACCCGGGACCAATGAGGGCGGTCTCGGGCCAGCGATCGCTCTGATTGGCTAGTCTGTACAGACTAGCCAATCAAAAGGTTCTAATGCCGGCTGAAAGGTTTTGATCCTCACAGTGACTGGGAGGATCAAAACCTTCTAAAATATATATGGAATGTGCACCCCCTTCCCCCCTTAAGCCCTTTATGTGCCCCAGTTTGATGGCCCCACCGGGCGGGCGGGCGGGCGATTCACCGCCCGCGATCCCCCGCAATCCCCCCCTCCCCCTCCGATTTACAGGATGGCCCAGCGGGTTTTAGCAGAGTGTCAGCAAACAGTCTGCGGTAAGGGGACAGAGGGTAAGTAACCAGTAGAGGGGGTGTACCTGCACACTCTAAAAATGGCAGCACTGATTGCTCCCAACTTGTTACCTCCCCTCTGTACCCTTACCGCAGACTGCTAGCAATTCATTCATAACTTGTAGTAGAAATAATAAATGAATGACACAACATACAGCCATAAGAATAGATGCTCCTCAATGTTATTACATGGGGAATGGATGGATCTATTAAAACGGGCATGTCAGGGGAGGTGACAGGTCCTCTTGAATGCACCTTCATCTCTGCTGATCAAGTAGTTATTGGGAACTTTTGGTTGGGGAATGCATGGAGCTATTAAATGGGCATGTCAGTAGAGGGGAGAGGTCCTCTAACATAAAGCAATCACCTGTGATTGTGATGTATTTATTGAAAACACCATTAACAAATGAAGAATATTGTTTATCAGATTATTGCTGGCAGATTTTTAAAAGGCAATTATTGGGAACCATTTTTTCTACAACAACTTTTCCCTGGTAATTTGCCTTAGGTCTACTTCATAGTTCTGTCACTTGGTCACTGATTTCCATCAGTGAATGCGAGCCAAAAGCTTACAAACATAAGGTACAGTTTTAATATTTGCACCTATGTTGTGACTCACGCCTGTTACCAATGGAAATCACAGACCAAAAGACTGAAATATGAACTATGCCTAATGATCAGTCTCTGTAAGAGGAAGTTAAAGAATTTTCCTTCGAGACTTTCGGTAGCTGAAATCATTGATGATTTCTGATAGGTCTAAACTTCTTAACAGCTCATGTTCAATGCTCATTAAAGAGAGATTATTGAGTCTTTCTTGTCCCATTTGACTCCTTAGCTCATTTTTAATCAGTTTTAATTTTGAGGAGGATCTCTCACCTGTGCAGTTTGAAACCATCATACAAAAATATATTCTCAGAATTATCTCAGTGTTGAAAAAGGTTTGCGTGAGGCTATTTTGATGAAGAAATAAGAACATATGTAGTTCTGGTATTTTCTGACCACAGGATGTCATTGTTTGTGACTTTGAAGTAGAGAGAAAACTTGAAAATTGAATTGATTCTGTTTCAGTCACATCTGGCATTAGGTCATCTGGATATGACTGAACCAGATTTGCAGCAGCTTCCCGAATTTTAGAAGTGGCAAGTGTAGACAGATTGGATAAAAATCCAAACTTGGAGCACAGATCATTATAAGCCTCCAGTCTTTGCTGTAAACCACTATATAAGTGATCAATGACAGTGGTAAAAACATCAAATTTGAATTTCTCCCTGGGTGTCAGTACAGTGCTTTCTCCTTGCCCATCATCATAGCGTGAATTACGTGGCCGAAACCGCTTTAGAGCAGCATTATAATCGCTGTGACCACATAACGAAATTGCTTTCTGTTCAAATAGGTCAAAATGTTCTCTTTGGCTCTGTACAAAACTTGAAAGAGACTGCAGTAAAGCAACTACAGTATTTAAATTCAAGCCAGCTTCTTGCAGCGAAAGGTTTGTATGGTGAAACCTTTCTAAAATGGTGTTCCAAAAAACTAAAAGAATAGTTGTATCAAGTTCAGAAAACTTGTCCAGCAAAGAGCAGGCTTCATTTTTACATGAAGAATAGTCAGTGTCAGAGGACATGCACTGTAACAGACCACATATAGACTCATAACCCTTAAACCCTTATAAAGTGCTGATACAGCATCATAACGTGCAGACCATCTGGTACCAGAAAGATCCTTAACAACTGGTAGACCTAAAGCTTTCTGTTTTTCCACAAGCTGTCGCCATCTTGGAGATGATGAAGAAAAAAAAACATAAAGTTGTTCAAGATTGTTAAAAAATGTGTAGACAACTTGGTTGCATTCTGCACTGTTTTTACCCACTAGATTAAGAGAGTGTGCAGCACATGGAATGAATGATGCATAACAGCATCGCTCTCTTATTATAGTTTGGACACCACTGTACTTGCCACTCATGTTGGCAGCGTTATCATAAGATTGACCACGACAATCTTTGATATCAATTCTATGCTTATGTAGGAAATCCAAAATTAGCTGAGCTATTTTTTGTCCAGAGTGACCAAATACTGGTAAAAATGTTAAAAACCTTTCAACAGGGCCTGTTGGTAACACATATCGTACAATAAAGGTTAACTGGTCAGAGTGTGTGATGTCAGGTGTAGAATCAACAGATATGGAATAAAACTTAGCTTTCTTCAACTCGTCTATAATTTTACACATAACTTTGGACCCCAAAATTTGTATAAGTTCTTCACAGACAGTGGAGGAAAGATAAGATGTGTGGCCTTTCCCTTTGTTAGCATAATGCTTAATGTGCTCTTCAAGAAATGCATCAACTTGTCCCATAACTTCTAAGATCCCTAAATAATTTCCGTTATGGGGGGAGCCAATTATTTCATCTTTGCCTCTCAGCGGAAGGCCTCTTTCAGCAAGGTGCTGGATGACAATTATACATCTCTTAAGTACCTTGCGCCAGTACAGCGTTTCAGCTTCTAACTGTGAAATTATTTGACTGTCAACTCTCCCACAGCTTTGACCTCATGCTACTAGCGCTAACACAGATTTTTTGTGATTATCACTACTTTCATGCCTGATTATACGACACATTGCATGTTTCCAGTCATCAAAGCCAACAGTGAAAGGGCCACGTGTACTGGATATCAGTTTGCAAGCAAAGCAATATAACTTTTACATGGAGAATAACATAACCAACTTCTCTCTGAGATTTCGTTGGTTTTGGGGTTAACATGAGTGAAGAATGATTTCTTAGAGTAACGATAATATCCATCACTGGAAAATACACCTTTTTTTTTTAAGTCAGCATCTACAAATTGACAAACCTTACTTTCCCTTGGAAACAAAGTACTACAAAAATTCTTTGGAGATATGTTGTTCCCACATTCCTAGATCACTAGGAAATTGCACCATTTCATCATGCGCATCCAAATGTTGTGGATGTGCCACAGGATCTTCTATATGAACGTCTAATACAGAATCAGATGACTCTAATTCAATGGATGTATTATTTTGGTTGCATGCTAAAATAGGGGTTACACTGGTGCTAGGCTCTTGCTCTGTTCCAGGCTGAGTTTTCTTTGTGAAGAATGAAGCTATCTTTGGCATTTTAGCAAGCTGTTCTCTCTGCTGTTGCTCTCTTAACTGTTGTTCTTTCCTTTTTTGAGCTCCTGATTTGTGCGTTGAATGCATCTATTAAAATATCAATTAAAGTAAAGTAAGTAAGAGTGCCTATCTTATTTATAAAAATATGATGGTAGCAATTTTGTATATATGGTATCACTTAGAGTTTGGCCTTTTGCACACGACCTTATGCCCTCCAAGACATGCGGTCCATATGTTCCAGAGCAGCATTGATTGTGCACACGGGAACACAAAGCAGCATCATAGATTACAATGATGCTGTGCACGTCGGGCCGCCCGTGGGACTATTGTCCCACACTAATATGGTCTTATGAGTGTAGGACAATAGCCCCGTATGTGGCCCAATGTGCACAGCATCATTGCAATCTATGCTGCAGTGTGTTCCCGTGTGCACAATCAATGCCGCTCCGTGACATATGGCCCGCTCAGACTGTATGTCTCAGAGAAAATACGGTTGTGTACAAGAAGCCTCTAACAAATGTGAGAATAGTGCAGTTCAGTGTCTAAAGTGCAATAATAGGGAGAAATCGCTTACCTTGCCATATGGAGAAGAAGGATCCAGTCCTGTTCGGTTGCTGCTGATATCCGAAAGCACTGGATGCTTATCTACAAGGTTAAAACAATTGAACATTAAAATCCTAATTTTTAATTTCATTAGACCACTTTGAAAAAAAAATACAATTAATTCTTACAGGGAACTGAAGATAATATACTGTTACCTGATACCACAGGAGTCTATGTCTCATTGGGTTAGCTTCGTGGGACCAACACAATATGAGGAAGCAGCTTCTGATTGATGGACATATATGCCAAACAATAACAAAAGGACGCTCACCAGTCACCACAGTGTCTTCTCCTAATGCAATATGCTTTCCCCATGGCTCAAAACAAGTTTATGGCAACGGCAGACCGATGGACAGCAAACCAGATGCAGCAAGCCTTGGTTGAAATCAAAGTTGTATTCAATTATCTGAATAAAATTAGCAGTACAGTAATAGATCACCCATAACGTGTGTTGGTTATGAGTGAACTACTACTGTACTGCTACTTTGCTTCAAATGAAAAAAAAAAAAAGTAGGATGATTTTAACAAAGGCTCTGGATTTGGTTTGCTGATTTACATATGCTCCATATATGAATATATTTAAGTTCTCACCTGTGAAATGGCTGTGATCCTCTTTGGGACTGCCCGCCGCTGTCTTGTAGGACTGCCAGCCGCTGTGTTCAGATGAAAAAAAATAAAAAGTAAGATGATTTTAACAAAGGCTCTGGATTTGGTTTGCTGATTTACATATGCTCCATATATGAATATATTTAAGTTCTCACCTGTGAAATGGCTGTGATCCTCTTTGGGACTGCCCGCCGCTGTCTTGTAGGACTGCCCGCCGCTGTCTTGTAGGACTGCCCGCCGCTGTGTTCAGATGAAAAAAAATAAAAAGTAAGATGATTTTAACAAAGGCTCTGGATTTGGTTTGCTGATTTACATATGCTCCATATATGAATATATTTAAGTTCTCACCTGTGAAATGGCTGTGATCCTCTTTGGGACTGCCCGCCGCTGTCTTGTAGGACTGCCGCCGGCTGTCTTGTAGGACTGCCCGCCGCTGTGTTCAGATGAAAAAAAATAAAAAGTAAGATGATTTTAACAAAGGCTCTGGATTTGGTTTGCTGATTTACATATGCTCCATATATGAATATATTTAAGTTCTCACCTGTGAAATGGCTGTGATCCTCTTTGGGACTGCCCGCCGCTGTCTTGTAGGACTGCCCGCCGCTGTGTTCAGATGAAAAAAAAATAAAAAGTAGGATGATTTTAACAAAGGCTCTGGATTTGGTTTTCTGATTTACATATGCTCCATATATGAATATATTTAACTACTCACCTGTGAAATGGCTGTGATCCTCTTTAGGACTGCCTAGCCTGCCGCTGTCTTGTAGGACTGCCAGGCCTTTTTTTCCTTCAGTGAGATGCTGGATTTCATAGGAGGGTAATGGTAGTGCAATAAGCATATCTGTAAAATAAATATAATATGATTGTGGATTAGTAAAATTTCTCTGGAGCTTTGGCTCAGTTTCTGACTGAAATGGCGGCTGCTGGCCAGTGTCTCTGTGCCACTTTGTAATCCTTATCCACCATTTCGATATTAAACACTTTGTAATCCACAATTTGTGGTCCGCGGCACCGGCACCTGTGAAAAAATAGGCAGAGCAGACTAGCAGAGGCCAGGCGGCAGCAGCCATTTCAGTCAGATAACACTCATGGTCACCTGCCTCTGCCTCAGTCACTGCCTGGCCTGCAGCTGCATGGGAGGGCTCCGGCTGCCTGCTGCTGCTGCCGAGTGCCGACTCTCCTCTACACTGGCTGCTGGGTGAGGGAGGTCGGTGCTGCGTGCTGGCTTGGCCTGGTGTTGCGCTGCTGGCTGGGGAGAGAGGACCGTCCACGACCATCCACCCGTCCTCCTTCAGGTGCTCGCGCTCCTGCGCGCCAGACAGTGCGTGCCTGACTGTCTGGTGAACTTTTTTCAACCTGTGTGGGCTTGCCGCCTGCCTCCCGCTCCCGCTCGCTTTTGTCATGCCTCCTGGTCACGTGGTGCTACTGAACGCGTCCGCTGCCGCCTGCGCGCTGCGCAGCAGCAGACTGTGTGATGTGTGATGTGTGAGTGTGAGTGACACTGACGACTCTGCCGGGCCCGGGGCTGCCGACCAGAACACCACAATTGTAATCCGCCTCTGCAGACGTGTGACGCAAAGGGAGGGAAAAGGGAAAGCCCTGTCCAAGGGAGAGGGAAAGGTGGTGACCCCTAACTCAACTTGAAGCTGACACCTGACTGCCCTGACGTCCCTAGACGGGTTCCTTACCCGTACGCTGATCACATGCCTAAACCCTGGCTTTCCTTAAGCTGAGCCCTAGGTAGTGAATAGGGCAGTGGGAGTACTAGTCCTCACCACTAACACTAAAGGAAACCACCAGGGAAAGGACAGACAATACAGACAAAACATATAAGCCCAGGTGGGCGACAACAGCGGACAACAAAAGCCCAACAGGGATCCGGAGGGTAACGTTCTGGTACAACAACCAGGAACAACAGCTACACAGCTCCAGTGGGTCAGTATAGAAGTCCAGGCAGGAAGCTCTATATCAGGCAACCAGAGAAGTGGGAAGGGGGAATATAAGGAGGTTGGGAGTGACGGACAAGAAACAGCTGGGGAGAAGAAGCTACGGATCCCTGAGTGAGACAAAAAGGATTGCAAGGCAAACACTGAAAGCTACCATTAAGTAACAGCATGAACTTTAGACATAGAGCGCGCAGCCACCCGCTGCGACTTCCTGACCCAGGGTATAACGGAGTCAGACGTGTCTCCCGACACCCTCGTGACATATTTTTTCTAATAGAAATGTATGATTTCAGTAGTTAAAGTATATTACAAAAATGGTCAGTATCACTGCCCCTATACATTACACAAATAAAAATAAAACGGCAGTTACACTTTAAGGGATATTTCAGCTAGAACCACTGCATAGGGAATAAGGGATCAGTGGAGGACTACTGATGGGACTCCTACTGATCAGGAGATTGGTGGATCTGTGCCCCGTTGGAGTGATGATTGAGCATGCGCACTACTTGAAGTATATGGTAACGCTATACTTTGGCTCAGGCTCATAGAGATAATTGGAGCAGCAGTGCAGAAGCTTGACCTGCTGTTCCATCCATATGGGCCCTGGAAGAGGGGGGGGGGGGGGCTTCTTCCAGCAGTCAGACCACCATGGATGTAATAGTAGATAAGGGATATCGTCTCCTAATAGAAATACCCCCACTGAAATTATGGGAACAAGAGCTGCAGCTTTAGAACGTCAAGGGAAGTGGTGATAAATTTTGCTCTAATATCAGACAACCCCTTTAATTTTAACTTTTAACGGGATATCTAACTTTTGTTTTCACAGATCCCTTGTAATAAATGCCTATCCTCGTCTGCAAATGAGAAAAAAGTAGGACATGCACTACTTTTTTTGCTGAAGGGAAACACGAACAACGGACGCGGAACACAAACGGATAAACTGTCAGCATTTTTTTGCTGACCCATTGAAGTGAATGGGTTACTGTCCTATCTGCAAAAAAAACTGAAACGGAAGCCTAGAAAAACAACTGTCGTGTGCATGTGGCCTAAGGCTCATGTTAATTACACCAGGCGATCCTACAGGCAATTGTTGGGAAGGAAGTGTTCCTTCCCAGCAATCATCTGCTTGTCAGTTTAGGAGACAGAGTGTGATTAGACAGCACGATCTGCTGTCTGCAAATGATGAGTTTTAAACCTATTGAAAGATTCCAATTACCCGATGAAAGAGCATGTTCTCATTAATCGGGTAATCGGTGGCAGTTTTACACTGCAGGTGATTGCTCATTAGCGATGATCTGACCGCCAATAAGCCACTGTAATAGCCTGCTTACTGGAAGTTTCCAGATAGCCACAGATCATAAATAATTGATAACTGCTAAAATTTAGTTAGTTCACAAGTGTTGATCATAGAGCCAAAGGAGGAGCCTGACAGGTTTGTGAGCAATGTTTAACAGCAAATCTGCAGTGTGCAGTATACGTTCGGCATACGTAATGAGAAATGCTCCTAGGAACCCATCTATAGAACTTTAGGTGTCCCAGGGATGCCAAAATAGAGTCCCTTAAGCATCCACTAGGGTGATATGCTTATAGTTAATGAAGAAAGTCACGTGTGCTGAGCTGGCTGGGTGGGTAAATAAGGTGTGCTGAGCTAGCTCGGTGGGTATACAAGGTGTGCTGAGCTGGCACGGTGGGTATATGAGGTGTGTTATAGGCTGGCTGCACACATATCCCTCATTGCTGTCATGGGTAAAGAAGACGAGTCTGAAAAAGGGATGATTACTGGTTTTCAGGCCAAGGGCGGCAGTATTTCTGACACTGTGTAGTGTGAACTGTTCATGTGCTGCTGTGGTGAAAGTTTATGGTTAGTGGACAAATGGCACCATTGTGAATCAGGGAAATGGAAACTGCGGAGCACCAAGAGTTATTGATGTGAGAGGTGAACATCAGGTATGAAGAAACGTAAGGGCGGACTGGGACACTACAGTGGAGCATCTCACCTCCAAAATGAAACAGGGGACTACCAGATGATTATCTAAAACAACAGTTCAGTGCACCCTACTGGGATCTTCCAGCAGGACAATGTCACACAAATAGAAATGTCCGACATTGGTTTGCAGAGCATGGCCAAGACTTCCCAGTACTATCCTGGCCCCCGAATTCCAAGACTTGAACCCAATAGAGCATCTATAGGACCACCTTGATCGCTCTATGGATCCTCTCACACACACCCTCCTTTGGGATGTACCTCAATCAGCATGGTGCCAGATACCTGTGACAATCTACCAGGATTTTATTGAGTCACTCCCAGCCCATATAGCTGCTGTCCGTGCTGCACACGGCAGTTAGGGTCCATTCACATGTCCGTAATTTCTTTGCAGATCCGCAAAACACGGAACACACTTGGCCGGCACTCTCATAGAAAATGCCTATTCTTGTCCGCAATTGCAGACAAGAATAGGACATTGTCTATAGTGCGGATGCGGACAGCACACTGTGTGCTGTCCGCATGTTTTGCGGCCCCATTGAAAATCAATGGGTCCGCACCCGTTGCGCAAAATTGCGGAACGGATGCGGACCCATTTTGCGGACGTGTGAATGGACCCTTACTCTGGATACTATGGATATTAGCTGATGGTCAGGATAACGATACTTGACGGTGTACATTAGTACACCATTTATTCACCAGCCAAGAGAGAGGTAATTAAGGGTGCATGTAAGATGACCCATAAGAAACCACATCCATAAGAATGTATTATATCAGAATAATAAATGTCTGCCATATATCCAATACAAGAACATTACAGTCACGCATGATACTGTAGTATGTTAGAGCTCCATCTTCAGGCCTGCACTACTACCACAGTACATCTCTGTAATGAGATCTCATGCACAAAAAACGTATTTTCAGTCCGTGTCCGTTCCGTTTTTTTGCGCACCATATGCCGAACTATTTATTTCAACGGGTCCGCAAAAAAAACGGAAGGTACTCAGTGTGCATTCCATTTCCGTATGTCCGTATTTCCACTCTGCAAAAAAAAAAGAACATGTCCTATTATTGTCCGCATTACGGACAAGGATAGTACAGTTCTATCAGGGGCCAGCTGTTTTGTTCCGCAAAATATGGAATGCACACAAACGTAATCCGTATTTTTTTGGGGATACGTTTTTTGCGGAATGTAAAATACATATGGTGGTGTGCATGAGGCCTAAGGCTGCAAATCCAGTATGAGGATGAGTGCTTCTACTGCCCCCAGTGCCTTCAAACGGTACTGCAACAGTCCTAAAAGAGTATCCTACACGACATCACAACAAATACGTATTATTTTGAACCCAGTCACAATAATTTTGTCACCTTCTGAAAACTACAATTTGCTAAATATATATTACAAATGACACAACGTAAGCCGCTTTACGAGCTGCACAAAGAAAATATAAAACGCAAAAAATATTACAGGATATAGCCACAAAGAGCGGTTTTTCCATGGACTTCCAATGACATGCTTTAAAACCTGCGCCGCTAGTCAATTTACGTTGTGGATGTTTTCGCAGTGTGTGGATGAGATTTCTAAAAATCCCATTCGCTATGCTGTTAATGTACAATGCTGCAGATCTGCTGAATGCAAAGTGTTTATGCCACGTGCAAATGTTTTCCACTGTCATGTGAATGTAAACGAAGGGTATGTTCACACGTGACATCACACGGCCATTTTAAGAACCTTTGCAGTCTATGGGGCTATTCAATTGACTGTCTTTTTAAAAGACAGTGTATGGCGGCCATCAAAAAATAAAAATAGGACATGTCCTTTTGACGGCCAGAAGGATCCCATTGAAATCAATGGCCGTATAGACAGAAGTGCACCTGTTAAAAACATGTAGCAAATAAAACTGTAAAAAAAAAATAATCTATAGCACTTTCTCCGTACTGGAGGAAGCAGGACCTGACGTTCCCAGTGTTGTGATGTCACATAATCACGCTTGGAACTTCAGGTTCTACTGCGTCCATTGAGGAGCGAGTGCTCCGGCAAGTGCTTGCTGTGAGGCAAGTAATTTTGTTTTACAGCACTATCGTGGGTGGGTGGGCATCATATAAATGGGGGGCACACAGGAGCCATAATATAGACAGAGACAACACCCCGAAACAGCTGTCTGTGAATGGATAACTGCCTTAGGTCTTCCCCCTCACATCCTTAAAGCTTGTGAAAAAGTGGGATCTTGACATAGGGGCCACATACAGTAATATGGTGGATTTGGTGATCTCTGTAATGGGGACACCCCTTTGCTCGGTTTTCCATCCTTTGAGGGATATCTGGCTTTCATTGTGTTGTAGACCCAATACTGGGGCTCCACAGTTATTTCGCATATTACTGTTTCCCAGGGAGCTTTGCACTTTGGATTGCTGTGTTGAGACTCTTAAATGAGGCTCCGCTGTGTTTTCTGTAGCTGGTCTCCCTAAGATCAACTATTGTATTGTTTGTATAATATAGACATGGGGGCACTGAAGGGGTTTGGGTTTAAAAAAAAAAAGCCAGCCAACAAAATTCATTCATTTTTAACGTCCAGTTTTAACAGACATCAAAAATGGATAGGCGGAAAGCATACACACTTGGATGCAAAATGGCCATGAAAAACAAACATTTTATCAGTTTTTAACGTCTGTTATTTTCACTGCAGTGTGAATGTACCCTTAAAATAAACTTACCATGAAAATTTTAATTCTAAGACAGCAGAAGTCTAAGCTGATTTGTGTACTGTCCTAATATACTCATTGCTTCATTTCTTTGGTACAATATGGTTCCACTACTCAAACTTGTAAAAATCTCTGCTGCCAACTGTCACCACTAGAGGGCGATCTGTTCTTGCCTCTTATTACAATCAATAGAAGCTATATACAACCATACATACTGTATACAGAATGCTCTGTAGTGGTGAAATTACTGTATATATCTGGGCACTTCCCTCTACTTTGGGGCACCTTATACAGTTGGGAAATATATATATATATATATATATATATACTAGCAGAAGGACCCGGCTTCGTACAGGTATATTTCATTTAAATGTTTGTGTGTGTCCCTTAACAGTGACCTCCACTGTACCCCGCTCCCTTAACAGTGACTTCACATTACTCCGCTGCCTTAACAGTGACCTCACAGTACCACTCTGCCCCTTTAATAGTGGCCTCCACAGTCCCCTCCTCCCTTAACAGTGACATCCACAGTGCCCTTTAACAGTGACCTCCACAGCGGCCTGCCCCCTTAACAGTAACATCGACGGTATCCTCCCCTTTAACAGTGACCTCCACAGTACCCCATGATTTCCACAACACTCCGCTCCCTTAACAGTGGCCTCTACAGCAATCTGCCCCTTAACACTGACCTCTATAGCAGACTGTCCCCTTAACTGTGACCTCCACAGCAGCCTGCCCCTAGGGTGGCCAGAGGTCCAGTTTTAGGGCGGACAGTCCGGCTTTCAGGCGCAGGGCCTGGATGGACACAGGGATGTCCTTTTGAATAGCTCACTCTCAGACAGCAGCACAGTGCTGTCTGAGCATGAGCTGCAGTGAGGAAGTCACCTTCCCTCCCACGCCTCCAGCTGACAGCAGTTGATTTTTACCTTCATTTTTTTCAATCCCCATCGGCTGCGGAGTGTGATGGGGTGTAGTCTCAACTGGGTCGGGGCGTGGCTTAGTGGGACCAGGGCCGTGTTTTTAAGTCCATCCTGAATGGCCACCCTACCTGCCCCTGAACTGTGACCTCCACAGCACTCCGTTCCCTTAACAGTGTAGCTGACCTACAGCAGTGAAGAAAAATGGCTGGGTTGTTATGGAAATCTGGTGTAAAACTGTGTTTATGTGGAGACTAAGGGCCTGTGAGCTTCTATTGGCTGATAAGGGTCATGTGATAAGGGTCATGTGACCAGGCTTCTATTGGCTAATGCATTTTCTGGCAATATCTCAGGAACAGTACATGCTAGAGACCTGAGACCAGATCTAAAACCTTCCTGGACACCTGATGTACCTGTGTGCCAAATTTAGTGATTGTAAATGCGATGGTGCATATTCCTTTAGCTGACATACATACATACACACACACATACACTCAGCTTTCTATATTACACTAGCAGAAGGACCCAGCTTTGCACAGGTATATTTCATCTATTTCATTTAATGTTTCTGTGTGTCGCTAAAAGATATAAAAGATATCGACAGTATCCCCCATAACAGTGACCTCTACAGCACCTTTCCCTTTAACAGTGAACTCCACAGTCCCACACCCCTTAACACTGACACCCTCCCTCCCACAGTGCCCTGCCACTTTAAAATGGGACCTCCACAGCAGCCCATCCCCTTAACTTTGACCTTTACAGCACCCCACTCCCTTTAAAGTGACCTCCTCAGAGGCCCACCCCTTAACAGTGATGTCCGCTGCCTTAACAGTGACCTCACAGTACCCTGCTGCCTTAACAGTGACCTCCATAGTGTCCGCATTTTTAACAGTGACCTCCACAGCAGGCTGAACCCTTACCAGTAACATCCACAGTGAACGCGTCTTTAACAGTGATCTCCACAGTGCCTGCCCCTTTAACAGTGACCTCAACAGCATCCTGCCCCTTTAATGCTAGGGCTATATGACGACATGTGTCAACATATTGTCTCAACAATTTTTATAATCATAGGCTATGGTGTCGCACTGCGTAGTGCAACACCATAGACTATCATTCTAAAAATTGTCGCGCGACATTGGTGCGACATCAATGTCATGCGACACATGTAGCAGTGTAGTTGTGACACATGTTGTCGTGTAGCCCTAGCCTAAAGCTGACCTACAGCAGTGAAGGAAAATTGCTGGGTTATTATGGAAACCTGGAGTAAAACTGTGTATGTGGAGACTAAGGGCCTGTGAGCTTCTATTGGCTGATAAGGGACATGTGATCGTGTGTATGGCAGTTGGGATATAAAGAGAAAGATTTGCAGGCTTGTATTGGCTAATGCAGGTCATTTTTTGGGAATATCTCAGGAATGGTACGTCCTAGAGAGCGGTGACCCCCACAAGATTCCTTTTCATGTAGCAAGGGATGTGTATACGAAGTTTCGTTGATATCGATGGTTGCATTTTTGAGTGATCACAGAACATACATACATACACACACACACACATATATACCTACTTCTTTATATATATAAGAAGATATATATATATATATTTATATGTCCAGTGGGCACTACAGAGGGGCATTATGTATTTTGGGCACTTCAGGAGTTAGGATTTAATAAAAAGCCTATGAAATTCATCTGGCGAGAAAATGGATGCACACACTGATGCAAAACTGCCATGAAAAACTGACTGTCTATCATTTTTTAATGGCCATTTTTTTGTGTGAATGTAGCCTAAGGCTACATGCACACAAACGTGTTTTGTTTCGGTGTCCATTCAGCAAAACACATACGGTCGTGTGAATGTAGCCTTAGTCAGTGCTTTGGGAATGCTTACATTACTTCTACAGTGTTTTTGGTTAAAGCTGTTCTCCATTACGACAAAGTTTTGTTTAGAGGTCCACCTATCCCATCAGTGGCTCAGTCTGTTGCTCTCTGCTGCAGCTCCCTGGGGTACATTTATCAAAACCGGTGTAAAGCAAACTGGCTTAGTTGCCCATCGCAACCAATCAGATTCCAGGTTTCATTTTTGACAGCTCCTTTAGAAAATGAACGGTGGAATCTGATTGGTTGCTATGGGCAATTAAGTCAGTTTTCCTTTACACCAGCTTTGATAAATCTACCTCTGTATTCAGATTTCCTCCTGTTTACAAGCACAAGCCCATCATCATCAACCTTTAGGGTATGTTCACACAGTGGATTTTATTAGGTGCAGCTTTCCAGACCCCTCCAAGAAACGTCCATTCTTGACAGTTATACTGCACGGATGCCATTGGAAACCGTGGTGGGAGTGTGCTCCCAGTTTATCTAAACCTAGAGTGGAACTGCAGCATTTAAAATTAAAAACCAAATTAGAAGCCTTGGAGTTTTCTGCCATGGGATACATGCCAGGCGGTGGTGTAACTAGAAACGACCGGGCCCCACAGCAAATTTTTGAACGGCCCTTCTCCCCTTCGCAACTCCTAACTCCTGTGCAACCCCCACTTCTGAGACTTGTCAAGATTGCGCTCCATCCGTTTCCTACAGTGTCACTATATATAATGTCATTGTGCAGTATACGGGCACTTTAATACCCGTTTACTACCAATAATGTTATGTACCTTTAAGTGGCTTACATGTAATGGCCTGCAGTAATGTGAGGATTGTTATGTAGGTGTTAGACCACTAGGGGAACTGTTGAGCAGGGCTATATATAGCTAGGCCAGGGCAGGCTAGAGTTAGTGCAGACCCTGGAGTCTGTGAAGGCCACATGTCACGGGCCTAGGCAAGTCAGCAGGAGTCAAGCTGAGGCAATCCCTAGAGCAAGAGGTACTGTAATGTCAGAGGAGGTACACTGCAAACTGGAGATTCAAGGATATAAGCCAGAAGTAGGGCATTGGGGCCTTGAAGTATAATTGCCAGTCAGGACAAGCCAGGAAGAAAGTAAGGTTCACCTGCAATTCAAAAGTCCTGTTATTTAACCCTCTGTTTACCTTGCTGGATATAAGCCTGCTGTAACTAAGATTGTACCAAAGCCAATTGTCTGCAAAAGAACTGTTTAAGAGAGTGCCTTCTGTATTACCACTGTTTCAGTAAAGTTGGAATTCTGTTTCAAGATACAAGTCTGCACCTCCATTATTCCTACTATAAATACGGTGTGCCACCGTTTACTGGCACTGGCGTCACGAAACATCAGGGACTTAGCCATAGGCACGTAAATCTACAACACCAAGGGCACCTCACATTGCACCTGGCTGTGTCCCTCTAGAACCCAGAGAGTGCCCCAGAGGAACAGCGTGCCGACCTCTCCATCACTGGCATTCCCCAGGTTAGTCCCACACATTGCTCTGACTTGGGGATGCTACAATTGTATAATACTGTTGAGGGGGCCCTGACAATTAAATGTATTAGTCCTGCTTCCTGGTTGGGCCCCTTCTGAATTCGAGCCCCAAAGCGGCCGCTTCCCTTACGTCCTAACACGTGGCACAGATGGGGTATTCAACCCCCCGTGGACTGGTTAGACAGGTGGAAATTTTATTGACACTTAAATAATTAAATAATTGATTAGACCCTCCCAACCTCCAATAAAGAGGGGAATCACTCCAGTCCCTTGTGTTTTTTTCTGTCCTACGGACAGGTTTGGTCTGATGGAGATCCCCCTCTGGGGGGGATCCCTGTTCTAATAGAACTCAACACCCTTTGGGGTTAACTTTGCATGGGTCTTTTAGCCATCTCTGGTGGCTGTTTCTTCTTCCTGCGGTTGGGCGCAGGGTAATCTGTTCGGCTCCCGTGCTGCAACTCGGGGCGGAGAGGATTCTTGTGACCTGTCGGTCCCCTCTGTTGCTCAAGCTTCGAGCCCGTAGCGGGAAGCGGGCCTCCCGCATGTACGCACGCCGCTGCTCCTCTCTAACTAGACGCTCCTAGGGAGCGCTGGGAGCTAGGAGTCGGCAGCCCCACGTGTTTCCTGTGGGCGCCGACATTTTGGGAGTGACTTTTCCGGCGTGTGACATCTCTTCCTTTATCTTTAGGGAAAGTTTTTCCCACCTCTATAATGTATTCTTTTCGCCACTTGTGGCGAACTAAGCTACTATAGGCTCCCTTTAGCTTTTCAGCCATTTAATTGATTATTATATTTAGCGCTAGCTCTGCCCCTTTTGGGGCGGAGACAATTTTTTCAGCACCAATGTTGCTACTTTAATCCTGCACCAGTGGCCATTCGGCCTCATGGAGCGCAGGTGTATGGTTTTCCTTACTCTGCTCAACTTGAGATATTAGCTGAAGCGAATTTTCCCTTCTTCCAAGCGGTTTTGCTTTGATCAGCTAGTGCTGTTCCTCTGCTAATTACCCTTGCGGTTTTGCTTGAAGCAGTTTCTTGGTTTTTCTGGGTAAAAGCCTCAACGTCCGCCTCTAAGGGGCCTTTAAAGAGGACGATTCCCTCCCGTCATTAATGAAGACGGAGTGGAAGAAACCAGAAAAAGGTCCCGTGCTGACCAAAAGATTTAGGTCTGTCGTCCCATTAAGAGAAGATCAATTGTCCTCTTGGGGGCCAGTACCAAAGGTGGATATGGCCATTTCCAAGCTTTCCAAGAGGACCATCAGACGACGGATCAAGTCTCCAGGATCCGATGGACCGCAAGACTGATTGCGCCTTTAGGCGTACTTATTCCTTTGCATCAGCTTCTGCCTCGGTCGCAATAGCGTCCTCTGACGTGGTGAACTTTCTCAAGATCAGGTTCGCCCAAGTTCAGTCTGACCTGGACGAGGGAGTCTCTAGAGATGACATCTTGGTCTCTTGTAAGACGGCCGGTCTGGCCATTGATTTTTTGTGACTCTGCTCCACAACAACTAAAATTGGCTTCCAAGACCATGGCGCTCTTAGCCGCGGGCAAGCGCCCGCTCTGGCTAAAACCCTGGAAGGCTGATACAACTTCCAAGCATTATCTCTGGACCATGGCATATGAACCCAGCAAACTTTTTGGGACAGTGCTTGACCATATAATGGAGGGACTGTCGGATAAGAAGGGCAAGTCCCTTCCCCAACAGCCCTTTCATGGTCGGGGCAAAAGGTATGGGTCCAGATCTGGACCTCAGCCCAAAGCCCAGAGAGATTGGAGCTCCCATAGAGGGGGGAAATCCACCATGGTCTTAGAGCCCCTCAAAAAATCCTCGGCATTCTGATTGCGGGCCTCCTCTAGGCTCTTGGTACCATGCCGGTTTGACTGGATTCTCAGAACTCCCTGCTCCCCATATTCCTGTAAGTGGTCGCCTACAACACTTTCTAGAATATTGGCAGATCCACATCCAAGACCCTTGGGTGCTTTGTATTATATCTCAGGGATACCTGGTAGACTTAGACAGTCCCCCATTGGACAAATTTGTTCTAACAAGACTGCTTCCATCCAGCAAACAGAAGATTCTAAAAGACTATATTCTGGAGTATCTTCGGAAAGGGGCCTTAGAGGAGGTGCCTCTTCAGGATCAGGGAGCAGGTATCTATTCCCCAGTTTTCCTGGTACCCAAGGTGACCGGAGACTGGAGGATGATCATAGATCTGAGATATTTCAATCAGTTCATCAAACGCAAGCATTTCCGGATGGAAACTATCCAGTCAGTGACCAATCTTTTATTGCCAGGAGATTTCCTGGCAACCTTGGATCTCAAGGATGCTTACTTCCATATTCCCATCCATCCTGGGTCCAGAAGATTCTTAAGGATCGAGGTGCAAGTCAGGGGAGTCCTAAAACACTTTCAGTTTGTGGCCCTCCCGTTTGGAATTTCTTCTCACTGAGGTAGCTCCTGCCAGCTACCTCAGTGAAATTCCTGGGATTCGTGGTGGACTCAGTGGAAATTACTATTCATCTAACTCCCGAAAGAAGGCTACCTGTTCAAGAGACAGCCCGCTCTCTCTTAGTACCTCGAAAAGTAACCTTTTATACTTTGATGAGAATGTTGGGACTAATGTCATCAACTGCAGAGGCGGTTCCTTGGGCATTATGGCATCTACGTCCGCTACAATCGGAGGTACTAGCCAAGTGGAATCACAGCCCGGTCCTCCCTAAGATGGTGGACCCTTCTAGGGGACGACAAGTCCCTGATCCAACCCTCTTGGATCATACTTACCACAGATGCATCCCTAGTAGGCTGGGGAGCACATCTTCTGGACAAGACAGTCCAAGGAACCTGAACATCTCAGGAGAAGTTATTGTCATCAAATCTCCTAAAAATCAGGGATTTCAAACTAGCCCTTCTTCATTTTGCTCCCTGCATTCAAGACAAAGCGGTGAAAGTACAGTCAGACAGCATGGCCGCTGTAATGTACATTGACAAGCAGGGAGGCATGAAGTCACAAAGTCTCCTAAAAGAGATTGGTGTGATATTGGATTGGGCAGAATTGAACCTCAGCCATTTATCAGCAGTCCACATTCGTGGAGTCCCCAATATGATTGCTAATCGCCTGAGCCGAGATCTTCCAATCGGAGAATGGTCTCTCCATCCAGACATCTTCAAGGAGATAACGCTCAGGTGGGGCATGCCAGAGATCATGGCAATGAGGTTCAACACCAAGGTGGAGAGGTACTGCTCCCTTTACAGGGGGGACAACCTGCCATGTCAATCCCATGGAGGTTTGGGCTGGCCTATATCTTCCCTCCTATTTCCTTGATTCCGAGGGTATTGATGAAAATCAGGCAGGACCAAGCATCAGTCATCGCCATTATTCCATACTGGCTGAAAAGAGCTTGGTTTACCCAACTCACTCAAATGAGTCTAGGTCAATTTTGGAGGCTTCCCCCAGAGGGAGTACTGGTGTCGGGGGGCACTCAGATCTCCTCAAATCTTTAAATGTTTAACCTGACAGCCTGGAGGTTGATCAGTCCCTTCCAAGAATGGAAGGCTATCGGGGTCTGTCTTGAGAACCTATAGCACTCCAGATCTGAGACTACTAACAGATCTTATTCAAGAATTTGGAAGATTTTTTCAAATTGGTGTTCCAGTCTTCAACTGTCATCCACAGACGCGTCCATGCCTACCATCCTACAGTTCCTGCAGGATGGTCTGGACAAAGGGTTGTCATCGTCTACTTCTGCTATCTCGGGCTGTCTCAACAGGTCCATTTCTCAAGAACCCCTTATCAAGAGGTTCCTAAAGGGAGCTTTAAGGTTAAAGCCTACAGTAATCAGACCTATCCCGGTATGGTATTTAACGGTCGTGCTCAGGGGGTTATCATTCCCCCCCTTTTAGCCTTTAAAGGAGGTGGAGTTTAAATTTCTTGCCGGGAAAATTACTTTTTTATTGGCTATCACTTCTGCAAAGCGAATTGGGGAACTCCAAGCTTTTTCTGCTTTTGAGCCGTACACCAAGTTCCTGCAAGACCGGATGCTTCTCAAGTTCTTGCCTACCTTTATTCCAAAGGTGCCTTCATTCAGCAACATCAACCAGGTAATTTCTCTTCCAGTTTTGGCTCCACTCCCCTCCTCAGAAGAAAGAGGGCTCCATACCCTCTATGTCTCGAGATGTCTCAGGATTTAACTGGAGCGGTCCAAGGTATTTAGGAAAGATGAAAATCTCCTTATCCTTTTTTCCGATACCTACAAGGGCAGTAAAGCCTCTGAGCCCTCCATCAGTCGATAGATTATACAGGCAATTTGGGAGCCTTATGTGTCTCAGGGTTCTAAGCCACCTGAGTTTGTAAAGGCCCACTCTATGTGAGCGGTGGCTACTCCTTTGAAGAAAGAAGCTTGATTCCACTGGATGTCATCTGTAAATCAGCTTCCTGGAGTTCTCACTCCACTTTTATCTCACACTATAGAGTGGATTCTAGGATAGAGAGCTATTCCTCATTTGGCCGGACAGTGTTATCCTCCACCAGGCATGGTGGGACATAAGGGAATCGTTAATTTCTAACGATAATTTGTTTTCCCTTAGTCCTAACAGTGGCACACAAATATTCCCCCCCCCCCTTAGTTATTGGTTGTTAAATTGTTATACATTATTGTTGCTTATTTCTACTTATAACTACACAAGGGGACTGGGGGTGATTCCCATATTTATTGGAGGTGGGAGGGTCTAGTCAATTATTTAATTATTGAAGTGTCATTAATTTTTTCACCTGTCCTACCAGTCCACGCGGGGCAGAATACCCCACCTGTGCCACTGTTAGGACTAAGGGAAAACAAATTATCGTTAGAAATTAACGATTCCCCTATAGCTACACCTAGGGTTGCCATCCGGCCGTTATCTGGCTGGCAAGGCCGGTACTTTAGTGGCCTTGCTGCTGCAGGTAATTATTTTTCTACAAGGACTGTTACTAATGAGCACTTCCATTGTGGAGCGCTCATTAGTACAGCCTTTACCCCCTACCCCCTTTTTGTGTTAATAAAAAAAATAAAACTCACCTCATCTATTAGATCGTGCTGCTGTGAACACTCGTTACTCACTGGAAGCTCAGGACAGGACCTGCGAGACGTCATCACACTGGAGCGCAGGTCCTGTCCTGCACATCCAGTCAGCAGTGAGCGTTCACCACAGCGCGAGCAAATGGAGGAGGTGAGCAGATGGGGGGGCTAATGGGGGCATTACTCTTACTGGGAAGCACTAATGGGGCATTTTTTTTACTGGGGGCACTAATGGGGGCATTATTCTTACTGGAAGGCACAAATGGGACCATTATTCTTACTGAGGGCACTAATGGGGGCATTATTAATTCTGGGGTGTACTAATGGGGGCATTATTCATTCTGGGGCACACTAATGGGGCCATTACTTTTACTGGATGGCACTAATGGGGGCATTACTACTACTGGGGGGCACTAATGGGGGCATTACTACTACTGGGGGGCACTAATGGAGGCAGTATTAATTCTGGGGGTCACTAATGGGGGCATTACTATTACTGGGGGCACTAATAGGGGCAATATTAAAGGGGTTCTGCAGTTTGTTACAACTGATGATCTATCCTCAGGATAGATCGTCAGCATCTGATCGGCCGGGGTCTGATCAGCTGTTTGAGAAGGCAGCGGCGCTGCAGGAGTGCCGCGGCCTTCTCAGTGTTTACCACTGCTAGCGCTCTGCCCAGTGACGTCACGACTTGTATCAAGTGGCGTGGGCGAGGCTAAGCTCTGTTCACTGAATGGAGCTTAGCCCCGGTAAAGCTAGCAGCGGTAAACAGTGAGAAGGCTGCAGCGCCGCTGCCTTCTCAAACAGCTGATCGGCGGGTGTCCCGGGTGTCAGACCCCGGCCGATTAGATGCTGATGATCTATCCTGAGGATAGATCATTAGTTGTAACAAACTGCAGAACCCCTTTAATTCTGGGTGGCGCTAATGGGGGCATTAATAATTTTGGGGGGGGGGGGCGCTAATGGGGGCATTACTATTACCGGGGGCACTATTAATACTGGGGAGTGCTAATGGGGGCATTACCATAACTGGGGGCACTAATGGGGGCAATATTAATTCTGGGGGCGCTAATGGAGGCATTACTGTTACCAGGGGCACTAATGGGGGCATTATTAATACTGGGGGAGCTAATAGAGGCAATACTATTACTGGGGAGCATTGATAGGGACATTAATATTATTGGGAGCCACAGTATGACAGCGACTTAACACCTTGTGGGTACTTTTACACTAGCGTTATTCTTTTCCGGCATAGAGTTCCATCATAGGGGCTCTATACCGGAAAAGAACTGATCAGTTTTATCCCCATGCATTCTGAATGAAGAGAAATCCGTTCAGAATGCATCAGGATTAGAGTTGAGCGAACTTCTGTTTTAAGTTCGGCTTCGGGTTATCACATACGTTCACATACTGAACGGAAGACATCCTGATGCATCCTGAACAGATTTCTCTCCATTCAGAATGCATGGGGATAATCCGGATCAGTATTCTTTCGGCATAGAGCCCCGACGACGGAACTCTATACCGGAAAAGAAAAAACGGTAGTGTGAAAGTACCCTTATTCTGTAATCATATCCATTTTGTTCAGCAGAGTACAAAACCTGGTATGAACATCAGGTAGACATTTATACTGGAACGTGGAGACAGCGGCACTAGCTACCAGCAGATGTCGCTGTCACACTCACCGCTTTGTAACAACGGAGACAGCGGCGCTAACTGCTGGATACCAACAGATGTCGCTGTCACACTCGCCGCTATGTAACCTACAACAACCACTGAGTACTGGATGTGTCGCCGGCGTGTGTACATCTTGAGAACACGCCACTGGAACGTGCCGACTTGCTGAGCGTGTAGTTCGTAGAGCGTTTCCTCAGTGGACACAGGCGTGCTGCTCAACCGACGCTGTGACGTCATACGCGGTGCAGCGGAGACCACGTACGGGACGCCGGTGTGGCGGAGCGGCGGCTGGGAGGTGGAGCCGCCGTATGGAGCAGTAATCTGCGGGGAAGGTGAGGAGTGAGGGGCTAGCAGAACAGTGTGTGAGGGTTCAGCATCTTTACGCCATGTGGTTTTCTATCAGCGGGGAGAGGAGGCTTCTGTCTGGAATGTTCACCCTGAGACTGCACATGTGAGGCTGGCCTGTGTCCTGTGGGGTAGCACTGGCCACTAACCCTTCCTGGAGCCAGGAACGACGTGTCACACAGAGCTGCCAGCAACGTGTCACTGTACAGTGCGCTGCATGTGCCCTGCCTGTCATGGTCCACATGTCCTGCCTGCAGCTTCCCCTGCTCCAGCAGTCACAGGACAGTCCGCTTACTGCCTGTTACATCACGTGCTGTGCCCCCATACATTCACATCTCGAAGATCAGCATAGCCCTTACTCTGCAGGGGTTACATGAGCCTGCTGCCCTGACCATGCTGTGACTGTGCAATTTAAAGGGGCACTCCAGTTTTTAGCAAGTTACCATATTCTCTTGTACATATCACAGCTGTTGACTGTACAATAGAAGGCAGTCCTGTGTAAAGCCTCTATGGGCTAGCTGATTAGGACTAAGCGTGATGTCAGTCGTATAACAGCCCTGGCATGTACTTAGGGATTTGCACATTGCTGTGTGTTTGCATATCGGCCAGGCGATGTCAGCTGTAATGAAGATCACATGCAGCGAAAACGCGTACACATTACATGAATTTCTGCAGATTTCATCAGGACTGGCTAAGCAGTTAATGTCAGGGGAGAGGCGGAACACCCCCATACACATCAGATGCCCTCTAACATGCCCAGTCATTATGTTTTCAAGGGAGAGAAGTTGCCAGAAGTGCCTGGCAGTGGCTTATTGCCTTCTTCCTATTGAAATCACATGCACACTTTGTCAAGTGTGTGGTCGGACAAAGAATAGCTATTGACTGAGCAGCCGCTTGAGTGGAAGCTGTCTACGCTGCATGGACATTTTAAAGGAGCTGTCCATATCTTAAAGGGAACCTGTCACCGCCAAAACACATATTAAACTGACATCATTACCTTACAGTAGCCCCCGATGTTTTCCTAGTCATGTGTTTGATTCCAAAATCGGCTGCATACTTTAATAAAACAATGTTTTATTCTTTGTTCGTGCCGATTTCTGAGTCGACTTGAAGTCAAGGGGGGTAGCGGCCTCCTTGTTTCAAGTCATGCTAAGGGCTCTTTCACACTTGCGTTTTTGTTTTCCGGCATAGAGTTCCGTCGTCGGGGCTCTATGCCGGAAAAATCCTGATCAGTTTTATCCCCATGCATTCTGAATAGAGAGAAATCCGTTCAGGATGCATCAGGATGTCTTCAGTTCAGGACCGGAACTTTTTTTGGCCGGAGAAAATACCGCAGCATGCTGCGCTTTTTGCTCCGGCCAAAAATCCTGAACACTTGCCGCAAGGCCGGATCCGGAATTAATGCCCATTGAAAGGCATTAATCCGGATCCGGCATTAAGTTAAACGTCGTTTTGATGTTTAGCTTTTTCTGACTGGTTACCATGGCAGCCAGGACGCTAAAGTCCCGGCTGCCATGGTAAAGTGTAGTGGGGAGCGGGGGAGCAGTATACTTACCGTCCGTGCGGCTCCCGGGGCGCTCCAGAGTGACGTCAGGGCGCCCCACGCGTATGGATCACGTGATCCATGCGCATGGGGCGCTCTGACGTCATTGTGGAGCGCCCCGGGAGCCGCACGGACGGTAAGTATACTGCTCCCCACTACTACTATGGCAACCAGGACTTTAATAGCGTCCTGGCTGCCATAGTAACCTCAAAGCATTTCGAAAACTGATCAGTCTTCTAATGCTTTCAGGTCACTTGCGTTGTTACGGATCCAGCGGGCATTTCTGGCGACGGAAGTGCACGCAGGATCCTAACAACGCAAGTGTGAAAGAGGCCTAAGCCCCCCTTACCCGTCCTCTCCTCCCTTTGACTGACATCCTGCTGTGAGGAATGGATCGCTGAAGCACTCAGACCCCCGTCAATAGAAACATAGAATGTGTCGGCAGATAAGAACCATAAGGCCCATCTAGTCTGCCCCATATACTGAATACGTTTTGATATCTCAGAACTTTTGATATGTCTTTGAGATATTAAAAGTTTTCTGAAGACTCAGTAACTCTTTAAAGGTGTTCTCTGCTAACCTTATATTGATGACGTATACTCAGGATTGGCGGGGGTCTGACTCCCAGCACCTCCAATCGACTCTATGAAAAGAACGCAGTGCTTTCTGCTCTGTTTACCAAGTTTTCATACGATTGTTCATTCCCGATAATAGTCCTGTGTAAATCCACCTTCATTTAACTTTGTGTGCTCTCCAGTAATTTCCTACTCCGTTCTTACCTTTCGGATAAGTCATCAAAATCTAGGACCCGGCAAACCCCATTAATAACTGGGATGATCCCCTTCTTTGTGGGTGCTCTGCTGGGAGTAGTCTTGATTATAGCTCATGGAACAGGTTTGCCTCTTACAGGGTTTGTTCGACAACAATTTTAAAGTAAAACCATTTTAACCAAAGGGAATAGCTGTAGATGGGTAACTGCTTATGCAGCTGAATTCAGAAGTCAGCATGCTGAGATAAGGTAAAGCGTCTTTCATTTTCACATCCGTGTAATGGTGCAAGCTATATTTACTGATTTTTGCATGTACAGTTGCTTTGTAAATAGACATGTTGTATCTTTCATTCACATCCTGATCTTTTAGAAACCCGTAACATCTGGAAGCTACAAATATTACCGTGCTGTGACCTATGGCCGGTGCATGTATCTGTGTGCACGCGGGTCGCAGGATGTTATCAGCCTTGTTGTTCTCTACAGGGTTTTGCTGAGACAAGCAGCACTATTGTGTCTGTAATGCCATGTTTCTCCTAACTTAGCTTTTTCATTCTTTGGCAGATGTTGGTTGATTCTGCTGTGCCAGAAAGGGGCAAACCTATTGTGAGAACCGGGGAGCTTGAAGTATAGCAGCAGACATGGATGAGCAAGCCCTGCTTGGACTGAACCCAAATGCCAATGCGGACTACAGAGAGCGAGTATGTGTCATCTGCTAGTGGCCACAAATGTTTGGCCTTTTATTTAATTGCTCTTACCATATGATGTTAAGAACACATGCCGATTTTGACTTTATGCCAGTAGTTTCTGTTATCATTAGCTGTTAAAGGGGTTCTCCACGAATATAGGCCTTTTATTTAATCAGGGGTGGGCAACCTGCGGCACTGCAGCTGTTGTAAAAACTACAATTCCCACCATGCTCCATTTATTTCTATGAGCAGAGCAGGTATAAATGCTGGGAGTTGTAGTTTCACAACAGCTGAAGTGCCGCAGGTTGCCCACCCCTGAATTCTAATGCTTACAGCCAATAGAAGATTCATATTTACCTGCTCCCCACTGCTCCGGTCCTCCTCGCTGCCTCCCGCATGTCCCCAGACTGTTTACCTGCGGTGCTGCATGGTCACATGCTCAGCTGCAGCCGATAACTGGCTTCAGCGGTGATGTGCTGCTTGTGGCTATAGCTATTGGCTTCAGTGGAGCATGTGACCACACCCATGGAGCCCCGGATGTTAACAGTTTGGGGCCTGGAACATGGACATGCAGGAGCCAGTGTCGAGGGGGAGCAGGTAAGTATGAATCTTCTATTTACAGAGGCAGGCTGTGGGCGTTTGATAAAAAGTCTTTATTCCCAGAAAACCCCTTAAAGGGCTTTTTACACAGGCCAATGATGGAAAGCAAATGTTCATATCAATAGTCATCGACCCTTCTAAACAAACCGCTAATCAGATCTTTAAGGTTTTCTTCACACATGGCTGATTTTGTTGTAGAAATTTTCTATGACTGAAAAAAGGTTCCGTTCACCTGAATAAAGTCCAGGAGTCGCCAGAACAACCCTACTGAGATGAATGGTACTGATTTCCAGTTGCAGAGAATTCCTGCAGCAAATTCTGTGGCGTGTGACGGTCCCCTAATACAGACGCAAAATAATTATTTTTCAGCAGGGCATCTTTCTATGTAATTTGGTGACTGCTGACTATATGCAAACTACCAACCATGTAGTTTGTGTCGTCCCATGTGAAGCCCTTTAAAGGGAACCTGTTATCACGGCACAATAAAGTAGAGACAGGTGAGTGGATTTCAGCGGTCTGTCATTTATAAGTTAAAAGTAAGTGGTTGCGGAGAACCAACATCACAATCATTGCAGACTGGGCCTGGAAGAGTCACGGCCACCTGAGAAGAGTCCTGGTTATTCATGAATTCCTGCTCTCCCTGCCACCTGCTGATGACTGACAGTCTTCTACCTAGTTTTCTCCCTTTCTCTCTAGGAGAGAACTGACAATCATCAGCAGATGGGTGGGACAGCAGGATATTATGGATAACCAGGACTCTTCTCAAGTAGATTTGACTCTTTTCAAGGCCTGTGCTGCAATGATTAGGATGCTGGTTCTCAGCAACCACTGAGTGACACACCGCTGAACTCTTACATGTATACAGCACTCCCAGGCGTTCTTTCTTGTGGGTGCACATCCCCCAGGGATGGTAGATAAGTCCCCGTATTCACATCAATGCAGTAAAGAAAGGAAAATAAAAAAGCGGAGACAGCACGTCCAATGCCGCTGAACTCAGCATTTCTGTCACTACTTTATAATGCCCCCAGTGAGATCAGCATAAAGTTGCCGACTTTAAGCAAGCACGAAGAACATGTTATATTGTCCGTTGGCAATCATTATGGCCCTGCCATGTGTAAAAGGACTCCCGGGTGCAATGGCTTTCATTGTTGTAAGGTTTCTTCTGGTCTAACCATGTAAAAAGAATGACGAAGTGTCTGGTTTCTTTTCAGGCATTGGCCTATTTTGAACAGTTGAAAGTATCACAAGATGCATGGCAGGTCTGTGCTGAAGCTTTAGCCCAGCGTATATATAGGTGAGGACATTTGTCTCATTTTATGTTTTGAGTTATTAATGATGTCTCCAGGTTTCTAGTTCAAATAATGTAGTGATCCTCTCAGACCATCTGATGTACATCGTGCTCAGCAGCCCAAGACGCCTCCTACTTATCCAGCCCTGCTCTTGGATTGGCCAGTATTGCTCATGTGCACAGTGCTGGCCAATCCAAGAGCAGGGTGGACAAGTGGCAAGTGTCTTGGGCTGCTGAGGACAGTGTGCATCAGATAGTCTGAGAAGCAGTGCCGCCATCTTGGGCGGCAGAAGAGGAGCCCGAGAATTAGAGGATCTGCAACTAAAAAAGGTGGAAACCAGGGCACAAGTCAGATCTGTTAATATATAGTGTTTTCTGGTCACTTGCTCATCACATGTTTTAGCGAATATATTGTCTACACAGACTACGTAATCTATTCCATCATCCCATACTGCCTATTTGTACTAATGTAAATGTCAGGTTCTGTCTGTGCTGGGAGACCATCCCAACATTATGTACTGAAAAATCTATTCAGACATACAGCTGATTGTGTTATCAATAGTGCCATACTGTGAAAACTCCACCCAAATCAGACCCCCAAAATCGCATTAAAAAGTGGTCTTCTCAAAGAAGACAGCCAGGTGTGGAACTGCATACCATGCAGCCTTTCTGTCTCGAGTATCTTTCTTAGGTAGAAAAACCTGTTAAAAGCTAAGGTTTTTCCTTTTGTAAAACCATTTTCTGCAGCTGTATAATTTTAGAATACTGATGTCATAAAGACTTCATTTTGTGAAGCTTTTTTGTGTGTTTGTGTTAACATTTCAGAAGAAGTTGCCATGTTGTAGGTCAGGGGAATACAGAGCATGGTTGTTTGGTTGACAATCCAGTTCTTCATGGACTGGTCGTACAACTGCTCCTCCTGACTGTACCATTGATTTCTTTCCTCCACCTCGTCCTGCCCCCCACCAGCAAATTCAGAACTACTTTTGTAGTTACTTTCGACAACTTGGCAAGTTATGAAAGGAGAAAGTTTGGAGAGATTTGATCCATTTATGTTGGTAACTTGACAACATTTCTAATTGAGCAATTATGAAAGCAACAGTCTAGCCGTAATAATAATGTTATAATAATTCATAACTTGTTTTCAGTGAAGCTTGATCATCTGCTAAATAAAAGTATTTGTGCTTTCAGTGATGATCATGTGAAGTTCTTCTGCTTTCAAGTTCTGGAACACCAAATCAGATTCAAGTATGTACTATTGTTATGTTAATGTTTCATAAATGGAATGTCCAAAAATTTTAAATCTGTGGCCACCTTTACAAGCATTTTATTTAGTATTTTGGTGTGTTTATAACAAAAAAAGCCACAGAACAATGCAGCACAAGTCGCAAGCAGTGTCGTTTTTTTTTTTTTGTTAACCCATTCCCACACAGCGCCTGCAGATCTCTTAAAGATAATGCCCCTTTATACCACAGACACCCTTGGCTAATGTGTGTGATAGATGATAATGTTGATCGCGTGCATTTAACTGCTTAGATGCCGTGGTTAAACTTGACCACAGCATCTGGGAGCGCAAAAACCTGGAAGAGTGCGCTTCTTGGCATGGACCGCATCCCACTAGCGGGGATCGGGGGAGCCGGATGGTGTGTGCCGCAGCCTCGGTCCTCCTGAATAATCCAAGGCTGTCACACATAAGTTCCTATGGAGACACTGCCTGTGGCAGGGCTTCATAGGAATGTAGTGTGATCCTCATAGACTCCAATGCTAATTCATTGGCCTCTATGAAAGAAGCAATATGGGGAACAATAAAGTGTAAAACAATAATAAATGTTTTTAAGAATATACAAATTCAAACCACACCCCTTTCCCCAAAATCAAAATAAACCCAAATGAGTGGAATTTGGGTGCAACAGAAGCAACGGTGATGCTCTCATTGCGCCAAAGGCTTAATTTGCATAATACGAAAAAGTATCATAACTTGGGAACGGAGCTTCAGATCAAAAAAGGTTGAACCATAGCTATGTGTCTATGCAAACAGTTTTATAGGGAGGTTGCTGAAAACATATATTTTTTGAAGGATGCTGCCATAAAAAAAAGTTTTATTACATATTAACAGTCTAAATGCAAACATCCTATGTAAAAAAAAAAAATTTATTTGTTTATTTTTCTTAATACCCCCCAAAAAATGGGTGGATGGTTGTCTCGATACTCCTGCTTTGTTTCCTCCTTTTGTACAGCGGCAGTACTGTCATCCCCATTCTACACCTACTATTATGACGATTACCTGCAGATAACATCTTTTATATTTAATTTTCAGTGGCATAGTACTGCCAAATGAAAAAGGAACAGCACAAAATTCTATATATAAAAAAAAACAAAAAAAAAAACCTGTCCATATGCTCACTACGGTATACTGGAGTAAATGATAGAATAATATTTGACCATTAAAAGTGTGTGCTAGTGGTGAATAAATAGTCATGATTCTAAGGTCTAAATTTGCATAATGACATTTTTATATTTTTCAGGTATGCTGAGTTGACGGCACACCAGCAACAACTAATAAGGGAAACGCTAATCACATGGCTTCAAGCTCAGGTATTTTACATCTACACCACTGTAAAGGTCTTATTTTATGTCCATATTCAACCATTAACCAGTGGTGTTTTACATAATTATTGCTCTCTGCATAGTAAGGCTTTGTTCACATCTCGCAAGCAAAAAAAAACCTGATCCGTCACATAACAGTTGCATTCTACGCCATTTCAGCAGGATGTGCTATAAAAGTCTAATAGGTGTTGTGCAACCTCTGGAACCCCCATATAGCAGGAGAAAGTGGATATGCTAGACAGCAGTCATTAAGAGGAGTAAATGCAGGAAGAGCAAGCGTCTTATTTGTATTCCTCTTCTGATTACATATACTCTATGACAGGCATCCTCAAACTGCGGCCCTCTAGCTGTTGTAAAACTACAACTCCCACAATGCCCTGCTGTAGGCTGATACCTGTAGGCTGTTCAGGCATGCTGGGAGTTGTAGTTTTGCAACAGCTGGAGGGCCGCAGTTTGAGGATGCCTGCTCTATGAATTACAAAGCCATGGCTGAGATCAGACCAGATCTATATAAAAAAATATATATCGTTAAAGGTTTTCCAAATCTTTATTTTTTTATTTTTTTTTTTTAAATGACCAGAGAACATGGGCCTTGTGAAATTAAAAAATAAATAAATCCCTTGCTCACCTTTTAAATGTCATGCTCAACCACTTCGATCCCCGCTCAGCCTACAGCAGTCATGTGCCATTCATAGATCACATAGCTGCTGCAGCCAGTCACTTCATGCCCAGCAGGGACTGGAGCAGCATTGTGTGAATTTTAAAAGGTAAGGGTTTTTTCTTTATTACTCTTGTCATATTTTACAAAATATTTGAAAACCCTGCTACGTACAGTGGTGCTTGAAAGTTTGTGAAGCCTTCAGAATTTTCTATATGTCTGCATAAATTTGACTTACTACATGAGATTTTCACACAAGTCCTAACAGTAAATAAAGATGACCAATTCACACAAAAGAATACAAAATATTAGTTTCTTAATTGAGGAAAAGTATGTGACCCTTTCCTTTCAGTATTCGGTGTGACTAGCCAAAATTTCCCCCAATAACTGCAATAACTGCAGCAAAACACTTCTGGTAATTGATTTGTCCCGAACATCAGTTTGAGGAATTTTAGTAAATTTCTTTGTACAAAACAGCTTCAACTCTGTTATGTTGGTGGTTTTTCTCCTCGTGCTATGACAGCACCCGGATAGAGAGTCCTCCGCCCAGGACAGGAAACCCACAGATATTTAAGAAGGAGGGGCCCTCTCCATCCCTCTGGTTTCGGTTCGGTGGAGAGTAGTTTCTCTCCCTATCCTTGTACGCCGGCTGGGCAGGGGAGCGTACCAGGTGAGTTCCCCGGCATGCGCTCCCTGAAGGGGATATACCTTTGGCCTTTTGGATGACTCCTCTGGACGGCCGGTTAGGCTGAAGACGCAGAAATTGCAGGGCAGGAGTACGTGGTCCCTGGTATAACGAGACCCTGCGGGCTTGCTACCGGGAGCGAGATCTCACGATACTTAATTCCTAGGAAGTTTTATTTCCAGTTATTGCCAAAGACGCTGATTTACTAGCAGATGCTTCTGCCGATGCCGTTAGATTATCTGCCCATACATCTTCCCTAGCTAATTCTGCTTGTAGGGCCTTTGGCTCAAGAATTGGTCAGGGAAAGTGGCTTCTAAAAATTGACTGTAATATTCCTTGTGAGGCTATTTGTTCGGTTCTGCTTTAGACGACATTATTGAAAAGGCGGGAGATAGGAAAAAGGGTTTCCCGTCTAGTTTTGGTAAACAGGAAGGTTCCTTTCGCCAAAATAGAAGGTTTCCAGGAAAAGAAAAAAGTCCAAATAAGAGGGATTCCAAGTGGAAGTTTTTTTCTTCCAATTCCAGAGGTTTCTTGTTTAGGAATCTGGGGGGCTCAGGAAACGCCCAATGATGCCATGGTGGGAGGAAGGCTTTTAGACTTTTTCCCAGCTTGGCGCACAATTACCAACAGTGCCTGGATTTTGGAGTCTGCGCTTCCATGGGCTCAGACTCATTCCAGGAGTCTACAATGAGAGATTCTCGTCATGGTCAGGGGATATGAAGGGGTTTGAACAGGAAGATTTTTATCTCTGGACAAGCATGCAGTTCCCTAAGGTGGTGGTTGGACCCAGGCAACCTCACCCAGGGGGTTCCCTGGAAGCTTGCAGATCCAATAGCATTGACTACAGATGCATGCCAGTCCGATTGGTTGGGGGAGCTCATGTCCATAACAGCTTTCTGCAATGCCCTTGGGTAGGATTGATCTGTGCTGCTTCTTCAAACGTAAGGGCAATGGGTATTATGAGCTATTTTTTAACTGTGAGGACACATAGACGGATTGTCGTCTGAGAATTTATCAAGGAACTATCTCGTTTTCCTAAATGATGACCTTTTAGGCCCAAATCTGTTGGAAGTTTGTGTGATCTAGCTTCCCAAGCTGATGGTTCCTCCATGTGGTAGATGTGGTCCACCTTTTGCATCCACTGTGACAAAGTCGGGGAGGTTGGCTGATTCCATTGTTGTGGGATTAGGCATTTGGCTGCAGAGGCCCGGTGTAGTATCAACTTCCGTTTATTGTAAGGAATATTTTGTAGTCTGATGTTTAGTAAAACTTAGATGGGGGTAGGGGGATTATGTAGGGAACAGATTTGTATAATCAGCCCCAAAACTTCAGACCAGAAGGGCTGCAGAACCGGACAAGACCTCCACATGGAAGTAGGTGCCTAGTGATCGGGTACATTTCCAGCAAATGTCGGAGCTGTGGCATTTCATTTGCTTGAGACGTACTGGGGTGAAGTAGCATCTTGCAAGTAGCTTTAAATGAATTTTCCTGTAATTGTGTACATCTAGAGATACCATGTGAGAATCGGTACAGGTGTTTTATGTCTGACTCTGTACACTTCGTGTCAAAGTCTCTGCTCCAATCCTGAATATAGCCTCTGTGAAGAGGGTATTTCAGCTGTTGAAGGTTATCCGTCTGAGATAACAAGTGTCTTGGGGGTTGTTTTGTTGCCATTCATTTTTAAAATGGTGTAAGGTCTCCCAATCTTTTTTGGGTCTCTCCCGCGTTTTTGAGGTAGTTCTGTAATAGTGATCGGGCATGTGCTTTTTGGAGTGAATGTAGTGATGTGGAATCCAGTGGATCTTCACCCCCCTTCTTATCAAAATAAGAAAGTATTAAGGGTGTGTTCACAGATTTTGGTCTGCAACAGACATAAGTGGACATAGGGGCGGGCTGAGTCGGGCTTTGAGTGCGTACCAGATCATCAGAGTAGATCTGGTGACCAAATTCTTAGTACTGGGGATGGTTTGTGGGTTACCTTTGCCCCAGACTAAAGAGTGGAGCGGGATACTTGTTTTGGTGTTCTTTTAAGGGTATCCATAATTTACTGCAGTCTGCTCTTACCCAATGTATCAGCCTAGTGAGATGTACTGCTTCATGGTAAAGCTGCAAGTCTGGGAGGGCCATGCCACCACGTGATTTATTCTGAATAAGAAGGGAGTAACTGAGGCGAGGTCTCCATATTCCCATACATATTTGTTATTTTTCTAATTGACTAAAAAAAAGGTAAGCGGAAGAGGGATGGCGAGAGTTTGGAATTAATACAGTAGCTTCGGCATTAATATTAACTTGATGAGATTTTTCCTTCCCATCCATGAGAGGAACGGCAGAGACCATGACTCTAATATGGACTTGAATGCTCTGGGTATAGGGGCGTAGTTTAGTGTGTACAGGTCTTTCCAGGATGTACTTATTTTTAGACCTAGGTAGGTAATGTGGTTGGTGGGCCATTAGAAAGAGTATTGCGTTTGCAAAATCTTTTGTTCCTCAACACTAATGTTTACTCTGAGGGCTTCTGATTTAGAGGAATTGATTTTGAAGTTGGCTATATGTCCATATTCTTGTAGTATAGATTGTAGCGCTGGGAAAGCAGATGAGGGGTTTGTAATTATCACAAGGATGTCGTCTGCATATGCAGCTATGCTGTGTGTGGTATTCCTGATTGTAAATTCCTTTATATCAGGATGTTCCCTAATCTTTTCCAAGAGGGGTTCAAGAGAGAGTACAAATAGTGTAGGGGAGATCGGACAGCCTTGGCGTGTGCCGTTACAAATCTGAAAAGGGGATGAATAATGAATAAAATGAAATAAGACTTGCCGCAAATATGTCCAATCCACCCTGTCGAAAGCTTTCTCAACATTCGTCCCCAGAAGAACCAGTGGGTGCTTTCACTGGAAGTCTGATTGCAGTATGGACAGTATTCTCATAGTATTGTCCTTCCCCCTCCCTACCTGTCACAAACCCGACCTGTTCTTTTGAGATTAATTTCGATGTTAGAGGTCCCATTCTGTTTGCTAGCAGGCTAGCGTATAGCTTCAGGTCCGTGTTTAGCAAAGAGATGGGTCTATAACTGCCACAATTCGTAGGGTCCTTCCTTTCTTTATGAAACAGAGTGATGTAAGCTTCAGATAAGTAGGCATTGAACGTGTCTGTTAGTCGAGGTAGTAGGGTCGAGGAGAAAGATTTATAATAGGAGCACGGAAGACCATCTGGGCCTGGAGCTTTACCTTTTGGGCATTTCGACAGGGTGGATCTAACCTCATCCATTGAAAAGGGTTTTAATAGGTTAACATGTGAGGTATCTATGATGGTTGGGAGAGACCGTTACGAAAGAAAATCTGCAATGTCTGACTTTTTTCTTTCTTATGCCTGGATGTTTGTATTTGGTGATTTTAATCTGGTAGAGGGATGTGTAAGATATAATAAATTACCTGGGTATTTAGTAAGGTGGCCTTCTCTAGTCTGAATCTCACCGATATGCGTACGAGGTTTTCGTCTCTTGATAAGGGACATCATTGGTTTTGATGCTTTATCTCTGTGTGCATAAAATGAGTGTTTTACGGACATAAATACCTTTGCAAGGTTCTTATTTAGTATAACGTGTAGCTGTATATGGGCATTAGTGAGTTGCTGTAGGTAGAATGAAGCTAGGGATTGTTTGTGTAGTTTTTCTAGTCTACTTATCTATTGTTGAAGGTGCTGTATTTGCGAATCTTAGTTTTTTCTGATATGTGCCTATCAAAATAAGCTTGCCTCTAATTGTAGCCTTGTGTGCCTCCCACACCATTGGTGCGGAAACCTCAGCGTTCGTGTTATGTTTAAAGTAATAGTCTAAAGATTCTAGTATTTTGGAATGTATGGCGGGTATATAGATTAAGTCCCATTAAGACATGGCGTCTTAATGAGACCTTAATCTATATACACGCTCGGTGGTTTGGAGGGTCTGTGTGCGGAGATTTCTAATACTAGTTCTATCGGAAAGTGGTCTGATTGTACATTAGATCTTATGTTAATTGCTCGTATTTTACTGTGGTATAAGTGTGGGGTAGAGTGGCGAGTGAAGTCTTTATCTGAGGCATGCGAGAAATGCCAGGCATCTTTGAGGGATAGGAGCTGTAGGGATTTTTTTGTTGTGTTTGAGTGCCTTGTATGAAAGAGAGGATTTCCCAGAGGAGGTGTCTAGAAGAGGGTCCAGCGCCACATTAAGGTCAGCTCATCTTTCTTTAGGCTATCAAGTAGTGTCAATGCGGATCAAATACAGGACGGTTGTTGGGTATTTGGAGCGTATAAATTAGCCATGGTGATCATAGAGCGACTCAGCTTCCCTTTTAGTATGAGTATTCTGCCATCTGGGTCAGAGTACATATCTGATTGTTCGAATGATAGGTAGGATCACCGTCCATCTTGGGGGTCGATTTTCCTTGACGTTTATGGATCTTGTTGTGTTTCTTCGCGCCCTCCATTTCCCAGGGAGCAGGCGGCGGTATGGTAGGTAAGGTGGTGATATCTTGAATCTGAGACCTATCCGGAATGTCGAGGTAGTTGATCTTCAGAAGTTGTAGGAAATCTGGCAGTTCTGAATGGTTTCTCAAGATGTACCTTTTACGGTATGTGAGAGCCCAAAAGGAAAGAGCCATCTGTAGGGTATGTCTTTATGTTGGAGTACTTCCGTTAAGGGCCTTAGTAGGGTTCTTTTAGAGAGCGTTATTCTTTCTAGGTCTTGGTATATTGAGATACTCAAACCGCCATCGCAGAGGGGGGGTTATGCCTGGCTGAGCGTAGAATGTCATCCCTGACTCTAGAGTGAAACAACCTGCAAATAACATCTCTGGGTGGTTCTGTGGGACCTGGTTTAGCTTTAAGGGATCTATGTGCCCTTTCAATGGTGATCTCTAGTGGGTACGAGTCTCCTAGTTTGGAGATAAAGATCTGTTTGGTGACTGGTAGTACTTTAACCTGGAATGGATTCAGGGACCCCCTTTAAACGTAGTTTACATCATGCTCTATTCTCCTGGTCCTCAATCCAATTCACAGTTTTATTCATATGTGTTTGGCAAGATGTGAAGACTGTAGATGCAGCTTCGGTATAGGAGATCAGTTGGGATTGGGTAGACTCCAGCTTTTTGACCCAACCTCCAATGCTCTTCATATCTTGTTTGATGTCTTGAAGTTCCTTTACTACTCGAACGTTTTTGAGAGAGCCTTGCTAAGGAAGGATTGCGAGATGGGGAGACCCCTGTCTACATGAGTGTTGTCAGTCTCTCTCCATTTCTCGTGTATTAGGTCAGGGTTCTCCCTCTATGCTTCAGCCTAGGGAATTTTTAAGAGACCGAGTAGATTTAGTTAAGCTTGATAGATGCCCTTTCTGTATGAAGGTGTCTAATGAGCCTGTTTGACGCTGTAAGGTGTTGCTGTTGGGTTTTCGGGAGCCTATTTTCACCATCACTGTTAGGCTAGTACAGATCTCCTGAGTGACTAGTTGTATGCAAACATACCGTTTTCTGGACCCCTCTCCTTGCGCCCCTGTATGCTGGGGTGGAAGGCTTTAGTGTAGTATAACATATTATAGGTCATATGCTGTACAAAAAAATCTGGAGATATATATATATATATATATATATATATATATATATATATATATATATATATATATTAGTGCACGCTGAGTGGCCTAAGAAAAATTGGGCCGCTGGCCCTTTAAACGCCCGAATTTGTGGACCGACCTCCGAATGCTAATTGCAGAAGTCTAGGGTAAAAAATTAAGGCTAAGCCTTTATTTAGTGACTCCACAGGGGAGCCTGTGAGTGAGATGTGCCCCAAAGGGATCCGCGTGCCTGATGGGGGATGCTGACTGTCGATCTCGAGCCTAGAGCTGTTGCCCAAGATGTCTGCTCACTCAAGCGCTGCGATCCACTGTGAGGCAGACTCGGGTCACAGAAATTGATCCTGTTCTGCATTGTAGTCTTTCTATCCCCAAAATGTTGCCTTTTCTTCAGGGAGGGGTAAAAAAAGGTTTGTCCCTTTAACACCCTTAAGGTCCAGATTGCAGCCTTAAGTGTACTTTTTGACACTATGATAGCATCCCACCCTCTTGTCTTGAGGTTTTGTAAGGCTGTAGCAAAGGATATCCCTGCTAGAATCTCTAGAGTAATTTGATCTTCTTGAGTCTATGACCGCACCCTTATTTTTCCTCCCTTCTTTTTCGTGGTGTTGGTATTGGGTCTTGGTTATGGTGCACAGGGTGTGCAGAAAAGAAAAAAGGAAAAGCGTTCGATGAATTAAACATGTGTGGAATCGGATAGATCAGAAGCATAGATTCTGGGGGTGCTCTCGTTCGTGTCTGAAAACCACTGAGGGATCGAGAGAAGCCTCCTTCTTAAATATCTGTGGGTTTCCTGTTCTGGGCGGAGAACCCTCTCTCCTGGTGCCGTCATGGACTCAGGAAAATCATATTACTGGTACTGGTAAGAGTAATAATCATTCTTCTCCCAAGAACTGCACTCTTCAGGTTCTTCCATAAGATTTCTTTTGGATTAAGGTTAGGACTTTGACTTGGCCATTAAAAAACATTAACCTTTCTCTTTAACCATTCTTTGGTAGAATGACTTATGTTCTTAGGGTCGTTGTCTTGATGTTCAATGTGGTCCTGATGCTAGACTCATTAAAGTTAACATTAGCTAAAGACCTTTAGTTGCTTAGTGGTTACCTTGGGTTCTCTTGTGAACTCGCGGATTATTACACACTTTGCTCTTGTCATGATCTTTGTTAGTCCAGGGTAGGGCTGCAGCTATCAACTATTGTTGTAATCAAGTATTCATATTAATCCAATGATTAATCGAGTACTCTAATAACAAAAAACTAATTAAGTGTTTTTCTTTATAAAAACTCAGCTGCCCGCCCCCCTTATTGCCATCAGCTGCCCGCCCCCCCTTAGTGCCATCAGCTGCCGATTTATTACAAATTACACTTCCACAAAATCAGACTTTAACCAGTACAGGACCGCCTAACGCAGGGATGCGTCCTGCAGGCGGTCCTGTAGCTCTGAGATGACACGTCGGCGCGTCATCTCGTGAGAGCCGAGATTTCCTGTGAACGCGTGCGCGTTCACAGAGAAGCACGGCAGTTAGGCTACAGCCTGCCAGCGATGATCCATCGCTGGCAGGCTGTAGATGCGAATAAAATCGCATCAAAGATGTATATCAGACGCTGTTTTGTGAACAGCGTCTGATATAGCTGCTACCTGGTCCTCTGGTGGTCCCATTTGCTGGGATCGACCACCAGAGGACCAGGTTACACTGTAAAGTTGCACCAAACACTACACCAACCCCCCACCTATTAACCCCTTGATCACCCCATCTAGACCCCCTGATCACCCCCCTGTCATTGATCACACCCCTTGTAAGGCTCCATTCAGACGTCCATATGTGTTTTGCGGATCCGTGGATTCACAGATCCGCGGATCCGATGATTCACAGATCCGCGGATCCGATCCGCAGATCCTCAAAACACGGACACCGGCAATGTGCTTTCCGCATTTTGCAGATCCGCACATTGCCAGAACTATATAGAAAATGCTTTTTCTTGTCCGCAATTGCGGACAAGAATAGGACATGTTCTATATTTTTGCGGAACGGAAGTGCAGACCCGGAAGCGCGGATCCGTAATTCCGGATCCGAGCGGGACAAAGTCTGTCCCCATAGAAATAAATGGGTCTGCAATTCCGTTCCGCAAACAGAATTTCGGACGTGTGAATGGGGCATAAGGATCCCTTATCACGGCCAGTTAGTTAGCTACTTGTTAGGTAGCTAGCGCCCAGCCCACCGCACCGCAGTCACTGATTTTGGCAGAGATTTTTTCATCCACATTGACCAATGCGAATGAAAAAATCTGTGCCTTTCATTTTATTTTTTATTTTTTCAGCGCAGAGGCTGAACGGAAAAAAAAAATCTCATTACCCGTATGCTCAATATACGGAGAATCGCAGAAACTCCTAATGCTGGCCATACGTGTAATGATTGCGGAGACCCTCAAATGCCAGGACAGTACAAACACCTCACATGTGACCCCATTTTAGAAAGAAGACACCCCAAGGTGTTCCGTGAGGGGTATGGTGAGTTCATGCAAAATTTTATTTTTTGTCACAAGTTAGTGGAATATGAGACTGTAAAAAAAAAAAAAAAAATCAATTTCCGCTAACTTGTGCCCAATTTTTTTTTCTTCTGTGAACTCGCCATACCCCTCACAGAATACCTTGGGGTGTCTTCTTTCCACAATGGGGTCACATGTGGGGTATTTATACTGCCCTGGCATTTTAGGGTCCTAAAGCGTGAGAATCCAAATGCGTAAAAATGGCCTGTGAAATCCTAAAGGTACTCATTGGTTTTAGGGCCCCTTTGCGCATCTTGGCTGCAAAAAGTGTCACTCATGTGGTATCGCCGTACTCAGGAGAAGTAGGGCAATGTGTTTTAGGGTGTATTTTTACATATACCCATGCTGGGTGTGAGAAATATCGCTATAACGACAACTTTTTAAATTTTTATTCAAAGTTGTCAATTTACAGAGATATTTCTCTCACTAGCATGGGTATATGTAAATACACCCTAAGCTCATCGCCCTACTTCTCCTGATGCAGCGATGCTATGTGTGACACTTTGCAGCAAATGCACAAAGGCCTAAATCTAACGAGTACCTTTTAGGAGGAGCATTTTTACGCATTTTCTACGCTTTAGGGCCCTAAAATGCCAGGGCAGTATAAATATCCACATGTGACCCCATTTTGGAAAGAAGACACCCCAAGGTATTCGCTGAGGGGCATAATGAGTCCATGAAAAATTAAACTTTTGTCAAAAGTTAGTGGAAAGGAGACTTTGTGAGAAAAACAATAAAAAAATCAATTTCCACTAACTTGTGCCAAAAAAAAAATCTTCTATGAACTCGCCATGCCCCTTATGGAATACCTTGGGGTGTCTTCTTTCCAAAATGGGGTCACATGTGCGCATTTGGATTCTCACGCTTTAGGGCCCCTAAAATGCCAGGTGAGTATAAATACCCCACATGTGACCCCATTTTGGAAAGAAGACACCCAAGGTATTCCGTGAGGGGCATGGTGAGTCCACAGAATTTTTATTTTTGGCACAAGTCAGCGGAAATTGATATATTTTTTTTTAATTTTGTTTTTACAAAGTCTCATATTCCACTAACTTGTGACAAAAATAAAATTTTACATGAACTCACCATACCTCTCACAGAATACCTTGGGGTGTCTTCTTTCCAAAATGGGGTCACATGTGGGGTATTTATACTGTCCTGGCATTTTAGGGGCCCCTAAAGCGTGAGAAGAAGTCTGGAATCCAAATGCGTAAAAATGTCCTGTGAAATCCTAAAGGTACTCATTGGAATTAGGGCCCCTTTATGCACCCAGGCTGCAAAAAAGTGTCACTCATGTGGTATCGCCGTACTCAGGAGAAGTAGGGCAATGTGTTTTGGGTTGTATTTTTATATATACCCATACTTTGTGTGAAAAATATCTCTGTAAACGACAACTTTTAAAAATTTTTTATACAAAGTTGACAATTTACAGAGATATTTCTCTCACCCAACATGGGTATATGTAAAAATACACCCCAAAACACATTGCCCTACTTCTCCTGAGTACGGCGATACCACATAAGGCCTCATGCACACGACCGTTGTTTGATTCCGTGTCTGTTGCTTCGTTTTTCGTGATTTTCTGCGGACCCATTGGTTTTCAAAACTCGGCAAATGCACCGTTTGTCCTCCGCGTCCGTGGTCCGTGATTCCAGTCCGTCAAAAAAATATAACCTGTCCTATTCTTGTCCGTGAAAAGCGGTTCCACGGACCCATTCAAGTCAATGGGACCGTGAAAAAATCGCGGATGGCCATCCGTGTGTCATCCGCGTTCCGCGTCCGTTTTTTTTGCGGATCCCTTGGCAGGAACTTGGCAAAAATTGTCAGCCTGTCTTTTGGTAAAATCTTTGTCCGATAAAAAAAACGGAAGACACACGGAAACACAACGGAAGGCAAAAACGGACACGGATCACCGAACAACGGAACCCCTTTTTGCGGACAGCATAAAAAGCGATCGTGTGCATGAGGCCTAAGTGACACTTTTGCAGCCTGGGTGCGCAAAGGGCCCAAATTCCAACGAGTACCTTTAGGTTTTACATGGTGGCTCACAATTTAGCCCGCCCAAAATGCCAGAACAGTAAACACACCCACAAATGACCCCATTTCGGAAAGTAGACACCCCAAGGTATTCACTGAGGGGCATAGTGAGTCCGTCTGAGATTTTTATTTTTTGCCAGAAGTTATCAGAAATTGAAACTTTTTTTTTTTTTTTCTCAGAAAGTGTTATTTTCCGCTAACTTGTGAAAAAAATGAAATGATACATGAACTCACCATGCCCCTCCGTGAATACTTTGGGGTGTCTTCTTTCTAAAATGGTGTGATTTGGGGAGTATTTATACTTTCTGACATTCTAGCACCTGAAGAAACATGACAGGTGCTCAGAAAGTCAGAGCTGCTTCAAAATGCCGAAATTCACTTTTTGCACCATAGTTTGTATACGCTATAACTTTTACCCAAACCAATAAATATACACTTATTGGACTTTTTTATCAAAGACATGTAGAACAATAAATTTAGAGAAAAATTTATATAGAAATGTAGTTTTTTTTAAAAAACTTTACAACAGAAAGTGAAAAATGTCATTTTTTTGCAAAAATGTCGTTAAATTTGTATTAATGGCAAAAAAAGTAAAAATGTCAGCAACAATGAAATACCACCAAATGAAAGGTCTATTAGTGAGAAGAAAAGGAGGTAAAATTCATTTGGGTGGTAAGTTGTATGACGGAGCAATAAACGGTGAAAGTAGCGTAGTGCAGAATTGTAAAAAGTGGCCTGGTCATTAAGGGTGTTTAAGCTAGGGGGGCTGAAGCGGTTAATATATCACTGTTCTTTAAATAAAACTGATTGACCACTCACTCCTGATTGTCACCCCATTGATTGAAACCAACTGTCTCTCATTTCACCTTTAAATTATCTGCTAATTCTAAGGCTAGGGCTATACAGCAACATGATCAGAGTTCAGAACGGGATCTCACACTGAAATCGATTGTGTGTTTCTGCCGTACTATTTTTTTTCAATTTTTCTTTTGTTTTTTTAATCTACTTTAGGGCTTGTGGGAAAATCTGTGTAGTTTGAAGTCAAATTTATAGAAAATAGGAATTTTTAGAAATATAAGTCAAATTAATAGAAATTAGGGCTGCACGATATGGGAATTTTGTGCGATTGGGGCCCTAAGAATTGCGATAATGATATGCGATGCGATATTTTAAGGGAATTGCTTGGATTTTCTGCTTGGATTTTCAAGGTAAAAGTACACACAGAAGACTGATAATGTGAAATGTAGTTATGCTGAACTCAAGAACTGAAATGCGCAGTGTTTTTCAAAATAAAATACATATTTGCATTACTGCAAAAGTACAAAATACAAAACTTGCCATTTTCCTAATAGCACTGCACAGAACAGATAAAATAGATATAAGAACATGTGTTCATTAAAATAGCGACTTTCCACCAGCCCCTCCTCCCTCCCCGCACTGTAACTGAGCAGCATAGCGGCCGGAGATACAGTGTCACGAAGAAAGTCAACCATCGCTTTATAAGACGCACTGCTATTCCCCCCCACTTTTGGGGGGGAAAAAGTGTGTCTTATAAAGCAAAATGTACTGTAATATAATTGCCGCATTTTTGGGTCAGCAAATTGCGATTGCGATATGGCGATTAATTGCGATTGCAATTGCTTTCGCGATATATTGTGCAGGCCTAATAGAAATATAGATTTCTGGTTACTGATGACCAATCTGTCTGTAAGATGATTGGAAACTATAGTTTGTAATTGGATTGAAAACTGGCTGAAGGACCGTGTCCAGAGAGTTGTGGTCACTGATTCCTATTCAGAATGGTCCCGGGTTACAAGTGGTGTACCCCAAGGTTCAGTGCTGGGTCTCCTATTTATTTATTGATTTATTGATATTGAGGACGGGATCAATAGCACCATTTCTATTTTTGCAGAGGACACTAAACTATCTAGTACTGTACAGTCTATGGAAGATATCCATAAACTATAAGCAGACTTGAACACACTGAGTGATTGGGCATCAACTTGGCAAATGAGGTTCAATGTGGATAAATTGAAAGTTCTGCATCTTGTTAGTAATCATCTACCTGCATCATATGTCCTAGGGGATGTAACACTGGGAGAGTCACTTATAGAGAAGGATGTTGGTGTCCTTGGGCATGGTAGATTAAATTACAGCATACAATGTCAATCAGCTGCTTCTAAGGCTACCAGGATATTGTCATGCATTAAACGAGGCATGGACTCGCGGGGCAGGGATGTGATATTACCACTTTACAAAGTGTTGGTGTGGCCTCATATGGAATATGCAATTCAGTTCTGGGCACCAGTCCATAAAAAGGATGCTCTGCAGCTGGAAAAAGTACAGAGGAGAGCGACTAAAATAAGGGGCATGGAGGGTATGGGTTATGAAGAAAGATTAAAAGAATTTAATTTATTTAGTCTTGAGAAGAGACATCTAAGGGGGAACAGGATTAAGCTATACAAATATATAAATGGGCCATACAAAAAATACGGTGAAAAACTGTTCAATGTAAAATGCGCTCAAAAGACAAGGGTGCGCTGCCTTTGACTGGAGAAGAAGTTCAGTCTCCGGAAGCGTCAAAACTTCTTTACTGTAAGAACTGTGAATCCGTGGAATAGACTTTCCCAGGACATGGTCGCAACAGGAACAGAGGACAGTTTAAAAAGGGTTTAGATGAATTCCTAAAATTAATGACATTAATGCTTATGTAAAAATCGGAGTCTCACTTCCTTCTGGGATTCGCGTCCCCACCTATCTCTTGGTTGAACTTGATGGACTTATATCTGTTTTCAACCTTATCAACTATGTAACTTGTTTGGCCATGTTAATATAATTTATGAAAATGTGTTCATACTGTTTAACATTTCGTTTTTCAATGTTCTCTTCTGTTGCAGATGCTTAATGCGCAACCGGAGAAAACCTTTATCCGTAACAAAGCTGCACAAGTTTTTTCTCTAGTCTTTGTTACAGAGTATCTCACAACATGGCCCAAATTTTTCTTTGATGTTTTGTCTGTTGTGGGTCTCAACCCACGAGGTGTTGACTTGTACCTGAGAATTCTAATGGCCATCGACACAGAGGTAGTTGATCGGGATGTTATTCATACCCCAGAGGTAAGAAGCATGGCCGGTGTGACTTAGCTGTCCGTTTCTGAAAGGGTTGAATTTGAGTTTTTTTTTTTTTTTTTTTCTCAGTTTTTAAACATTATAATAAGTTGGGAAAAGAGACAGTCGGTGTAATCGACATTCCACAACAGCAGAGTTGTTTAGTGTTCAGATGTATTGCTATAACAATATAGTAATACCTCTACTTCTGGATCAATGAGGGAGGTGTGTGTCTTCACACTTCTCTCTCTCCCTGCCCTACACTGATCAATGTGATCAGTGCAGGCAGGAGGGAAGGCTGAACGATCTTTCAACACATGCAGCACAGCAGAAGACTATGGGAAAAAAACAAAACCTCTGTCCGAAGGTCTTCCCAAGCTGCTGGTTACTGGGATCAAAGCTGTGCACTGCAAGGACCTTTGATGTCACTGTTGGGTAGGTTCAGGCGGGAAGTGCTGAAGAATAAGTAAACGTGTACCCTATGTGTATTAGGTCTCATGCACACGAACGTGTGCACCCCGTGCCTGTATTGCGGACCGCATTTGCAGCACCATTCCGTGGCCATTCCGCATCACGGATGCGGACCCATTCATTTCAATGGGTCCGGAGATGCGGAACGGTGCGGAATGGAATGACGGGACGGAACACTACGGAAGCACTACGGAGTGCTTCCGCGGGGTTCCGTTCCGTACTTCTGTCCCGCAAAAAGATAGAACATGTCCTATCTTTTTGCGGAACGGGCAGGTCGCGGACCAATTCAAGTGAATGGGTCCGCGATCCGCTGCTGCTGCCCCACGGCCGGAATACGGGCACAGGGTGCACACGTTCGTGTGCATGAGGCCTTACTACAGATGCCTCCAATGTATGTGTTAGTGCATGTGACATTGCTGTGTGCATGTAGCAGTACTGTGTGTGACGGGGTATGTGCATGTAGAGAAATTATTTCTCTTTTTCTGCTGTCTAAATCTGGGGTGTGTCTTAAAATCTGGAAAATACCATAATTTTACAGGCTGCAGTATTTGTTTTTGGCAAGATATTCCTATATAAAACTGTATCGACTGTTTGTCGATCCAATCTGATTGCCACTTAGAAGCAGGAGGGAATTTTTCCTTTTTATCAGGGATTGCTTCAGGCCTCATCTCTTTATTTTTATTTTTTAAACCTGGCTCTGGATCAGTAGAAAGAAACGGATTTCTCACGTTTACTCATCCTTCCCGTTCATCCACGTCTTCACCCATTCCCATTGCGGAACTTGATGGACGTAGGTCTAGTTAAAACTTTGAGACAACCATGCAAAATTGCGTTAAAAAATGAACTTCTAGGAGAGAGGTCTTCTGAAGGAATATAGCCGGTGTGCATAATGTATGGTAGAACTGAAAATAGGTCACAGGAAATCTGATCCAGATGAAGAGGGTAGTCTTTTGGAAAAGCTTTGATTGTATGTAACTTGACTTGCAGGAGGCACGCAGGAATACATTGCTGAAGGACACAATGCGTGAACAGTGTATCCCGAACTTGGTAGAATCATGGTACCAAATTTTACAGACGTATCAGCACACTAACTCTGAACTGACATGCCAGTGCCTTGAAGTAATTGGAGCCTATGTTTCTTGGATAGATCTAACATTGATTGCTAATGATAGGTAGGATAATATTTTATATTTTTTACTTTCATTTACCATTATTAGAATTTATTGAAATGTACTAAGTATTAGAGAGCAAAAGTGAAGGTTGTATTTCAGAGCAAGCAACCGTCCAGGTATTTTTTTTTTTATCAGCAACTGCTCCACATTTTGCACTTTAATAAGGCACCATATATTATTATGGTGACGGGTCAATTTTGAAATGCAATAAGTTCTTATGCGGATTAATTTCTATAGATGATGGCATCCATGGAGAGGACTTTCCGGCACTGGAAAGGAAACCTGAGAACAGTGGAACAGTGGATCTCCACGTGTAAATCCTTGTTTCCTGTCCAGCTGGATGGGTCACTCTGAGTTGGTCTCTCTAAGACCTCTTTAACCCTGGGAACACACCTGAGCGTTTTTCAGCGCGTTCATACGCGCTGAAAAACGCTCAACATGTGAAAAGCCATGCATCCCTATGGGCATGGTTCACATTTGGGCGTTTTACAGCGCGTTTGAACGCGCTGTAAAACGCCCAAACAAGTACATGAGCTTCTTTGGGGCGTTTTAACACGCCTATGGACAATGTTGCCATAGGGGAGATTCACTGAAAAATGCTGAGAAAAATAAAGTTTTAATATATGCATATGAGCCTTTAGGAGCAACAGGGGCGTTGCCATTACACCTAGAGGCTCTGCCCTATTTGCCACTGCCATGCCCTCTGCACTTTGATGGGGCCACTGACATTTACTGCTTAGCCCTATCAAGGTAGAGAGGGTGTGGCAGTTGCAGAGAGAGCTGAGCCTTTAGGAGTAATGGCAAGGCCCCCGTTGCGGCTTTGTAAATATGTAAACGTCATTTTTCTCAGCAATGAAGCACATATGAACATGGGACCAACACAGAAGCCTTCAGTTGTCAAGTGCACATGTAACAGGTCAGCCAGTGTCATAGGTACAAATTTGCTGACTGACACAATTTAAAAAGGGGATCCATTTGACTTTCACTTACCTACAAAGAGCTACTTTCTTTCAGTCAATAGTAGTGATCCACCTAGCTTTAGTACAAATGTCAGCCAATAAATAGGATCAGATGTATATGTGAGGTCCATAAACCAGTTGGGGTGGTTTGGATTAATGCACATTTATTAGTTAATGTCAATTTTCTTTGTATTTGCTTGTTTTCTAGCACCTCATTTATTTTACAAAGTTGCTTTATAGCCTTTCTCTGCTGATCTTTCAGATTCATTAATATGCTGCTAGGTCACATGTCGGTGGAGGTTCTGCGGGAGGAAGCCTGCGATTGCTTGTATGAAATTGTAAATAAGGGAATGGATCCCATTGATAAAACCAAATTGGTGGAATCTTTGTGTCAAGTGTTACAGTCTGCTGGGTTCTTCAGCATTAATCAGGTTTGTGACCTCAGTATTCTGCTTATTCGTCTTCTGATAACATCGTTTAGTAAGCATCCTAAGGGGGCATTCACGAAAAACATGGATACCGGCCGTGTTCGTTCCGCATTTTGCAAATCAGCGCGTCCTGCTCTTTCTTAGACATGCCTATTGCCGCAGAATGGACATACGGATGCAGACAACACACGGGTCTGCTGTGCTCCTCTTTTGCAGTCCCTTTGAAATTAATTGGTCCGCATCCGATCCGAAGTGGACTACGGTCGTGTGAATGCCTCTTAAGAGTGAAGATTCTCTAAGCTGTATACTTGAACATAAAATATTAGCCAGCATATTTTGTTTTTTTGCTATTGACTTTATGGCTTCTCCGTCTTCCATAAGTAACAGGCAGGTTATTTTACATTAGGAGGAAGATGTGGATTTTCTGGCCAGATTCTCAAAGCTCGTCAATGGAATGGGCCAATCTCTGATTGTTAGCTGGACCAAGCTGGTGAAATCTGGAGATATGAAGAGTGCCCAAGATACTCTGCAGTCCATTGAATCCAAAGTGCCTCTGACTTTGCAGTTGCTAATCCATGAAGATGACGATATATCTTCCAATATTATTGGGTTCTGTTACGAGTATTTGCACATCTTGAAACAGGTATTTAATGCTGTTTTCAGGAACTTTGCAAATCATAAACCTTAAAGCAAGATTTTATTACATGGATTCAAGGTTTAATTGCATTTGTTTTCATTTGCAGTTAGTATTACTTTCAGACCATCAAAAGGCTAATGTTGAGGTAAGTGCTCCTAAGACGTTTTGAGACTTTTCGCTCAGTTTTCTCGAATTTTCTTTCAATTAAAACTGCCTTCAGTTTTTGTTCTTCTGTTATACAGGATGGCCCATAAAAAAGTAGCCCGCCTGCAATATCTCCAAATCAAACGGCCTTATAGTAAATCTGTCTTTGTCCATAGCAACCATTCAGAACTCAGCTTTCATTTTTTCACAGCCCTGTAGGAACTAAAAGCTGAGCTCTGATTGGTTGCTATAGACAGCTAAGACAGATTTACTATTAAGCCCCTTTCACACGGGCGAGTTTTCCGTGCGGGTGCAATGCGTGACGTGAACGCATTGCACCTGCACTGAATCCTGACTCATTCATTTCAATGGGGCTGTGTACATGAGTGTTTTTTTTTTTTTCACACATCACTTGTGCGTTGCGTGAAAATCGCAGCATGTTCTATGTTCTGCGTTTTCACGCAGCCCTAGCCCCATAGAAGTGAATGGGGCTGCGTTAAAAACGCATTGCATCCGCAAGCAAGTGCGGGTGCGTTGCGTTTTTCACTGATGGTTGCTAGGAGATGTTGTTTGTAAACCTTCAGTTTTTTTTATCACGCGCGTGAAAAACGCATCAAAACGCATTGCACCCGCGCGGAAAAAACTGAACAACTGAACGCAATCGCAGGCAAAACTGAATGGCTTTGCCTGTGAAATCGCACAGTTTTCACTGAACGCATCCGGACCTAATCCGGACACGCTCGTGTGAAAGAGGCCTTAGGCAGTTTGATTTGGAGATATTGGAGGAGGGCTACTTTTTTACGGGGCACCCAGTATTTTGGTTAGAAATTGGTTATATATTAATACAGATAAGAGGGAGGGGATGGTGCTGTACAGATGACACGGTATAGATTGTGCTATTTTGAGGTAGGTCATCCTTTGGCCCATATAATTGAAATAAATGCAGTTGTTCTTGCTATTTTGCAATTTTTTTGTGCAATCTAATGTCTTTCTGTTGTAGGCAATAATGCTGGCGGTTATGAAGAAACTAACTTTTGATGAAGAGTATAACTTTGAAAATGAGGCAAGTCTAAAAAGAATTATTTAGAAAAATGTTTTAAGTATTGTATATTGATGACTTATTATATGTTCATTGGATAATATTTTTATAGTTAGTGTGTGTATATGATTTTTGGCAGTCCTTTTAAAGTGTACTTGAAGTTGCAAAAACAAATGATTCGGATTTACCATGACTTTTAATAGTCATTTATGCTGTTGAAGGATTTATCCGGGAAGTTGATTTTGATAACCTATCTTCAGAATAGATCATCCGTATCAGATTGGCCCGGGTCTCCCACTGTTCAGTCTTTGGAAGAGGCTGCAGCGCTCCATGAGCATTTAGGCCTTTTCATTGGCCAGTGATGTCACTGTACATCGGTCCCATGGCCTAGGTGCAGCTCAGTCCCATTCAAGTGTGTGGGGCTGAGCTGCTTTACGGTCACTATACAAGGTACAGTGCTTGGTAAGCTGTGAAGAGAAACAGCTGGTCAGGGGAGGTGCCAGGAGTCAGACGTCCATTGGTCTCATATTGGTGACCTATCCTGAGGATAGGTCATCAATATCAAATTCCTGGATAACCACTAACTATCTGCTGCAGCTTTGACTGGTCATAGTCTTTATGCGCCCTGTGCCCAGAGAGCGACATGATCAGGTTGTTAGGATCTTATATTCAGCATGGGGCTTCCCCTGAAACTTCCAGGTAGATGTAGTAGAAGTCGCATTGCAAGTTCCCTTACTGATTACAGGATCCTTGGAGACAGCACATGGCACTGTGTCCTTCTGAACAGAGATCAGGCATTCTTTGCTACTCTTTTAAAAGGCAGATCCAGGTAAAGTTGTATTTGCGTCTTGTAAACTTTATTTGAATAGCTAGAATATGGAATAATTTTATGATCAGCCACCCACTATACTGGGAACTGCTGCATAGTGCCATTGGGGCTGGCTTCAGCACTGCTGTGCAAGAAAAACATGGAAGGAAGTGCAGAGCTCCACCATCATTTCAGCCCCTTCATTCCCAAGACTGGTGGAGATCCCAGTGGTCTAACTCCCACCAGTTATGGCATATCCTAGCAATAGGTCATCACTTTGCAAGATGCTAATAACCATGTAATGAAAGGTCCTGATTTTTTAGTACATTATTTTTGTTACATTTGACAGTAGACTTACAGGGGGTTTTCTGGGAATGAAATATTAACGATCTATCCTCAGGATCATTGGGAGTCAATTAGCTGCTTGATGGAACTGCAGCCCATCCTAGAATGTGATTAGTGATTTGGCACCTCCCTGTTAGGGTTCTGGCACACGGTGCAGTTCTGACATGCATTCAGGATGCAGTTTTCAGTTTAGCCAGTTTAGCAGCCTCATTAACCCCTGGTGTTCTGCATAGTGGGAATGATTTAAGTAATTTCAGCTTGCTACAATAAAAAAACTGCATCCCTAAAGCATGTCCGACCTGCACTGTGTGCCAGCACCCTGAGCTGTTTAGCACTGTGTAGGAATGTGTGTGCAGTGGTAGTGAGGCCTCTCCCACCCTCCACCCCAGGCAGCTCTGCAAGTGGACACATCCCATCCTTTTCACATTCTATGAAGGGTTGGTGGAAGTGATCTTCTATGATTCCTAGGCAACCCCTTTAAGTCCTGGAAAACATGCATCACACTTGTCTTATGAGGCTACCCAACTCTTTCTCATGGCAAAACTGTAGAACTGTAGCTTTATTCCATGTATCTTCAAGCAGATATTGGATAATTGCCTTGTAATTACAAAAACATATAGGGTGAAGATGAAGCAATGTTTGTGGAATACAGAAAGCAGCTGAAACTGTTACTAGATCGTCTCGCTCAAGTGTCACCAGAGTTATTGTTGGCTTCTGTCCGAAGAGTTTTTAATGGTACACTACAGTAAGTACAGAGATACAGTTCGCTCCTTGAATAAGATAATAACACTATTACTGATTCACAGAACATGTTTAGCGCAGCAACCAAATTGTCTTCCAGCTTATGACTTGTTTCTTTCCCCTTAAAGACGCTGATGCCAGAGCCTTTTGGGGAATTTAGTATAGGAAAAGAGAATGAGTACTGAAATTTGTCAAGAGGAAATTGTTCCAGATTTACTAATCCTATAGATGGCGGAAGCTTAGCCAGGCTGCCTGTCCCTGCACAGGATCTATCACCGGGCCTCAGGCTGGATGAGAAATCAGGATAGACATTTTTCCCTGACTATGCCAACTATTGGGCAGCTTTCAGACTGATTTATATGCCACAATTGAGGTACAAAATGGTGCATCTTATGCCCTCCCCTTTTCATTAATCCCCACCCCATTGTGAAGCATGTCAGAAAGAAGTGTAGATGTGCCAAATTGCACCACTTAGGCTACTTTCACACTGGCACTTTTTTACTGGATCCGGCAGGGTTCAGCAAAAACTCTTCAGTTACTGATAATACAACCATCTGCATCCGTTATAAACGGATCCGGTTGTATTCTCTTTAACATGGCCAAGACGGATCCATCATGAACTCCATTGAAAGTCAATGGAGGACGGATCAGTTTTCTATTGTTTCAGAGAAAACGGATCAGTCCCCATTGACTTGCATTGTGGGTCATGACTGAAAGCAAACCGCAGCACGCTGCGGTTTCCTCTCCGGTATGAGAACGGAGTGCATTTTGAAGCATTCCGTTCTGTTCAGCTCAGTTTTGTCCCCATTGACAATAAATGGGGACAAAACGGAAGCGTTTTTTTTTTTTTACGGTATTGAGACCATATGACTGATCTCAATACCGGAAAACATCAACGCTAGTTTGAGACTAGCCTTAGACATATATTTGGCTTACATACATTAATAAATCTGGAACACAGTCTTAAGTCAGTCAAGTTTAATACGGTATTCTGGTGATATTTTATAACCCCTCTCCCCCCCCCCCCATCCTGCCATTTATCTCTATTTAATGAGAATATACCTCATTATTTGGGTATTCAAGGTATTTTTGCTTGCTTTACTTGCTTGCAAAATGGTGCGAAGTTCAGTGAACGCACCCTGACACAATCCGTGTAGTTTGTGTGAAAGAGGCCTAATTCATTCAAACCTCTGCTCTTTCTATGCTTAGGAGTCCACAGTTATCTGTTTGGCCAATTAAACGGGGAAGCTTGCCAGCCATTATGTAGCACCACCCTACTTGTGACTGGCAGGCTTCCCTACAATATCGGAGTGCCTCCTGCTCTATAACATGCTGCCTGCAGATCAGGTTACATATTCAATGTAACATATCCAAATACAAGCGAGGTTGTTTTAAAAAAAAAAGTACAGCTACACTTCAGCCTTGTGGTCATGATGCAAGTTTAAGGGCTTTTCCATTTTGGACAATGCAGTAATAATTTTAGCATTATCCCCTTTTTCTATTACCTTAAATCGGGAATACCAAACCGGCGGCCCTCCAGCTGTTGCAAAAAAACAACTCCCAACATGCCCCGATGGCTGCAGGCATGCTAGGACTTGTGTTGCGACAAATGAAGGGCCACCGGTTGGACATCCCTACCTTGAATCACTTGATTTTCGATTCCAACACTCTTGGCAGCCTGAGCGGCTGCTTTGTCGACCGCTTGCTGTAAAATATTTGGATTTTAACTTTTTATATTGTTTCATATTTTTTTGGAAGAAATTGGCAGAGCGCTCCCTTTATGGAGGTAGAAGTTGCAATCAGACTGCTGTACATGTTGGGTGAAGCTATTCCAGCATCCCATGGAGCTCATTTTTGTGGTGATGTTGCCAAAGCAAGTGCTCTACAGGATATGATGAGAACGGTAAATGTTTTACTACTTTATCATCTTTTATTTACTTTTATTAGTACAGACCAGTAACGAAGATATATTTAACCCTCCCCACCCTGCTCCATAATGGTACATTGCTGGAGCTGAACAAAAGCCATTACATGCAGGTGCTGGCTTTATTGAACAGCTGGCACCTCCTGGTATTGCATGGATCTGAATTAACTTGGATCCCAGCTGTGTACCCCTTAGATGCTGCAGTCAATGCTAAATGTGTCACCTGAGTGGTTAAAGAGAGAGATGGAGCTCCCTGTCTTACCCCATAACCCCTTTCTTTTCTTTTTTTAGCCTTTTTTAAGCTATTTTTAAGAAATTATGCAAAATTGCATGACTGGCACCCATACGTGTAAAGTGCTAGGAGTTTTTTGTTTTATCTTTTGTTTTTCTTTTGGAAAATGTTTCAAGCAGTGAAAGTTTCAAACTCTAGTAAATATAGTGGTAATGAAAGTAAGTGTTCAGTGTGTTCTTGAACCCTGGTGCCCACAGGGTGCTGCCATATCTTTGTATTCTATTTGCAAGATTTTTTTGCAGCAGATTTGCACTTGCACATTTATCTGTTTGTCCTTTTCCTGTCCATATTGCGAATGAGAATGGTTCTTTCTGCTGCACTTAGCTAGTTGGATTGTGTATGGAAACTGTGGCATATGGAGATCCAGTAGAGCCCCACTGAAGTCTGTGGAGATATAAGGTATACCAGTAGGTCTTTCTACTAAACATCCTTGGAAGTTGTAACATTTTGTTTTTGCTCTTTGTAGCTGGTGACCTCGGGTGTGAGTGCCTATAATCACACATCTGTTACATTAGAATTTTTTGAAACTGTTGTACGGTATGAAAAGTTCTTCACGGTTGAACCCATCCACATTCCTAACGTTCTGGTAAGTATTATCTTGTTTATCGCCATTGATACAAGTCAATTCTTGATTATAAATTGCTTTATAACTTTTGTGTGACATTCTGAAAACTAAATGTCAACCTTTCTTTAACCCCTTAAAGGGTTTCTGTCACCAACTTTTGACATTATAAGCTGTCTGACATTAGCTATGTGCTAATGTCAGACCAGCTTGATAATGTCTTTTTTATAAAAATCCGCTGTATATATAGTCTGAAAAACTTACTTTTATATTATGTAAATTAGCCTCTAGGAGCAGGGGGGGCGTTGCCCTGCTCCTAGCGGCTCCGTCCGGCAACCTGCTGGCACGCCCCTTCACACTTTGACAGTGCAGGGCAGCGATCCTCCTGCACTGTCTCGTTCTGAATCGCGCGCCAGCGCTGCCGCTCTGTATTCGGCGCAGGCGCGGTGAGCAGAGGACGCTGGTGCCTGCTGTCCTCTGCTCACCGCGCCTGCGCCGAATACAGAGCGGCGGCGTGGCGCGCGATTAGAACGAGACAGTGCAGGAGGATCGCTGCCCTGCACTGTCAATCAAAGTGTGAAGGGGCGTGCCAGCAGGTTGCCGGACGGAGCCGCTAGGAGCAGGGCAACGCCCCCCCTGCTCCTAGAGGCTAATTTACATAATATAAAAGTAAGTTTTTCAGACTATATATACAGCGGATTTTTATAAAAAAGACATTATCAAGCTGGTCTGACATTAGCACATAGCTAATGTCAGACAGCTTATAATGTCAAAAGTTGGTGACAGAAACCCTTTAAGGACAGAGCCTATGGCCGGTTTCTGGCAGCCGCCCGCTCCATACAGTCACCTGCGCATAATGCCATACATGTACGGTGTTGTGTTAAGGGGTTAAAGACGATTTCTAGGATTTTAATATAGATGGCCTATCCTCAGGTTTATACATTAATGTCTGATTGGTGTTGGTCTGGCACCCCACACCCCTTCCCAAGTATTACTGTGTAGTGAATGGAGCTGGTTACTGTAACCCTGCTCTCACTGGAGTGAATGGAAGCAACGCTGTAGTAACCGCCTTTTCCCTTTTTTTTTTTTTTTTTTTTTTTTTTTTTTTAAACCCTTTAAGGACCTCTGCTGTACATGATTGGCAGGAGTCCTCACTTTAAAAATGGCACCCAATCAGCTGAGCCACAGCAAAGTTATGAAGTCCTGACCCACCGTAGAAACGCAATGAATCTCCCATAGGTACAATTTTAAATCACTGCTTTCTATGGCAGAAAAATTATATATTATACATATGTGGAGAAAAATAAAACAAAAATCACCCGTTTTTCTCCCCATAGTAAAAATTAACATTAAAAAAATAGAGATCATAGGTATCGCCACATCCCTAAATGTCCAAACTGTTAAAATACAGACTTCAGCTGGGTTTTAAAGCTGTAATGAAAGTAAAAATCTAAATGGCTGAATCAGTTTTTTACCTCGCCTCCTAAAAAACATTAAAGAAAAAAAAGTGATGAAAGTCATACACAATCCAAACAGGCCGCCCTGGGGAAAAAAAAAAGAGCCCTCACATAGCTCTGTAGATGTAAATGTGGGAGTCAGAATATGGCGATGCTAGTTTGGAAGTATTAAAACACAAGAAAAATTATATAAATCTGGTATCTCTGTAATCGAACTGACCCAGAGAATGAAGGTAACAGGTCTGTTTTATTGCGTCTGTCACCACATAGCAGTGCTGAGTGCAGGATATTGATCAGCTCTACTATGTGGTGAGGCTGAACTGCTCCTGATGTGTCCGCGCGTGCGCACTCAGGGGTAGGTAGATCTGATGGAACATTTTGCACTGAAAAATATATCTACCCCTGAGTGCGCACGCGCGGTGTACGGTTTCGCGCATGAAGTAGTTGCCTCTCCCACGGCAGTGCTATCATTTTTACTAATTCAGTGGATGTGTGCTTGTGCAGCGCCGCACACACCCTCCTCCAGCTGATTCTGGTGCGGCCGCGTTACTTCCGGGTATAGCATTCTGCCAAGGTATAGGAATCTGTCAGAACACCGGCATGCCACTGCGGATGCAGTAATGGGGGACTGGGTAACCGGCATAGGTACGTTAAGAACGCGCCCGCAGGGGGTGCAACTAAAGTGGTAATCCACGATGGAGGCCCATTCTGCAGCAGGCCGAGACCTGCAGAAGAGAGAGAAAAAGAATAAAATAAAAAAGAAAGACCTGCAAAAAACAGAGCAGGTCATGTCTGCCTCCTACGGACACTAGACTAAAACTGATTAGCCTAGTGACTATGGAGAGGTTATAGCCCACCTGGGCAGAGCCAACCTTTTTGATATCTAGTTTCGCCTCCTAGTGGTAGCTGGGCATATACCATGGTGCTGTGTCCCCCAATTACATTAATGAGAAAAGCCCTCACGCATCTCATGCAACAAAAAATAAAAAAAAGTTATCGCTCTTAAAAACCCTGACAGAAAATTCCATGTTAGAAAATCCAATGTTAGAAAATCCAGATGCCGCCCCCTCCCTTCTGAGACCTGGCGTATCCCCAAATAACAGTTTATTACCACAGTTGGGGTGTTACTGTATTTAGGAGAAAGTGGGTAGCAAAACATGGATGCCGTCCGTGTGCCTTCCGCATATAACGGAAAGGACAGCCCTTTATAGAAATGCCTACTCTTGTCTGCAAAACAGACAAGAATAGGACACGACTCAATTTTTGCGGGGCCTCGGATCGGTGCAACAGATGCGGACAGCACACGGAGTGTTGTCCGCATCTATTGCGGCCCCAGAATGAGTCAGAGCCGCAAAAAATGCGGCTAGGATGCAGAACCAAACCACGGCCGTGTGAATAAGCCCTGAATAAAAGCGTTCCAAAGTTATTACCACATACAGTGACACATGTCAGATTTGCAAAATTAGGCCTGGTCAGGAAGGGGGTAAATGGCCCGGTCTGGAAGTGGTTAAATCAGCAACATCTCAATTTTTGCTTTGGATTTCACTTTGAAATGTATAGGGTTGAATCCCCTGCAGCTCTGCAGCAAAACCTGTAAGAAATCCACCTGTAACGTATGCAGATTTTGCCACAGGTTTATTGCAGATTTTGCTGTGGATTTTTTTGGTATGCTAAATTTTTGCATATATTACTATATATTTCAGATGGCATTTTTGGATCACAGAGGCCTGCGCCATTCTAGTCCTAAAGTTCGGAGTAGAACCACTTACCTTTTTTCAAGATTTGTGAAGTCTCTTCAGTAAGTACGGTATTTCTGATCGCTGTTGATTTATGTTGTTCTTTTCTTCATTTACTTGGTCACTGTTTTATGATACTTTATTACTATAATTTGTTTTAGCAGACCATTAAACTTTGTAAATCTGTCTGTGTGACCGGATAGGGAATAACTTTTTCCAACCTGAATACCCCTTAAAGTTACAGGCTGTATCTGATCAACACACAGGACACTCCTCATATGTGAGGGCCCCAGATTTGGCAGCCCTGCCAATACTATATACCTATACTATTTTATTACCTTCATAAATACTTTCAAGAAATTAATTTGTCCCCTGCTTTTTTTGCTTTGTGAAACTCAGCTTTTTTTTACCAAATATATTTTACAGGTAACGATTAATATAAACGTCATTATTGTTTTTGTCAGGATAGGTCATCAATATAAAATCGGTGGGGGTCCGACACTTGGCACCCCCGCCGATCACCTGCATGAAGGGAAGGTGCGCGTGTGCTGTGTCCCTTCCTGCTCGCTGCTACTATGTCTACGGCGAATACCTATCCAAAGACTACCAGACCGCATAAATTATAAATAAATTTAACATGCATAAAGGACAATCAGTACATAAAGAATGAGTTCAGGGAAAGGTTGGCATCCACAAGAGGAAAAACACACAAGGGCAGCGATTCAACATAACATCCACATTATATAATAATAAAGTGCAAGTGCATAGTGCCAAATAATCATATAGCCACAGAATCAGTTACCCATGCGTGCTTCCTCAGCGATGACTCCAGCCCCGACCCGCGTTTCGGTGAACCCCCAGACGAAGGTCAGTAAATTTATTTATAATTTATGCGTTCTGGTAGTCTTTCGATGGGTATTTTTAGTTACCATACCATAGGCATATATGTAACCTTTTGCATGGTGTTCACATGTGTGAGCTTAGTCTCAATGCTTCATATTGTCGTTGGCTTTAATAATTTTTGGTGATATGTCTACGGCAAACAGGAAGAGAGAAAGGAAATGGCACAGTGCGCATGCCATCCCTTCATACAGCTGATCGGCGGGGGTTGTCTGCCCTCAATATTGATGACTTAGCCTGAACACAGGTCATCAATATTAAAAGCCTGGAGAACCCCTTTAAACTGGCTTTAGGCACAAGGCACTATGCCAGTGGCCTACTAATTTATTTTGGGCTGGAAAAGGTTAAGGTTTTCCCCATCCATATGCATATCTGCTTTAGGCTACATGCACACGACTTGTTTTTTGCTGTCCGCAAGTCAGGATCCGCAAAAAAAACTGATGGCCCATCATTTTTTTTTTTTTTTGGGAGGATTCCTTTGTTTTCACAGATCCCTTGTAATAAATGCCTATCCTAGTCCGCAAATGAGAAAAGAGTAGGACATGCACTACTTTTTTTTTGCTGCAGGGAAACACGGACAACAGACGCGGAACACAAAAGGATGAACTGTCAGCATTTTTTTGCTGACCCATTGAAATGAATGGGTTCCTATCCTATCCGCAAAAAAAAACTTAAACGGAAGCCGAGAAAAACAACTTTCGTGTGCATGTGGCCTTAAACAGATGTTCTGCTTGTCTTGGTCGAGACAGCAGTTTAGCCTAGCATAGAAAAATGTCGGCAGCAGAACATTAACTCCCATAATGCACTGTTATTTAGTAACAAGAATCTAATAGAATTTAGAATTTTATCTGTGAACAAGGAATATGGACCTTCTTCTTTATTTTATTATTTTCTGTCCTCTAGTAAACACATGAATGCCTTTGTGGAAGATATATTGAGTAGGATACAAGATCTCCTGGAGCTCTCTCCTCCGGTGAGTAGCTGAATAGCTGTGTATATATGGAATTCGCTCCATCGCAATATGTCTGTTGCACGGTTGCGCTGGAGGAGAGTGCTTTTATACAGTGTGCTCACATCACTTTGCTCCCTGCTTAAAGGAAATCTGTCACCGTGATTTTCGACTATTATCTTCGGTCGTACATAAGTAGTATGTAGTAGGTAAGTCCTGACTATATTTTAGCAGCGCTTTAAATGCTGACAGCGGGGGAAAGAGGGGGGCAGTAGGAAAATAAAAAGTATAAACCTGGACTTATCTGCAGTATTACTCGTGTATTACAGCAGCTTATAATCCAAGAACCTGGTGACAGATTTCCTTTAACCACTTGCCGCCACGCTAACGCCGATGGGCGTCAGCGCGGCGGCTCTCTCAGGTCTCACTGCCGCCCATCGGCGTCATCTCGTGAGACCCGAGATTTCACATGAACGCGCGCGCGCGTTCATGTGATCGGAGCCGGGACAACTGAAACTACAGCCTGCCAGCGCTGATCATGCGCTGGCAGGCTGTAGATGCGGAAAAAACCGCATTTAAATCGCATATCAGACGCTGTTTTTTAAACAGCGTCTGATATGCCTGCTATCTGCTCGTCTGGTGGTCCCTTTGTTTGGGACCACCAGAGGAAACATAGGAAAAGTGCACCAATCACTACACACACCCCCATCACTGATTAACCCCTGATCACCCATGTCACCCCCTGATCACCCCCTGTCACCCCCTGTCACTAATCACCCCCTACAGGCTCATTCAGACGTCCGTATGTGTTTATGGATCCATGGATCTGCAGATCCATGGATCTGCGGATCCGCAAAATACGGACACCGGCAATGCGCTTTCCGCATTTTGCAGATCCGCACAGAACTATATAGAAAATGCTTTTCTTGTCCGCAATTGCGGACAAGAATAGGACATGTTCTATATTTTTGCGGAACGGAAGTGCAGACTCGGAGCGCGGATCCGTAATTCCGGATCCGAGCGGGACAAAGTCTGTCCCCATAGAAATGAATGGGTCCGCAATTCCGTTCCGCAAACAGAATTTCTGGACGTGTGAATGGGGCATAAGGGTCCCGTTATCACCGCCAGTTAGTTAGCTACTTGTTAGTTAGCTAGCGCCCACCGCACCGCAATCACTGATTTTGGCAGAGATTTTTTCATCCACATTGACCGATGCGAATGAAAAAATCTGTGCCGTTCATTTTTTTTTTTTTCAGCGCAGCGGCTGAACGGAAAAAAAAAATCTCATTACCCGTCTGCTCAATATACGGAGAATCGCAGAAACTCCTAATGCTGGCCATACGTGTAATGATTGCGGAGACCCCTAAAATGCCAGGACAGTATAAATACCCCACATGTGACCCCATTTTAGAAAGAAGACACCCCAAGGTATTCTGTGAGGGGTATGGTGAGTTCATGTAAAATTTTATTTTTGTCACAAGTTAGTGGAATATGAGACTTTGTAAAAAAATATATATATATATCAATTTCCGCTAACTTGTGTCAAAAATTTTTTTTCTGTGAACTCGCCATGCCCCTCACAGAATACCTTGGGGTGTCTTCTTTCCACAATGGGGTCACATGTGGGGTATTTATACTCACCTGGCATTTTAGGGGTCCTAAAGCGTGAGAATCCAAATGCGTAAAAATGCCCTGTGAAATCCTAAAGGTACTCATTGGTTTTAGGGCCCTTTGCGCATCTTGGCTGCAAAAAGTGGCACACATGTGGTATCGCCGTACTCAGGAGAAGTAGGGCAATGTGTTTTGGGGTGTATTTTACATATACCCATACTGGGTGTGAGAAACATCTCTGTAAATGACAACTTTTAAAATTTTTATTCAAAGTTGGCAATTTACAGAGATATTTCTCTCACCCAGCATGGGTATATGTAAAAATACACCCCAAACACATTGCCCTACTTCTCCTGAGTACGGCGATACCACATGAGTGACACTTTTTGCAGCCAAGATGCGCAAGGGGCCCAAATTCCAATGAGTACCTTTAGGAGGGCATTTTTACGCATTTTTCTTCTCACGCTTTAGGGCCCCTAAAATGCCAGGGCAGTATAAATACCCCACATGTGACCCCATTTTGGAAAGAAGACACCCCAAGGTATTCGCTGAGGGGCATAGTGAGTCCATGAAAAATTAAACTTTTTGTCAAAAGTTAGCGGAAAGGGAGACTTTGTGAGAAAAAACAATAAAAATCAATTTCCACTAACTTGTGCCAAAAATTTTTTTCTATGAACTCGCCATGCCCCTCATGGAATATCTTGGGGTGTCTTCTTCCTAAAATGGGGTCACATGTGGAGTATTTATACTGCCCTGGCATTTTAGGGGCCCTAAAGCATGAGAAGAAAATGCGTAAAAATGCCCTCCTAAAAGGTACTCATGGGAATTTGGGTCCCTTTAGCATCTTGGCTGCAAAAGTGTCACTCATGTGGTATCGCCGTACTCAGGAGAAGTAGGGCAATGTGTTTTGGGGTGTATTTTACATATACCCATGCTGGGTGAGAGAAATATCTCTGTAAACTGACAACTTTGTATAAAAAAATTTAAAAAGTTGTCGTTTACAGCGATATTTCTCACACCCAGCATGGGTATATGTAAAAATACACCCCAAAACACATTGCCCTATTTCTCCTGAGTCCCGCGATACCACATGAGTGACACTTTTTTGCAGCCAAGATGCGCAAAGGGGCCCTAAAACCAATGAGTACCTTTAGGATTTCACAGGGCATTTTTACGCATTTGGATTCTCACGCTTTAGGTTCCCTAAAATGCCAGGTGAGTATAAATACCCCACATGTGACCCCATTTTGGAAAGAAGACACCCCAAGGTATTCCGTGAGGGGCATGGCGAGTTCACAGAATTTTTTTTTGGCACAAGTTAGCGGAAATTGATATAATTTTATTTTTTTATTTTGTTTTTACAAAGTCTCATATTCCACTAACTTGTGACAAAAATAAAATTTTACATGAACTCACCATACCCTCACGGAATACCTTGGGGTGTCTTCGTTCTAAAATGGGGTCACATGTGGGGTATTTATACTGTCCTGGCATTTTAGGGGCCCCTAAAGGGTGAGAAGAAGTCTGGAATCCAAATGCGTAAAAATGCCCTGTGAAATCCTAAAGGTACTCATTGGAATTAGGGCCCTTTGCGCACTCAGGCTGCAAAAGTGTCACACATGTGGTATCGCCGTACTCAGGAGAAGTGGGGCAATGTGTTTTGGGGTGTATTTTTATATATACCCCTGCTGGGTGTGAAATATCTCTGTAAATGACAATTTTTAAATTTTTTTATACAAAGTTGTCAGTTTACAGAGATATTTCTCTCACCTAACATAGGTATATGTAAAAATACACCCCAAAACACATTGCCCCACTTCTCCTGAGTACGGCGATACCACATGAGTGACACTTTTGCAGCCTGAGTGCGCAAAGGGCCCTAAAACCAATGAGTACCTTTAGCTTTTACATGGCGGCTCACAATTTAGCCCGCCCAAAATGCCAGAACAGTAAACACACCCCACAAATGACCCCATTTCGGAAAGTAGACACCCCAAGGTATTCACTGAGGGCATAATGAGCCCGTATGAGATTTTTTTTTTTTGCCAGAAGTTAGCAGAAATGGAAACTTTATTATTATTTTTTTCCTCAGAAAGTGTCATTTTCCGCTAACTTGTGAAAAAAAATGAAATGATACATGAACTCACCAAGCCCCTCCGCGAATACTTTGGGGTGTCTTCTTTCTAAAATGGTGTGATTTGGGGGTATTTATACTTTCCTGGCATTCTAGCACCTGAAGAAACATGACAGGCGCTCAGAAAGTCAGAGCTGCTTCAAAATGCCGAAATTCACTTTTTTGCACCATAGTTTGTAAACGCTATAACTTTTACCCAAACCAATAAATATACACTTATTGGACTTTTTTTTTATCAAAGACATGTAGAACAATACATTTAGAGAAAAATTTATATAGAAATGTAGTTTTTTTAAAAAAAATTTACAACAGAAAGTGAAAAATGTCATTTTTTTGCAAAAATGTCGTTAAATTTTTATTAATAGCAAAAAAAGTAAAAATGTCAGCAACAATGAAATACCACCAAATGAAAGCTCTATTAGTGAGAAGAAAAGGAGGTAAAATTCATTTGGGTGGTAAGTTGCATGACGGAGCAATAAACGGTGAAAGTAGTGTAGTGCGGATTTGTAAAAAAGGGCCTGGTCACTAGGGGGGTATAAACCTGTGGTCTTCAAGTGGTTAAATGGGTTGTCAATTTTTTTTGTATTGATTCTCTATCCTCCGGATAGGTCACCAGTATCAGATCGACTGTGATCTGACTCCCAGCCGATCAGTTGTTTGAAGAGTAGGCCATGCTCATACGAGCATTGCCTTCTCTGCCCTGTTTCCCTGCTCACGTCAGCAATTGTAGTGGTGAGCAGGTGTAATTACAAGTATGGCATCTCCATTTACTTCTATGGAACAGACAGAGCCGTCGCATAGAAGTAAAGGGGGACTCTGTATTTCCAGCTGCTCACCACTGCAATTGCTATGGTCAGCAGGTAAATGGAGCTGATTGGAGGGGGCTGATAGTTCATCCATAGTAAAAAAAGTGGACAACCCCTTTAGAAGAACTTATGATGCTTCTATAGTAGTTATTTTAAAGCCTCATGTGGATCCCAAAGTTTGTGGGTCATATTGGCTACTTTCCTTACTGAATATAAGTACTGGGTAACATATTTGGTACTTGCATGAATAACATTTTTAAAAATGTATTCAATTATCCATCCAGATTAATACCTGGAAAGTAAACCTCTGATATCAGAAGGGTTTAAATAGTTACCCAGGTAAGTTGGGACTGTAAAGTGGAATGGGCCATTGCTTCCCTTGATACTGCTAGACAAGTAGGGATTTGTGGACCTCCCTGTTCTCCACATAGGAGAGGAATTTGACCCCTATCTATCATAGAGACATATCACGATTATGCTGGGGGTCTGAGTGCTGAGACCCCTACACCGATAACTAGAACAAGAAGAGAGAAGCGCAGGCAAGTCAGGCCTATAGTCATTCTATTGAGTCTGTCTCACTTTTCTGCAGCGAGGAGACAGCGCAATCTCCTCATTCTAGTGATTGCTGGGGTTCCCAGCACTTGGACCCCCACCAATCAAAACCTTTGATATATCTCTGACATCAAAAGTTTTCTGATGCAAATCGAAAAAAGAAGAAAAAAGATAGGAGGGGTTAAACGGCACCCTAGGGAAAGGGGCAGAAAAACTCAGAGAGGGCGCCACAAGTGGGAAATTACTCTAGGGATTAGTGTATAGTCAATTTGAGATCGCTCTGTTCTCTTTCGTGGTTAGGTCGTAACTAATCACGACAGGGGAGGCAGCCTTAGGACTTACGCTCACAAACCAGGAGCGTTCAGAAACACGTCTATAAAATAGAAAAAAATGTCCTAATAAAATGGCGCCAATCCCTATTGTGAAAAGATGATAATCAAATTAACTTCCTTCACTAGGGGGCTGATCAACAGAGCCGTGTCTGTGATTCTCACCCCTAGGCCAGGATAACGTTGATGAAAATCACTGAACTTCACACAGCCCCGTCTGGTAGAATCAGATCAATTTTGAATGGGGAATGGTGCAGATGGATACCAGTGCAGGATGAATAAAATCCACTTACTTCGGTAGGGGGCTTGTCTGGTAGGTTAAGGAAACCACAGCCACAGGCGTACCTCCCCACGATGTCCAGGTTCGCTTAAACAACAGATTTCTCTGGTTGGATGTCCCGGATGGATGTTCAAATCTCAATAGATGTTGGCAAGGAGACTCCCTCTATTCAAAAATCGGTCCTTTTCTATCTTTTTATTTATTAAAATAATAATATTTCCTCAACGCGTTTGAGGCTATGCCCTTCTTCAGGAGTAAGTAACACACAAATCAAACAAATCAAAAGAATGTTTGTTTGATTTGTGTGTTACTTACTCCTGAAGAAGAGCATAGCCCCAAACGCGTTGAGGAATTATTATTATTTAATAAATAAAAAGATAGAAAAGGACCGATTTTGAATAGAGGAGTCTCCTGCCAACATCTATTGAGATTTGAACATCCATCCGGGACATCCAACCAGAGAAATCTGTTGTTTAGCGAACCTGACATCGTGGGGAGGCACGTCTGTGGCTGTGGCTTTAACCTACCAGACAAGCCCCTACCGAGCAAGTGGATTTTATTCATCCTGCACTGGTATCCATCTGCACCATTCCCCATTCAAAATTGATCTGATTCTACCAGACGGGGCTGTGTGAAGTTCAGTGATTTTCATCAACGTTATCCTGGCCTAGGGGGTGAGAATCACAGACACGGCTCTGTTGATCAGCCCCCTAGTGAAGTAAGTTAATTTGATTATCATCTTTTCACAATAGGGATTGGCGCCATTTTATTAGGACATTTTTTTCTATTTTATAGACATCAAAAGTTTTCTGAGAACTTAGTGACCCTGTACATGAAAAAAAAAGAGCTTTTTTCATGTCTTCCGTTCACTTATGCTTTTATTTTTGTGTAGGAGAATGGTTTCCAGATGTTGCTGAGCAGCGATGACCAGCTCTTCATATATGAGACTGCAGGTGTGCTCATAGTAAATAGTGAGTACCCTGCTGAGCGGAAAAGTATTCTCATGAGGAATCTTCTTAATCCTTTAATGGAAAAGTTCAAGATTCTTCTGGAAAAACTAGTAGTAGAGCAAGATGAGGAGAGACAGACTGTTCTAGCAGACTGCCTTAATCATGCTGTAGGATTTGCCAGGTACGTACCACTAGCAGGCATTTAAAGTTTATGGCATACAAATGTTGCTGGTACAAGTTTCATCTTGCATAATTTTGAGAAATACTTTTTTGGTCCTTAAATTATAAAATATATGTCTAAGCATCACTCTCCTTTCAAATTATTCTATGGGGGTCTCGGTTTGTGTCACAGCTTACGGATTGCTAAACTGATTTTAGATTTCACCCATTTTACATAAAGATTAATTTATCTTTTAGCTGCATTATATTGTTGCAGGAAGAAAGCGAGTTATGAGCACAGCTTGAAGTTGGGTTGTATGTGGGGGGGGTTCACCACCTTGATGCCCGCCCATTGACTATAAGTCAGCACATATCTCCAAATTGTGCAGCTGCGGGAGCAGAGGGTCCACTGTCGGTGACAGCAGGTCTTCCCATAGAGAAGGCAGGGATGTTTTTGAACCATCTGTGCCTTCCCCATCGCTATGTACACAGCACTCAATGAGTGCTATGAATAGAGATCAGGAAGCTGCAATGTCTGTCCCAGCGGTCTTATGATGGCCTGGATTCTGCAAAAGCTGCTTAGTCATAGCAAACCCAGATAAGGTCTGCAGTCAGGTTGTATAGTGCTGTACAATCTCTTTTGGGGGCTTTGTTGCCCCCTGTAACTGATGCTACTAGGTTAGCCCCAGTTACAAGAGAAATCAGCAAAAAAAAACAACCACAATGTAATGTTAAATTTCCCCTTGAAGTGTAAAATAAATAAAAATAGGCAAAAAAAAAAAAAAAATGCCACTACACAACATAATGCAGCTTCTAGCCTTGTCCCCAGCCACCATAACCCATATATCAAAATGACCATTATGGAAAGTGGACATAATAAAAAAAAAAAAAAGAAATGTGCACATTGTGCTCTTAACAAAATAAAACTATTGTTCCCCTTTTTTAAATTTGTCATTTTTGCAAAAAAAAATACTAAAATAAGAACGACATAAAAATAAAATCCCATGTGTCACCAAAAAGGGGCAAAAAAGGTTATTTACATCACCGAAGAGAGAAAGTTATGGCTTTCAAATAGGGCTGCAGCTATCGACTATTTTTGTAATCGAGTATTCTATCGATAAATCCAACGATTAAGCGAGTACTCGAATAACAAAAAACAAATTAAAAAGGTTTTTCTTTATAAAAACTCATCAGGCTACCCCCTCCAGTGCCACCAGCTATGATCACTAAGGTGCCATTGCATGATGTCTTCAGAGTAGAGGAATGGCTTTTACAATGTTGACCCGACTTGAAAGCTCTTGTCTAAAACATTCTTTACTTTTTTTTCTGAATGTTTCCATGTTTATTTGGTGGTTGTGCATAATGGATATGATGCTGTACGTTCATTCTGCCTGTTCTCTCCCCTGTAGCCGTACAAGTAAGGCCTTCAGCAATAAGCAGACAGTAAAGCAGTGTGGCTGCTCTGGAGTCTATTTAGACTGTTTACAAAGTTTTCTGCCTTCTCTGAGTTGTCCTGTTCAGAAGGAAATCCTCAGAGGAGGTGTTCGCACCTTTCTGCACCGTATGATCATCTGCTTGGAGGAAGAAGTGCTTCCTTTTATCCCCACTGCTTCGGAGCATATGCTTAAAGACTGTGAAGTGAAGGACCTGCAAGAATTCATTCCCTTAATTAACCAAATTACTGCCAAGTTCAAGGTAAGTACATATCTAGAACTAGAATAAAAGGGTTTGATCTTGCTTTCTTTTATCTCTATTCTGCAAACTGTAGTTTGCAACAAAAAAAAACTGGACAGAATATATAGATCATCAGTACCAGGCATGTCAGTACATATTGTGTCCCATTATTTCAGCCTTGTCCTGAAAAGTCCTCATTTCTTGTAGAGGTCCAGCTAGGAAAAAAAAGTTGGGAACCAATTTGTTCAAAAGAAATAATGGTAATGGAGTAGAATGAGCACTAAGAGGAAAAAATAACTGAATGGCACCAGCTGTGAACAAATGCCAAAGTAGACCTTCCATAAGAAAAGAGCAGGGTTGGTGTACTTTAAAGTCGCCTCTCCTGACTTGTCAGTTTTACTAATTAAAGGGGTTTTCCAAGACTTAAATACTCATGACTAGAGATGAGCGAACTTTAAAAAAAAAAAGTTCGGCGTTCGGGTTGTGTTAAATCAGTGATCAAATCCAGTGCTGAGCCACGCCCCCTGCACTGATCACATGACGGTGACGTCACCCCAGGTCCTTCGGCTGTTCAACAGTTCGGGTTGGTGGAAGCCGCCCCCTATGGATTTCATATGCCGCGATAGTCCGTGGTAGTGGAATCCATAACGGGATGCGGCGATTACCACAACCCGAACGCTGAACTTTTTTTTAAAGTTCGCTCATCTCTACTCATGACCTATCCTCTGGACAGGTCATTGGTATCTGATTGGAGGGAGTCTTACTCACAGGATCCCCGCTGATCAGCTGTTTGAGAAGGCAGCATCACTCACAGTAGCACCGCGGCTTTCCCTAGGCCAGTGATGTGACGTTCATCAGGCTGCGGCACTCACAAGAGCACCGGTGCTTTCTCAAACAGCTGATGAGCGGGGGTCCCGGGTGTCGGACTCCCACTGATCACATACCGATGGCCTAACCAAGGGATAAGTCATCAGTATTTAAATCTCTGAAAACCCTTTTAATTGTATTACGCATACAAAACCGATGTTGGTGCATATAATTCAGTTGTCCCTTTCTCACATATTGTACGGTGTCAGACTATGGAGAGACACACCCAAAACTGGTAACACCCAGGGGCAGATTAAGTTAACATTTTAAATTATAAAGAGAAGAGGGGGAGAAGATTTAGGGTATATCATTGAGATTTCTCAGAATACCGAATGGTAAATCTTGGTGGTAGGGGTCGACCGATTATCGGTATGGCCGATATTGAGCATTTTGCAAAGTATCGGTATCGGCATCGGCATGTAAACTGCTGATACCGCCGATATTGCGTCCACTACACTGGCGCACCTGCTAGAGATGATTTGCCTGTCTTTGCTCTGCAAGAAGTAAGGAGGATCGCGATTCGCGGGAGTACAGCAGAATGGGGGTGTGGGCCTGCCCGGCCGGAACGCCCCTGGACGGGACTACATACTTAGGCTACGCTGTGGCGTACGCACGTTAACTCTGCAGGGCTCAGTGCTCCGGCTGGTGGCAGGAACGTGTGCGTGCACTGCACTGCAGTAAGAGTGCCTTGCTGTCCTCCTGCTGCAGGAATTTGAGTGAGCCGGCCCATACCACTACCCACCATTCACTCAGGCTGCGCAGTCACTATACTGCGATATGGTAATTACTCCTAAAGTCATATTCTTCAAGTGTGCACACCCGACCTTATTGTATCACATACATATACATTAAAGGGATTGTGAAGTTTAAAAAAAAAAAACACATATAACAAAATATTAAGTCTAAATAGAAAAGATTTACAAAAAAAGCTAAACATTAACCATAAACATGTTCCTTTTCAGCAGATTTGTGTAGAATTTTTTTTTTTTCTCAAAAATGAAAATGCTCAGAATATCGGCAGAAAATATCGGCTATCGGCCTGAAAGTTCACATAATATCGGTATCGGCACTAAAAAATCAATATCGGTCGATCCCTACTTGGTGGCAAAGCATTGTTTTAGGGGCATGTAAAGTAACATTGCATAACTAGGTAGACTTGCCATTCAAAAGTCTGGAAAAAAGTGGTAATGGTGAGCATTTTGAGGTCATATTTATAACAACCTTTTGGAAGCGAACAGCTCAATGACTTATCTAATTTAGGGTTAAAATTACTCTTGAAAGGGGGTTTCCCATTAACATTTATCACTTATCCATAGGTGATAAATGTATCGTTGTTGGGAATCTACCAATCGTGAGAACGCAAGACTGGTGGTTTGCATCTGTGACATCTATGGGATTGCAGTGCTTAGATTTCACTGGCATTCCATGCACCACCACTGTATTCACACAGGGCACTTTATGATCCCCTTTCTGTGATTGTTGCTGGGGGCCCCAGCATACATTAAGGAAATGTTCTTAAAGGGGTTGTCTGGTTCAAGAAGAAATTGGACAACTCATGGGATCCTTCTGCAAAAAAAAAAAGAACTGAGTGTTACTTACCTGAGAGATCCTGTGCTGCAGCTCTCGTTCTTCTGGCCAGGCTGCCTTTCCCTGACCGCAGTGGTCATACCTAAAGTCACCAGTGCAGTCAGGTAAACAGGGCCTGGGTCTGGCCTCTATGGTACACCGCTGACGTCACTGCTGCAGCTGTGTAGACAGATCTCGACGGGAGAGCTAGAACAGCAGCACGGGATATGTCAGGTAAGTAACACTTATTTATTTTTTGTAGTAGGATCCTATATTTTGTCCAGTTTCAGGAAGAACACTTTTTAAAGGGGTTGTCTCACTTAAGCAAATAGCATTTATCATGTAGAGAAATTAATTAGAAGCCACTTTCTCATATATTATTATTGTCCATATGGATTCTGTTACTGGATTTATTAATTTTTTCCATCGTATTATACACTTCTGGTATGGTTACGATAACCGTACAATCTAGCTGTGTTGACCATGCTAGCACACGATAGGAAAAAGTGGCTGCCTATGCGCACTCCCATGGTCCTGGCCATCAGAGGCTGGCGCTTTTTCCTATTTTGCGCAAGGACGACCACTGCTTCTGGATTGCAGGGTGGTCATAACCATGGAAACTAGAAGTGTATAATGTAATAATAAAATTTAAGCCAGCAAAGGAGGCAAATATGGACAATCACAATACATTAGAAAGCTCCTTGTATTAACTTTGTCTACATTTATGAATTCCACTTAGTGAAACAACCCCTTTAACGATCAAGACCCCTTTAATGATCGTCCTTTTTGTTACATTAGTTTAGAAATGAATGGTAGCACACAAAGGGATAGGTAGTTTGTGTCCATCTATAGATGTCTACAAATAATGAGAAGCCAAACCTCAGTGGCAGGACAAGATTCCCTCACCACCACCACATTCACTCATTTAATTTTACCCATAAGTGGCATCACTGAGATCTATGGGTAACTTGTGTCAAGAAACGCCAAGTCTACGCTTCATATTGTACTGATGTTTCCACCAACATTCTTTCTTTAGGCACAAGTGTCACCTTTTCTTCAACAAGTCTTCATGCCACTACTTCACGCCATATTTGAGATGCTAGTCCGCCCATCTGAGGAGAACGACCAGTCTGCTGCACTTGATAAGCAAATGTTGCGTCGGAGCTATTTTGCCTTTCTGCAAACAGTCACTGGAAGTGGGATGAGTGAAGTTATAGCCAATCAAGGTAAGAATAAGCTACTATGAGGCCATCAACATGTTTTGACTGGGATTTTTCTCTCTTTCTTACCATAGCAAATTTCTGTAAGATGATTTTAATGACTACTAAATATTTTTTCCTTCACCCACGACAGCACCACGAGAAAGAGGATCCGCCCCCCATAGACAGGAAACCCGCAGAATAAAAGGGCGGACACTCTCCTCCCAATTTAGTGTGGTTTCCTGTCTCTGGAGAAGCCTGCAATTTTCTTTCAAGATCCTTCCCCCTGGTGGTGCTCCTATGCTGGCCCCAGTTTCTAGACTGGAACACTGTTTTTTTCCCTTGGGCATACCTGCTATGTCTGGGGGGTAAGAAGCAGCATCATTTGTACAGCAAGCCTCCAGAGGGAGCGTCTTGGGTGCTGGAGCACGGTGTGTCTGGCGGCATCGCTGATGCGCTAGCGGTACAAACTTCCTGGCCACAAAGGGAGGAGCAGGAGCTTTCGGCAAGGAAATAGACTGGGAAAAGCATGTGGAGCAGGCAGATCGGCATGCAGTGCAGGACGCAGTGACATCATCACATAGGGCATTTCCAGTACATAAAAATGCATCAGCCTTAATCAAGAAGGAGTGGAAGAAACCTAACAGAAAAGTTTATATTTCTAAAAACCTTAAACAAAAATCTCTTTAAAAAGAAGACTGTGCTACTTGGGATACATTTTCTACTATTGTCTGCAGTGCTGCCCAGCTGCATTAAAGCTATTCTAAAAGTCAGCTATATCTAAAGTCTCTAGGAAAACCCTTTGATGATATGGGGGTACTTAGGGACACTTTAGATAAAAAAAGCAGAGGCTTTTTAAAAAAAAAAGAGCCTGGGAGGCGTCAACCTCCTCCTTCAGACCAAGTATCTCTTCCACATGTACAGCCTGTTCTCTTATGGGCTGGCTCTCTGAGCTACAAAATCAATTAAAATATAAATGTCCCAAAGAAAAAATACTAACATCCTTGCCCACTATGAGAAAAGCAGTAGATTTCTTGGCCGACGCTTTGGCTGATTCAGTAAGATTGGTGGCTATATCCGCCGCTTTATCAAATTCTGCCCGTAGATAACTCTGGCTAAAAAACTGGGTTGGTGACTTCCCATCAAAAAACAAGCTATGTGGTGTTCCATGTGAAGGGAATACCTTTTTTTGGGCTGGCTCTAGATGACCTACTAGACAAAGCTGCGGATAACAAGAAAAAATTTCCAGGGTTTCTGGGTTCCTTCTCCGCGAGAAATAGATTTAGCCATCCTTTTTGTCCCTTTAGGAACAACACAGAAGGAGACTAAAAATCAAAGGAGGATAGATTTAGAACCAAAGAAAGGGAAGAAATTATTTTTTTTCAACCAGCCCTTTACAGACAAAAAAAAATCAGCAATGACGCCAAACGTTGGGTAGGAGGAAGACTAAAACTCTTTTTCCCGCCTGGTCTGAGATTTCTTGCAACTCGTGGATTCTTGACACTATTCTCATTGGACTGACACTTGAATTTCATATGGTCCCTCCGGTAACATTCCTAATGACAAAAGCTCAGACTTTGGCTCAAGGAAAATCTGCTATGAAAGAAGTACTATGATTAATCAAAAAATCAGTTTTAGTTCCTGTTCCAAAAGGAGAAGGCGGCGAGGGGTTTTACTCTCCCCTATTTCTAGTAAAAAAATATAAAAAAAATGGTTCTTTCAGAACGATAATAAAAGTTAAACTGGTTCGTACAAATAAAAAAATTCTAAATGGAAACTATAAGATCAGTAATAAACTCTTTTTTCCTCCTCACTGTTTCATGGCAGTACTCGATCTCAGGGATCCATACTATCACATTCCAGTCTTCCAGGGACATCAAAAGTTCTTGAGACTAATATTACATTTATTTATGTACATATGGCATTTTTCATCTCTGTCACCTGAATTGGAATTTGAAATCTTTGGTTATGTACATTGATACCTTTGTACCTCAGTTGCGTACGTGTTTTATATACAAATAGTAAAAAAAAATTGATTTAAAAAAAAAAGTTCCTGAGAGTCGCGGTAAAATAGGGGGGCAGCTACAACATCTTCAGTTCCCTTTGGCCTTTCCATGGCTCCAAAGGTATTCATGAAAATAATAGCAGAGATGATGGCTCATATAAGAGAAAAAGTTATTCTTTTTATACCATACCTGGATGATTTTTTAATAGTAGGAAAAACAGAGGAGCCCTGTGGAAGAGCAGTTTCAGCAGTATCAGAAATTCTGGTTAGGCTGGGTCTTAAACCTAGAAAAGTCTTCTTACCAGAACTCAGACTTTTTTGGGATTGATCCTGAACTCATCCTCCCAGAAATGTATGCTGCCGGAAGAAAAGGTCCGATATATTCAGGAGAGAATCGGAGATCTGACCAGAAACCCAGTAGTTTCTATGAGGAAAGGATTATCTATCTTGGGATCCCTCACGTCATGTATTCCGGCGTTAAGATGGGCACAGCTTCACTCGAGGATTCTCCAGTGGAAAGTCCTTTCTTTCTGGAAAAAGAACAACTCCCTAGAATCAATAATAAGAATCTTGGACCAAACACTTCTGAGCTTAGGATGGTGGTTAGAAAGAAAAAATGTAGTTCAGGGAGTTCCATGGAGGTTAGAAGACCTGGTATGTCTAACCACGGATGCAAGTCCCTGGGGGTGAGGGGCTAACATTCAGGAAATCTCCCTATAAGGTTTTTGGGGGGATGACCAAAAAGGGGGCTTCTCCAACCTTAAAACTGGCAGCAGTTGGTCTGGCAATGAGTTCGGTCCTTCCAAGAATAAGAGGGAAGAATATCAGAATTATAACAAATAATAAAACGGTGGTCTCTTATCTGAACAGACAAGGGGGTACAAAATGAAAGCTCAGAGAATCCTCTTGTTAGCAGAAAAACAGTGTGCTTTAATCTCAGCGGTGCATATCAAGGGGCTGGAAAATGGACAGGCAGACTTTGAGTCGCCATTTTCTATCTCGGAGCGAATGGAGTCTGAACCAGTCCATTTTCGAGAAAAAAAGTTTTCTGGGGTTATCCAGTAATAGACCTTTTTGCCACTTTCAAGAACAGGAAGGTTCAGAATTTCTTTTCCCTAGACCCAGCGGGATCCCCTTGTGGGATAGATGCCTTCCTCCAGAAATGGAATTTTCCCATAGCCTATGCCTTTCCTCCGCTCCCATTGTGATTCAAAGAGTTCTAAGAAAGATCAGGGAATATTGTGCAAGGGTTGTCCTCATAGCCCCGTTTTGGCCACTGCGATAATGGTTCACGTGGCTTCGGATCATGTCAGTCTCGGACCCTTGGGTACTTCAAGAGATCTGGAACCTATTGAACCAGGGTCCAGTATTTCACCCCGGCATAAAAAAATCTCCATCTGACTGCCTGGAACTTGAAAGGTACTAGGTAGGAAAGGGTTTTCTGGTAATTGGATTTTCCAGAGCCCACGACGGCCCCCCTAATTTTCCTCCCTTCTGGATTATTTCTGGTTCTCTTAGTCTCATGCGGGTGTAACATAAAAAAAAAAAAAAGGAAAGAATCATATGTATATTAAGTTAGCTATAGCTGCCGGGTGTCTTCTGTTTTAAAGGGCAGGCACTCGCACTAATTCCTGCCGATTGCTGACTTTTAACCCTTCAGATGCTGTGGTCATCCAGGTGTGCTTCGGCGGGGATCGAGGGAGCCTGAGTGTGTATGCAGCAGCCCTTTTTCTCCTTTGTGATGGTACCAGAGATGGTACACAGCATTTAGGTGGGAAAACTTTCCTCAAAGCAATAAAATTGAGGGATCCAGAACGGAGATGACCATAATCCTATGTGGATCCCTCCATAAGGTTTTATGAACCTAATGGTATTTCACTTTTAAAATGATTAGGGTTCAAACCAAATGTCGAACATGGTGGATGAATCAAACATGGCCGCTGGATTATTGCAGCAACACTGTCCCTAGCGCTTGAGTGCTTGCCACGTCTCTCCCTATGCTCAGCTCACAAGACAATGGCAGAGACCGTGCGGGATGAGGTTTTTATAGCGCTGTTACATCACAGGGGATGGCTACCTGCGGATTGGCTTTTAGTCATCTCGCATGCCCGGGTTTCTTACTTTTACTTTTTAACATGTGCAGCCGCCATTTTAGGAAAACCTGATTCGTCACAAGGAAATTCGTTGCAAATCGACATCTTCCTAAACTTCAGACCGAATTGCAAATGCTTCGCTCAACACTATTGATGACCTATCCCGAGGATAGGTCATGAATATTAAAATCCCAGAAAACATCTTGTACTAAAGGGGTTGTCTCACCTCGTCACTTCTGCGTTTTAGTCCAGGACTTTTGACATTCTAGGAGGGTGGTGCATGCTAGTGTTACTGGCAGCTCAGGCAAGCGGTGCTGGGACGCCGTAATCCCACCCCCTGCCTGTGTGTGCGCACTCCCGAGGCTGCTAATGATTCATTAGCAGCCTCGGTCTGCTCATTGGAACGACTGCAGCCTCAGCGCAGCACTGTGTGGCTTTACGTGCCTGCAGCCTTATTTTATTCTCTTGAACTGCTCCCAGGTTACTGCTTTTACCAGGCACCGTTTCATACGTTTTGTAGCAGATGTGCCTGGTGTAGCTGCTCAATCCCATTCAAGTTAATGGGACTGTGATGCAAAACCAGGCACAGTCGCTATACAATGTACCAAACTGCCTGGTAAACGGTAAAGAAGCCCTATCACTGGAGGGCCCACAGCCACCTCAGTCACCTGATCAGTGGGAGTGCTGGGATGGGCCCTACACTAATCTGATATCAGTCATCAGTGCTAAAGTCCTGGAAATCCCCTTCAAAATTGTCTTCATGAAAACAGATGGCAAACAAACCAGTTTACTGTGAAGGAATATTTACATGTGCCAACCGAGCAAGCAGTTATTGGCAATTACTGGGAAGAGACTGTTGGGAAGAGCATTATATTGTGGCATAAGGTACACTTAAATGCTTTAGCCCGCACAGTGAAGCTCTCTTGGTGTCCATAGCTAAGCCATGTAAACATATCGTGGCATTGATAGCGTCCCAAGGTGGCAGCTGCATCCTTTACTGTCTAGATCAGCAACCTTCCTGACACTACAACTCCCAGAATCCTCCTTTCACCTCCATGGGGGTTACAAGGACAGCTGAGTAAGTTTGCATGCTGGGAATTGTAGTTTCACAGCAGCTGGAGTGCTCTGGAGTTGCAGATCCCTGGTCTAGATGTTAAAAGCGGAGTCTCCTTTGGCTGCACTTGGTCTAGACACTTGCCTGTGTAGTAGAGGACATGGCCCTCACTAGCTTGAGAAGCTTTGGATGCCACGGTTTATTTAAACGCATTATTCCTGGACATGGGGTGGGGGTTTCCCCGTACAGGCTTAGACTTAACCCCTGAAACGTTTTAGTGTTTATGCCAGCCCATGTCAGCGTATGGCGTTTGTGAATCCTAAGCAAAGTGAACCAGCTATATTTAAATGGGGTGTGTGTGAGACTGTTCTTCAACTGATGTAAATGGATCACAGCTATTCAGAACACAATCATTTAAATGCAATCCTTTCCTTCTTTGTGTCCAGGTGCTCAGAACGTGGAACGTGTTTTATTCACGATCATTCAAGGGGCTGTAGACTACCCAGATCCTATTGCCCAGAAAACCTGTTTCATCATCCTTTCCAAGCTGGTTGAACTTTGGGGTAAGGACTTTGGTTTAAAGGCAACCGTTCGCATGTACTATGCTGCCCTCACTGAGGGTCAGTACTTTCTGCTCGTGCCAGCGCTGCTAGGGACATGAGTCTAAGACTCGCTGTCCCCGCTCTCCCACACCTTTGGAGTCATGCATACTACAGTATGTATTTTGCAATCTGCATTGCATCAGTTTTTTCTTTTTGTGGATCCACTGTAACAATCCTGTCCTTGTCCGCAAAACGGACAAAAATAGGACATGTCCTATTTTTTTGGCGGAACAGACATACGGAAATGGAATGCACAAAGAGTCACTTCAGGTTTTTTTTGCGGACCCATTGAAATAAATGGATTTGCATACGGTCAGCAAAAAAACACTGAACGGACACTGAAAGAAAATACATTTGTGTGCATGAGCCCTAACAGGTTTCTTTTCTATGCATAACAGGAAAAAATCCTTCCAGTCATCATCCCAAAGTGGGCATAGTGAGCCTCATTGGACTCCTCTCCCTAGCAGGACTGTACTCTAAAAGTACTGACTGATCTCAGAAGTGACAGACCGCTGAAATCGGAGGGTCTGTCACTACACTATGCTGCCCTCAGTGAGGACCTCATAGTACAGGCGACAGGTTTCCTTTAAGACTGTCGATCTGTTTCTTTTGTCTTTGTTTTATTTAAAATAACCTCAATTATTTATTTCTTTCAGGTGGCAAAGATGGACTAGTTGGCTTTGCAGATTTTGTCTACAAACACATTGTCCCTGCTTGCTTCCTTGCCCCAATGAAACCTACTTTTGACCTTGCAGATGCACAGACCGTTTTGGTACGTTATTTGCTAATGCAAGTTGGCAGTTTTACATATAGATAATATATCTAAACCACTGGATGTTCCTTGCCCTAATAAGTGAAAGGAATTGTAACCTAGAAATACAAAAACATTATTTTCGATAGACTTAATTCTGTCACATCGTGTCTAGGAAACGCAGAAGGTTAAAGTAGTTATCGCACATATTTAGTAACATAGTATATAAGACCGAAAAAAGACATTTGTCCATCCAGTTCGGCCTGTTTCCTACAAGTTGATCCAGAGGAAGGCAAAAAACCCCTGTGAGGCAGAAGCCAATTTTCATCACTTAAGGGGAAAAAAATTCCTTCCCGACTCCAATCAGGCAATCAGAATAACTCCCTGGATCGACAACCCCTCTCTAGTAGCTGTAGCCTGTAATATTATTACACTCCAGAAATAAATCCAGTCCCCTCTTGAATTCCTTTATTGTACTCACCATCACCACCTCCTCAGGCAGAGAGTTCCATAGTCTCACTGCTCTTACAGTGAAGAATCCTTTTCTATGTTTGTGTACAAACCTTCTTTCCTCCAGACGCAGAGGATGTCCCCTTGTCACAGTCACAGTCCTGGGGATAAATATATGATGGGAGAGATCTCTGTACTGACCCCTGATATATTTATACATAGTTATTAGATCTCCCCTCAGTCGTCTTTTTTCTAAAGTGAATAACTCTAATTTTGATAATCTTTCGGGGTACTGTAGTTGCCCCATTCCAGTTATTACTTTAGTTGCCCTCCTCTGAACCCTCTCCAGTTCTGCTATGTCTGTCTTGTTCACAGGAGCCCAGAACTGTACACTGTACTCCATGTGTGGTCTGACTAGTGATTTGTAAAGTGGTAGGACTATGTTCTCATCACGGGCGTCTATGCCCCTTTTGATGCAACCCATTATCTTATTGGCCTTGGCGGCAGCTGCCTGACACTGGTTTTTGCAGCTTAATTTGCTGTTTATTAAAATTCCTAGATCCTTTTCCATGTCAGTGTTACCGAGTGTTTTACCATTTAATATGTACGGGTGACTTGCATTATTCCTTCCCATGTGCATAACCTTACATTTGTCAGTGTTAAACCTCATCTGCCATTTCTCTGCCCAAGCCTCTAATCTATCCAGATCCCTCTGTAGCAGTATATTGTCCTCTTCAGTGTTAATTACTTTACACAGTTTAGTGTCATCTGCAAAAATTGATATTTTACTGTGCAGGCCTTCTACAAGATCATTAATAAATATATTGAAGAGAATAGGGCCCAATACTGACCCCTGAGGTACCCCACTAGTGACAGTGACCCAATCTGAGTATCTAATAACCACCCTCTGTTTTCTGTCACTCAGCCAGTTACTTACCCACATACAGACATTTTCTCCCAGTCCGAGCATCCTCATTTTATATACTAACCTTTTATGAGGTACAGTGTCAAATGCTTTGGAGAAGTCCAGATATACGACATCCATTGATTCGCCACTGTCAAGTCTAGAACTTACCTCCTCATAGAAGCTGATTAAATTTGTTTGGCATGACCGATCCCTCATGAAGCCATGCTGATATGGCGTTATTTGCTTATTTTCATTGAGATACTCCAAAATAGCATCTCTTAGAAACCCTTCAAACAGTTTACCAACAATAGATGTTAAACTTACCGGCCTATAATTTCCAGGCTCTGTTTTTGGACCCTTTTTGAATATTGGCACCACCTTTGCTATGCGCCAATCCTGTGGAACATTCCCTGTTATTATAGAGTCTGTAAATATCAGAAATAATGGTCTGGCTATGACATCACTTAATTCCCTTAGGATACGGGGGTGTATGCCATCCGGTCCTGGCGATTTGTCCATTTTAATCCTTTTAAGTCGCTGTTGTACTTCTTCCTGGGTCAGACAGGGCACTTTTAATGGGGGATTTAGTTTTACATTCTGCATTTCATTTGAAACTGTTATACTCACATTTGGAGGATTTTCTTCCCTTTCTGTGGGTGGGCAGCAAATCATCAAGGACCTGCATCTCCCAGAATGCATTGTAGTTGGCTCTTCCTCCTCTGCATGGAAAATAGTCCATCACATATAGCCCCAGAGATACCCCCACAGTTTTCTATGAATTTAGACATACGGAAGAGTGAATGAAGTGTGTCTGGACCACTTCTCCTGCTTCACTATGAGATGATTAGCCAGCACTGACGGGATGGGAAGAGAACAAGAAAACCACTGAGCAGGTTCACCTTTAAATGCAGGAGAAAGTGGACCAGATGGAAAAACAGCAGTGGGCACTTCCAGAGAGGAAAATGTAATCTACATAAAAAATCCTAACGATTTGTGGTTTTTATATATAGCAATAATACTTCATTTTAAATGCCCTGTTCATTGCATAGTAATATTTTTGTGGGATAACCTGTTGTAGTGGCAGAGAGGGACCTTCTCTCTGCAGCTTTAGATTATTCTGCTACCTCTATTATCGTGTAATCTGCAGTTAATTACATCTTTTCTGTAGTATTCTTCAGTGCTCACCATAAACCACTTCTAACAAAGCCTTCTTCCTGCATGCTCAAGATATATTTTTTTTTTTCTTTTTCAGGCTTTGTCGGAATGCGCGGTTACGATGAAAACCATATATCTGAAAAGGGTGAGATTTTGAGATGTCTTCATTACATACACACAGTTTGATGTATGCTATATAATCCTATGTCAGATAGAGGTAGGTCCCTCTGGACCTCACACCTTTATTGAGAATCTGGAACCCCTCTCCCTCCTGGAGAGGTGTCTGCGGGTCACTACAACCAGCAGTAGAATGCATGGAGCGGTGATTGTACATGTGAACTCTCAATTCAGTTAGCATTACAAAAACAGCTGAACAAGCTGGGCCACTTTTCCATTCGTCAGGAAGGAGCCACAAATAAAAAGCTACTTCCTATAAGATCAGATTATCTATCTATCTATATATATGTGTGTATAATAAATATATATATATATATATATATATATATATATGTATTAGCCAACTCTGACATACTATGTAATGTAATAATGTGATAGCTTCTTAAACGGGTTGTGCAGGGGTTTTATATTGATGACCTACCCCTCAGGATCGGTCATCAATATCTGATCAGTGGGGGTGTGACACCCGGCACCCCCACAGATCAACTATTTGAATAGGTGGTGACACTTCATGTGAGCACTGCTTTCTCTTCATTACACTGCCTGTCATCTCGAAAGCGAGTTTAATGACAACTACTCTCTGTGTTCACTTGTAATGACAAGTATTCGCTCCATTCAACACAGTGTAATGAAGAGGAAGCAGTGTTCGCATGGAGCATACAGCTGATGGGCAAGGTGCCGGGCAAATATTGATAATTTATCCTGAGGATAGGTCCTCAATATAAAACCCCTGTACATCCCCTTTAACTCTAACCTGTAACATTAATCTTTTAGGGACCGGAGTGTATTCAATATCTGCAGCAAGAATATCTGCCTTCTTTGCAGGTAGCGCCAGAAATTATCCAGGTAATTTTTTTGGTTTGGTTTTAATATTTTATCAGTTTGATAGGTATAGCATGCCCAGTGATCAATACTGCACATAAGCGATAAAAGTTGGCTTCCCTGGAACTCACGTGCATGCACAATGTATTTCAGTGCAGCTTTGAGAGCTGCTGGAGGACAGCAAGCAAGTAAAGAATACTGATCTGGACTCCTTATCTTGTCAAGTAGTACTGCGGATAATAGTCAAAGATCTTGGCTACAGATTCCATTTAAACCTCTCTATATACCTTTTTAGCCTCTGTGGTGGGTTGAGGGAGGATGCAGCACATGTGACAGCAGTTCGGTAGCTGCAGACTACTTTTACCCTGATGCATTGTCAGTTTCACTGACGAGTTTCCTCACCCTCTTCCTGCTGTCGTCAGTGTTTCCTTCCACTTAAGTGGCCATACCCTTCATTGTAAAGTTGAACAAAACACTATCTCAACCAAAGCAGTTGTTCACTGGGTGAATTTTAACAAACTGTCATTTCATCCAGTGAATGATTGTTTTGTTTGAAACTGACTGGTCAACTTTGGATCCTTTTACATGGGTCTTTGGCAATGAGCAAAGGCTGCATTCACATCTGCATTTTAAACTACAGCAGTCAGTTCCAGCGGAGGAACAGCCCATTTTACAGCGTAGATTACAGCGTAGACGGATACCAATGCGCACTGCCATATCACCATTTATTGTAATGGGATGCGTCTGCTTTCCGGCCTATACATCTGATACAGTGAACGGAACAGGGTACCGGATTTCACAATGCAGATGTGAAATCGGCCTAAGCTTGCTCCTAATATTTGTGCCGTGTAACAACAAATGAAAGCCGTATTGGGTGGAACGATCATATTAACGATTGTCCTTGTACCGTAAAATGATTGCTACATAGACGTGCCAGTAACAAGTGCTGATTGACATACTTTATGGTACTCATTACCAGACAAGATGCCTGCCTGCAAAAAAAGACCATTCATTTGGTCATACACTGGAGATAACTGTCAACCAAACAGCTGTCTCTCCTGTCATATATACAGTTGGGTCCATATATATTTGGACACTGACACAAATTTAGTTGTTTTTTTTTACTGGTTTACTAAAACATATTCAAGTTTATAGTTACATAATGGACATAAAGTCCAGACTTTTAGCTTTCACTTGGGGCTATCCACATTAAAATTGGATGAAGGGTTTAGGAGTTTCAGCTTCTATTACATGTGGCACAGTTTTTAATGGGACCAAAAGTAAATGGACAATTTACTTAAAGGCTCGTTCATGGGTAGGTGTGGGTAATGCCTTTATTATTTCATTCTCAATTAAGCACATAAAAGGCCTGGAGTTGATTTGAGGTGTGGTGCTTGCATTTTGAAGATTATGCTGAGTAGTAAACATGCGGTCAAAGGAGCTCTCCATGCAGCCATCCTTCATCTGCGAAAACAGAAAGAACCCATCCGAGAAATTGCTACACTATTAGGAGTGATACATATACTATTAGGAGTGGCAAAATCTACAGTTTGGTACATCCTGAGAAAGCAAGAAAGCACTGGTGACCTCAACAATGCAAAAAGACCCTAAAGACAGTGGTGGATGATCACAGAATAATTACCATGGTGAAGAGAAACCCCCTCACAACAGCCGACCAAGTGAAAAACACTCTCCAGGATATAGGCTGTATCAATCTCCAAATCTACCATAAAGAGAAGACTGCATGAAAGTAACTACAGAGGGTTCACTGCACGGTGCAAGCCACTCATAAGCCTCAAGAATAAGGAGGATAGATTGGGCTTTGCTCAAAAACATCTTAAGAAACCAGCACCCTTCTGGAAGAACATTCTTTCAACAGAATAAGAAACCAGCACCCTTCTGGAAGAACATTCTTTCGACAGAATAAGAAACCAGCACCCTTCTGGAAGAACATTCTTCGGACAGATGAAACCAAGAACAACCTCTACCATAATGATGGAAAGAAAAAAGTATGGCCAGGCATGGTACAGCTCATGATCCAAAGCATACCACATCATCTGTAAAACACGGCGGAGGCAGTGTGATGGCTTGGCATGCATGGCTGCCAGTGGCACTAGGTCCCTAGTGTTTATTGATGATGTGACACAGGACAGAAGCCGCCGGATGAATTCTGGGGTTTTCAGAGACATACTGTGTGCTCAAATCCAGCCAAATCCAGCCAGACTGATTGATCGGCATCTCATAATACAATGACTCAAAACATAAAGCCAAAGCAACCCAGGAGTTTATTAAAGCAAAGTGGTGGAATATTCTTGAATGGCCAAGTCAGTCACCTGATCTGAACCCCATAGAGCATTTCACTTATTAAACACTAAAACTTCAGACAGAAAGGCCACAAACAAACAGCAACTGAAAACCGCTGCAGTAAAGGCCTGACAGAGCATTAAAAAGGAGGAAACACAGCGTCTGGTGATGTCCATGAGTTCAAGACTTAAGGCAGTCATTGCCAACAAAGGCTTTTCAACCAAGTATTAGAAATTAACATTTTATTTACAATTTTTTAATTTCCTCAATTCTCCAATTACTTTTAAGCCCCTGAAATGAAGGGATTGGGTTTTTAAAAAAAAAAAATGCTTTAGTTCCTCAGATTTTTATGCAATCATTTTGTTCAACCCACTGAATTAAAGCAGAAAGTCTCTGAATTGTTTTGTTCAAAATCCATTGTGGTAATGTCAGAACAAAAATTAGAAAAATGTTGTCTCTGTCCAAATATATATTGACCGAACTGTATGCATGTGGGCAGAGGAGCGTTTCTAAGGCTCAAAATTGGCCACTTTACAGCTATTTTACTAATAGAAATGTATGATTTCAGTAATTAAAGTATATTACAAAAATGGTCCGTATCACTGCCCATATCCATTTCACAAATAAAAATAGAATGGCAGTTACACTTTAGGCACATTGAAAACAAGTTTCGACTAGACAGTCATTACCGTGTCATACTTAATCCTGTAATAAAACCTTATTTATTAGCTTCCCTCATTTCCTTCATGTTAGGACCCACGCACACGGCTGTGTTAGTAGCGTACAGGTACATAAGTGCCTACAGACTATGTACACCTCTAGCCTCATACCTGGAAACAAATCGTAGATTGTGTCACCCCCTCTTTCCTGAGACAGTTGTGAGTAAGATGATTTCAGTGTGTATTTGATTTGTCTTCCAGGAATTTTGTCAAGCACTTCAACAACCCGATGCTAAAGTATTTAAGAATTATCTAAAGGTATGCTTTGTCTTCAATACAACTGATAAATCTGGAGACAAGAACATGTCATTTCTCTGGACTGACTTTTTTTTTTATTCCAGGTTTTTTTTCATAGAGCAAAGCCCTGAGGAATAGACTGGAATTGTCTTGCACCTGACGCCATACTCAGGAACTCCAGTTATTAATTTATGTAGATCGCTAATTTTGTACATGCCTATAAGCTTCCGACCATATAAAATAAATGTATGGTTTTAGGAGCTATAGACACATCTTATCCGTGTGGCCATCCATGATGCACATGTGGTGGGGACTTCAACAAGGAGCATACAATCTTTTTTTTTTACCATGCTTCATGCTTACTGTAATTGAAATAAGATTGTGTTAACACTTGCTTTTTTCCAGCTTTTTTTTTTTTCCCCCCCAACTGATCTAAACTAATATAACGGAACCTCATGTCCACTTGTCTTTTTATCACTTTTCTATACAATGGATCAGTGTAAAAGGACCACGTATGGATGGCAGCCACATGCTGTCCGTGGTTTTCACAGACCCATTGAATAGAATGGCCCGCTGTATTTCCTGCTGATTATCAGTCTGCGGAAATGCACTTGTGTCTGAATACACGTATACAATTCACTGGATCGGTTTCTGTAAAGAACACTGACCGTGCACAGAAGTGAATCCCTGAAGTGTTAATATGCCCGAAGTTTCATTTACCCCTTTAAGTCACATATTAAAAAATAAATTGTGATGCAGCCGAAAAATACATAAAACTGATGCATTTCGGCATGTATTTAAAGGAGTTATCCATGAATAATCTAAAAATAAAAATTAAATGATATATAGTGAATTACAGTCTTTCTAACAAACGTAGAATGGATCCTGAGTTCTCCCCATCTATTGCTGCAACTGCTCTGCTAATTTATTTCAAGCTGGCAGCTTAGGGGATGTGCATTTTCTCAGGAGGTGTGTCCTTTCTGCTGCAGCTGTTGGCAGTTGAAGGATGGAACTGAGCATGTTTGTCAACCTAAGTGAGCTGGACAGAGAACTTAGAAAAAGAGGCGAACAGCAGGTGGCGCTATTCAGATAGATTTCATCGAATAGCTTACTGGCTATACTACATTTTAATTGCATGCAATTATAGTATTCAGATCCAGGTGTTGGTTTGACAAGTGTAGAATATTTTTTGTGGAACAACTCCTTTAAGTGCAACAAACCCTAACCCTGGGTTCACACACTGAGCATTTCTGAGACGCGCGTTTTACGCGCGTTTGTGTTCGCGCGTATTACAGAGCGTTTTTCAAATAGGAAACACGCATCATACGCGCGTTCGTGACTCTGGAGACCAATTGAAAAAGGCATATCTACACTTAAACGCGTGTTAAACGCGCGTTTTACGCGCGTTCCCATTGAAGTCTATGGGTGCAAACGCGCGACAAAACGCCCCAAAGAAGCTCAAGAACTTCTTTGAGCGTAGGCGTTTTACAGCGCGTTCAAACGAGCTGTAAAACGCTCAGGTGAGAACCATGCCCATAGAGAAACATGAGGTTTCTCCTGTTGAGCGTTTTACAGCGCGTTCGAACGCGCTGTAAAACGCGCAAGTGTGAACTGAGGGTAATAGGATCTATTAACTGATCTGTAAGGTTTTTCGTTTCTTTTTTTTAACTGCAAAAAGAGCAAGTGTGAACTTAGTCTGATTTATATTCAGTGTAACATTTTGAAATTTCAAAACCAGAGCTGTAAAAAAAGAAAAAAAAAATAGTCGAGGATCGCTATGTACATTTTTATTTTTTTAATTGCTTCAAGTGAAGGCGTTAATCTTATAAGTTCTAATCTCCTGATGTGTATTGTGGAGTAATAAAGAAAAAAATAGTGAAGTTTGTAGATAATCACAATTTTTTTAAAAGAAAACTTAAACCCATTAATCTGTATTTGTCAGTGTATTACCTGCCACAATACAGTCTAAAATTGTGATGACATGAGTGTGCCCACAATGGAAACAACCCTGAAATGCAATCCACACCAGTATTTATGAATTACTTACAGAGATGCATTGCTTCTTGGAATGTCAGAATTTATAGGAGCTGAATCTATAAACTTTTTATAAAAGGAAACACCAATAAATTTTATGTAGTCAAATCTAGTTTTTTTCTCCTGGAATTGTTGTAATTGTATTTCATCAAAATATACCTTGCAGACCATTGCTATGCTGCTACGCTACTAGTATGTGATTTTTAAAGGCTATGTATGTCTTCGGGGGCAATTTTTTTATTATTGTATTGTACTCATTTTGAGCTAAAAATATTTTTTTAATTGGTCTGTCAGACCAGGAGTAGACGGACTCCTTATCTCTGCTCTCTGACCTTATAAACACTCATTATAGCTCAGTTCTTATCTTACTGATTTAGAATGTGGCTTAAATAAGTGTTTATGACCTCTCAGTCATGCTGCAGTTATGTCTCCGTCCAAAATTCTAGAACAGCCGAATCTGGCATTATTTCCATTGAAATATAATAGAGCTGGATCCGACATTAAAATTACTGCATTGATGGATCCGGTCTGCGCATGCGCAGACCTTTAAAAATGTGAAAAAAAGAAATACCGGATCCGTTTTTCCAGATGACAACCGGAGAGACGGATCTGGTATTGCAATGCATTTGTGAGACCGATCCGGATCCGTCTACAAATGGCTGTCCGTTTGCATACAGACGGAACTTGCAACACAAGTGCGAAAGTACCCTTACTAAATAAGTTTATTCCCCATGCAATAACTATTTTGGAGCATCTTTTCTTTATAGCTCTACGTTGTTTTTGCTATTAGAAGTTAATTAATAAAGGTCCATCTGGGTGCTACCAGTTGGTGTGTGTTCTGCACAGTCTGACACTCCAATAAGTATTGCCAGTATCAGACTGTGCAGGGGCACACCCCTAACTGGTAACACCCTGGGAACACACCTGAGCGTTTTTCAGCGCGTTCATACGCGCTGAAAAACGCTCAACATGTGAAAAGCCATGCATCCCTATGTGCATGGTTCACATGTCGGCGTTTTACAGCGCGGACGACCGCGCTGTAAAACACCCTACGCGATCGCGTCGGCTGCCGTGACTATCGCGCGGCAGCACGCGCGATCCAACCCATATTCTATTATGGGAGCGCGCATATGACGCACGCTTCCATAAAACAGCCACTTCGCGGCAGAAGCGCGCGTCATAGGCGCGCCCTGGGAACGCGCGAAGTGTGTTCCCAGGGTAAAGGGAATCTATCAGCAGATTTGTTCCTATGACACTGGCTGACCTGTTACATGTGTGCTTGGCAGCTGAAGGCATCTGTGTTGGTCCCATGTTCATATGTGCCTGTATTGCTGATAAAAATGAAGTTTTAATATATGCAAATGAGCCTCTAGGAGCAACGAGGGCAAAGGTTATTTGCTGCGAATCTGCGACTTTTCCTCACTCACAAAAGGTATAAAAAAGGAGGTGGGCCAGCACGTCCGTTTCATTTATCATTTTCTATGCCTGTTTTAGGTGTAGAAAATGTTCTAAATTTACGCCAGCAAGGAAGTGGCGGTGGATACACCGGAATTAGGTAGAGGCCGGCGCCTCTGTATAATTTTAGGCGCATCCACCACCAGTGACTGGTATTAAGACCGACGTCTAAAATGCTGGTCTTAATAAATGACCGCTCAGCTCTCTCTGCAGCAGGCGCACCTCTCAACTTGGACAGGGCCATAGATAAGGTTTACACTGCCTGCCCCTGTCAAAGTGCGGAGAGCACAGCAGTTGCATCTGGGTGATGGCAACGCCCCATTGCTCCTAGAGGCTAATTTGCATACATGAAAAGTTCATCTTTCTCAGCTTGAAAATCTTTTCAGAATTGTTGCAGCAATGTAAGTAGCTACAGTACAGTCATGATTTATTTAAAGATTAACTAAACTTTTGATTAACTTTTTGGTAAAATATCCCTAATAGAGATAATGTAATTTTTTAAATTCGTTTTTGGTTCTTGTTGTGGTATTTACTGAATTACATTATGGATTCCGTTACCACGGACCATAACGCAATTTCATGATGGAATGGTCCGTGGTAACACGAACTAAAAAACTAATTTCAAAATATGAAATTCGCTCGTCCCTAATACTTTTTATAATGTACTTTATTAATACATTTTATTAGAGATATTCCCCCCAAAGCTCCCCTTTCTCTGTGTGCTTAAAATCCACCTTTCTGTACACCACTTGTCAGTGGTCTACAGAGAACACATTTTTATCAATGGGGCAGCAGTGCTGTGAGTACAGGCAGGAGTAAACATTGCTGCTCCTGCCTGTGCTCCCCGGAGGATTACTAACTCCTGGCATAGAAAATGTGTACCCTGCAACCATGTGTTATGCCAGCATTAGCTGAGCGGAGCGGGCTCCTGTCTGTGCTTGCTTCGCTAAGCTAAAAAAGGCAGGAGCCCGCTCCGCTCAGCTAATCCTGGCATAGCACATGGTTGCAGGGTTCCTATGTGCTATGTCAGGAGTTTTCTGCTCCTGTCCCCGGAGGTTTACTATGTGTGTTCCTGCTGGTACGCCCTGTGCTGCGGCTTCATTCAAATCTCTGTATACTGCTGAGAAGTCAGCGGTGTACAGAAAAGTGGGTTTTAAGCGCACAGGGAAAGGTGCTCTTTAAGTCTATTAAAAATACAAAAAGCCTTGACACTTTTTGTAATATACTTTTATTATAACATTGGGGACATTTTAACAAAAATGTAATCAAAAATTTAGTTACTCTTTAATAATGGAATAATGAGGTTAGCACTCAAGGTGAAAAGGATAATAAAAATAGACCCAGTATTTCAGCAGAAAAATGAGCATTAACATGGCTGACATTAGTGATGTGCTAATGTCAGCTGAACATACCGTATTTTTCGCCCTATAAGACGCACCGGCCTATAAGACGCACCTGGGTTTTTGAGGAGAAAAATAAGAAAAAAAATATTTTTAACCAAAAGGTGTGCTTTTGAAGTAATGGTGGTCTGTGCATGACAGTATTATGGGGGGGATCTGTGGAAGGCACTGTTATGTGTGGGAGATGTGGATGGCACTGTTATGGGGGGATCTGTGGATGACACTGTGATGGGGGGGATCTGTGGATGACACTGTGATGGGGGGATCTGTGGATAGCACTGTGATGGGGGGATCTGTGGATAGCACTGTGATGGGGGCATTTATGAATGACACTGTAATGGATTGGATCTGTGGATGACACATATATAGCATCTTATGCTATATGTGTCATCCACAGATCACCCCAATTACAGTGTCATCCAAAGATGCCCCCTTTTCTAAAACATCTGGCCCATAGTGACTGCTTAGGGGGCGGAGCCTGGCAACACATGAGAGCGGCCCGCCGCTAACAGCGTGACTGCTTTCATAACATTTATAATCTTTAATCATGTCCCTTATTCCCTATAATCCCAGTACAGTAGCGCTCTGCTAACCTGCTATACCGATCCTCTAGCAGGCAGAGCGGTGCGGCAGGCTGCTGTGTAACGTCCTCACTGACGTCATCTGCCTGCTCCTCCTGCTTCATTCATAAAGTGAAAGGAGCAGGCAGATGACGTCAGTGAGGACGTTACACAGCACCGCTCTGCCTGCTAGAGGATCGGTATAGCAGGTTAGCAGAGCGCTACTGTACTGGGATTATAGGGAATAAGGGGACATGATTAAAGATTATAAATTTTATGAAAGCAGTCACGCTGTTAGCGGCGGGCCGCCCGCCGCGTGTTGCCAGGCTCCGCCCCCTTCTCCTTCCATGCTGATACATCGCAGGCTGTGCGATGTATCAGCTTTAACTATAGGAAAATGGTAGCATTCGCCATATAAGACGTACTGCCATTTTCCCCCCACTTTTGGGGGGGGGGGAAAGTGCGTCTTATATGGCGAAAAATACGGTAACTATATTAGTCTCATTTCACTATGTGCCGCTGTTATTTAGAAAAAAGAACTTTCGTAATACGCAAATGAGCCTCTAGGAGCTCCATTCTCCCATCTCTGGCCACGCCCTACTACACTTGATTGGTGGGGCCAGGCAGCATTTACATCCATTTTGTACCCTCCGTGTGTCATCCGTATTCCACAAATGCTGCTCAGCAGAAAATTAATTTCTAGAGCACCTCCTAAAAGTGAAAAATGGATGCCACCTGTGTTGTGTTCGTGATTTTCATGGGGCGTGTTTGGTCTGAATCGTGGACCAAACTGTATGTCAGATTTTTTTTCCCCACCGATTTGTGAACAGACAATAAATGGGTACATGTACTGTATGTGGAAAATGTGAATAGAACACAGTGAAAAATGGAAATGTGAACAAGGCCTACAGCAAACTTCACATGGAATCATTGTCAAGCTTGATCCGTGAAGAAACAAAATGTGCAGTTTTGGGGTGATAGTCAATGAGAAGGAGTAGAGCTCGGTGTGGTTTGGGGGTGCTTGATCCCCTCCTCAGTATTAGGGAGCATTCACACAACCATTTAAATGGGGCTGCAAAAGATGCGGACAGCGCACAGTGTGCTGTCTGCATCCGTTGTTCCATTCCGCGGCTCTGCAAAAAAGATAGCTTGTCAGTGGTTGCGGACAAGAGTAGGCATTCTCTTATATAGCGCTGGCCATGTGCGGTCCGCAAAATGCGGAACGCACACAGTCAGTATCCGTGTTTTTTGGACGTATGAATGCACCCTTAAACCATTTTATTACCTTTCTCGCCATCTTACTACCTTTTTTTATTATTATTATTATTGCCACTTGCTGGGATTTTAGACCAATTTCCAGCTACTTTTTCCTCCGTCAGGTGGCCTGAAAATCTCTTGGCACTAAAGTCTCAGCTTAATCTCTAGCATTGAAATTGCTACTTGGATGTAGAGATTTAGAATCAATTTTCTATCCACTAAATGCTTTTCAGATGGCAGCATATGCATTCTGTATAAATCAGAATAAAATCAATGGCATGGTCCAGGCATCACCCTATTCTGGCTGATGAGGCCCCAGTGAAGTAAAATTAAGAAGCCTTGATCAGATGATGTACATATGGCGTCTGACTGAGCTTTGTGAGTGTGGATCAGGGCCAGCAACCACCATGGGCACATTCCGCCCTTTCCATCAGCTTTATAAAGGACATTATTGTCTGAAATGTCGCCGATGATAACCTTTGAGGCCAGTTTCACACAAGTGCATTGTGGACGTCATATGAATGTGTAATGCTCTGCGTTCGGAAGACCCATGGTAGGGCTGGGGCTCTAATCTGTAAGATGGGTGCATTATGGGCCCGTATTACGTTCCTGGAACCTGACCTTAGTGTCACTGGGGCTTCAATAAAGATGTGCAGATTTCACCCTGACAACCGCAGGCAGTATCGGTGATGGGAAATAACGCCGATCACAGACAATTACCCCTCAGATGCCATTGTCAGTAGTAACCACAGTCAGGGGCAGATTAGCCATAGACCCTACAGCGAAATTTTCCGGTGGGACGATGCCCAGGGGGGCCACCTATGTCCTCCTTGTGGTTTCCACATAGATACATAATGAAATTATGCTCTCAGCTTTAATTAAAGGGATATTCCCATCTCAGACAATGGGGGCATATCGTTAGGGACCCACACCTATCTCGTAAACTGAGCCAGCAAAAGTGAAGGAGAGCACATGTGTGGCCACCATCCCTTCTTTTCTATGGGGCCACTGAAAATAGCCAAGTCCTGGCTCGGCTATTTTCGGGGGCCCCATAGAAATGAATGGAGGGCAGCCGCGAATGCACAGTGCGCCCTCCTTCACTTTGCTGGCTCAGTTTACGATATAGATACGGGTCCAAGCAGTGGGACCCGCATCTATCAGACAATGGGGGCATATCCTAGCGATATACCCCCCATTGTCTGAGATAGGAATATCCCGTTAATGCTAGGAGCATCAGGTACCAATGAATGCACTTGACTGCTAGTTGCAGGTGCCCTCCTTAATTTAACCTGTATCACTGTCCTCAGGTCCAAACAAGAACAGTTTATTACTTTTTTTAAAATAATAATATAGTTTATTATTATTATTTTTAACCTGCTAGGGTTTAGGGCAGAGATGACATATTAGGAGGCACAGGCTGATGACCTTCCCCTCACAAGCTCCAGGATCTTATGACAATTGTACCCTTGTATCTCAGGCAGCAGGTTGATGGATGGTTTGCTTTGCAGCACCGGTTGTAGGCAGTAAAGGGTCCAGACTGTAAAAAAAAAAAAAGCACCACTTTGCAGAGCACCTTAACTGTTACTATCACTGCTGTACCGCACACTGTCCACGGCATCCATCTCACTACATCGCACTGGTTACTCCACCTTCCAACCAGTCACTAACCCGGAAGTGACGTTCGCAGCCTCCTCAGCGTGCGGCTGAAGGCTGCTGCAGTGTGAACCCAGGCTTCTGCCTGCGAAAACAGTGCCACCTGTCTTCAGTATAGCGCCACTACCGTGCTATCGTTTCATCGGCGGGGACCCTTTAGATTCCCGTTATGTTCACTAGCGGGGCTTGAGGCTTAGTGTACCTCGACCTATGTGACAAATATCATATGAGAATAAGACCTGATTTAACTGTGGAGCGTGATAGCCGCATTACGATCAACTGATTGCAGGAATCATTTTACTAAATAAAAAAAGAAACCGAAATACAGAGTTAAAAAGTTATTAAATAAAATATATAAAAAAATAATAATAAAAACAGGAGAAAAAAAAAACTAGCAGAGGATGGTTTCGATCCATCGACCTCTGGGTTATGGGCCCAGCACGCTTCCGCTGCGCCACTCTGCTGTATATAGTGCAATCCTTGACTGGAAGAAACATAACCTCATGTGGAAGCGTCCCTGGAGTTGATAATTGTATCCTGCATGTTCTTTTCTTGTAACATTAATGTATTTCCACCAGCAAAAACCTTCCACCTGATGCCAATGTAATGCTCCCCTTCAACTTAATAAACTTCATTTAAAAAAATGTAAATATTAATTGTCCTTTTTCATTCTTATATGTAAAGGAGGACCTCACTTTTGCAATTAAAGGTGTTCTCTGGGCTTTACATATTGATTTTCTATCGTCAGGATAGGTGATTAAGGCCTTATTCACACGTCCGCAATTCTGTTCCGCATTTTGCGGAACGGAATTGCGGACCCATTAGTTTCAATGGGGACAGACGATGTCCCGGCCGGGTCCGCAATTGCGGATCCGCACTTCCGGGTCCGCAATTGCGTTCCCGAAAAAAATAGAACATGTCCTATTCTTGTCCGCAATTGCGGACAAGAAAAGGCATTTTCTATGAGAGTGCCGGCGATGTGCGGTCCGCAAATTGCGGAACGCACATCGCCGATGTCCGTGTTTTGCGGATCCGTAAAACATGACCGACGTGTGAATTAGGCCTTATAAGAGATTTGTGGGGGTCTGACTTCCAGGACCCCTGCCGATCAGCTGTAGGGAGAGGCTGCAGCAATCTTTGAGCGCTTAGATCTCTTTCTGAGGGCCCATTCACGACCGTAAAGACTTTGTGCCCATATTGCGGTCCGCAATATACGGGCACTGGACGTGTGCAATCCATGCTGCGAATGCGGACCTATTGATTTCAATGGGTCTGCAAAATACGGCAAATGATGGGACATGTCCTATTTTTTGCGGAGCGGAGGCACGGATTGGAAGCCCATGGAAATACTCCAGTGCTTCTGTGGGCTTTCAGGTCCATGCTTCCGCACCACAAAAAAAAAGGACATGTCCTATTTTTTGCAGATTGCAGACCCATTCAAGTCAATGGGTCGGAACTGTAATATGGGATTTATACGGCCGGTGCCCATACATTGCGGACCGCTATTTGCGGTCCGCACCACGTCCAAGGAGCTCGTACGTTCATGTGAATGATCCCTAAACTATGTGACGTCACGCTCATCAACCACATGATACTGTTTTTCCCCATTCAAGTGAATGTTGTAATAGCAAGAACAGCCACTATCCGATCTATGGCGCTGTGCTTAGTAAGCTGCGAGGCTCACAGGAGCAGAAGTAGCCCCCATAGAAACGAATGGTGGGCAGTTGTGCATGCGCAGAGCACCCTCCACAACTTTCGGTACTCCGTTCTCGGTGTAGGTGCAGGTCCCAGAGGTGGGACCCACACCTATCAGATAATGGGGGCATATCACTATCTGAGATGGAAATACCCCTTTAAGGTTACAAACTTTTTTAAATTTATTTCTGTCTCGGAAATGAATGAAGGGTACGTTAGAATATGGTGTTTAATGTTTATTGATTTTATTTACTTTTTAGGGGGTAATGGAAAAAAAGAACAATTTCATGATTAATGACGACTGGCAGCAGTTGCGAATTTCTTCATAGGTTTCCAGTAGGAATAACAGGGAAACAGAACAAGACAGTTCTTCAAAATGGTGTTGCAGAATTGGGGAATACATTAACTAAAACAGACGTATCAGGAGACATAACAGCTTCTCTTTAAATGTTATATTTCCGGTATATCACAGTGCTATAACCATAAACGGTATGTATTATGTATGTATGTACAGCATGATTAGACAACTGGGACAGAGAATACTACTCAGGTAGTTCAAATTTGACTTTTATTGCGGTACATTAATCACAGTTATAAACCACATATTGGAAAATAGAACCTGCTTACACATTTCAGATTATGTCCTTACTCATGGCTACGACTCCAGATGACAACATACTTCTAGGTGGAATAATAGTTCTGCATGATCCTGGTCCTGGAGACTGCTCTGTTCTCCACACATTGCACCGCTCACTAATAGCTCTATCATCTGCAGATCCACCATGTTCAACTCACATTGAGATCACAATGCGATGTCACCAGCTTCCAGGAATGAACAAGCTGCACCTCATGGACCTCAGTCCATCCCCTCTTTTGTGTGTGTGATATGTAAACCATGTCCACAGAGTGGATCATCTGATGTATTCCTCTTAGAGGATACTCCGCAGCATGTCACTATGTTCACTGTCAATCTGTAGATTTCCAAAATTTTAATATCGTTAGATGTTCTCTTCCCGCCTGTCTAGACAGCACCTTGGATCCTTGTAATCCATATGAATTCATTTTTTCCAGGATCTCATCTGAAAGTAGAAACAAACTATATAAATATTACATTATGGTGACTAGTCTGCCAAACAAATATACATATGTATCTGCAAAGTCAAATAATCTGACAAATCTGCCATTTTCCGGACAGCCGAGGAGGAAGACTACCAGAAATTTGATCTCTTTTAATATACAGCATGTGTGGTGTCATCTCAAGGGAGACAGTTCCACAGAAGACATTTATCCTAAGTCTTCTAAAGGCCCAAAGCGACATTCTCCTATATAACAAATGTATAATATACTGAAATGTGTTGTCCGATCTTGGAGCTGACAACTTTTGAGATCCTAACCTGTGCTCCTGAAAATAACAAACCCCACCCACCGATCCCGCTGCTGCTTTATTCCCTGCAGAACCAGGAAGCAGCTTGGTCCTGTGACTGGCCATGATGGTCATAGGACCACAGCGACCTTCTGGTCCTGAAAGTACTGGAGGAGGCAGGAAATGAGCAGATGTGGGACCGTGGGCAGTTGAGTGGGCTTTGTTATGTTCAGGGGAAATAGATTAGGACCTCAGGGGTTGTTGACTGCACTACCCCTGACAACTCCTTTAAATCTCAATTTGTAGGCTCCATGCAAGGGTCTATATTACTTTTATGAGCCTAAAGGTCCATGGGCAACGCATGTGATGTGCCTATATGTTCTGTGGCCTATGTGGACACCCTGGCATAGGATACATGTACTGTATGTATAGAAAGTCACACTGGGCCCTGCGGAAACATAGCACAGTTATACTTCTTTTACCACTTGCTTGATGGCCACCAAAATGGCCACATTATCAGGTTATTTTATGACCAATCTGGACTATATGCTGTATTTCCACAGAATTGTCTGACAGATAAACCCAACATTACTGCAGTATGTTTTTTTTATGACACACAAATTGAAGGTTGACGGAGCTGCAGATACTGATCACCTATCTGATCGGGGGGAGGGTCTGACTTCAGATCAGCGGAGGTGCCTGATCCCCATCCATCTGATATTAATGACCTATCTTGAGGCTAGTTCAGAAACATCTGTAGCCCAGAGAACCCATTTAAAGAATTGCCTACAGAATACGTAAAACATCTCACCAGGGTTGTTCTCTTTCAGAACAAGTAAGTACAATAATCCTTTTGAAGACAGGAGTTTGGGAACCAGAGGTAGAAACCTGTCTATAACTTCGCGACCATTTTTACCTCCAGCCCAGGCTGCCTCTATTCCTTTGCCTCCTACCTAGAAAATCAAAGGGGAAAAAATGAATATTTTTAGTTACTCACATTCACATCTATGAGAGTTACGGAATCACCTAGCCCACTCAGCTCCTAACAAATGTGAAAATTGACCGATCTATTAGCATCTTTGGCTCAAACGCACCTCTTCAGAAGGGGTCACCACATAAGGGGGGTTAAAGAGAAGAAGGTCAATTAGTCCTTGTAACCGGGGCAGTAATCCGCTTACCTGCAAGAAGAAGAAATGACAAACATATATTAAGACCTGCCATCATAACTGTGCCATAAGACTACAATGGGCATGTTTACTAATACTAGTTGACATATGAATTGTATTTATTGCTACTGATGGAAAACAATTCTATGGCTCAAGTAAAAATAATCTGTCCATAGCAGCAATTACATTTCCCTTTACAGATTAATGAAACAAACAAACAACCATCAGTTTTCATTTTAGCAAAATACATTTCAATTACTGAAAAAGAACACTCCTGAGTTACTACTATGGAAGGCTACAGGATCTTACGTGTTGTTCTGCGAGTGACCACTTGGAGGCACTGTTTAATAGGAGTCTATGGAGTAGGAGTTTCAGGGTCTATTTTACATTAGTACAGCAGTCCCGAAAATATGCATTTTGTATGTAGAGCGACTTACACTATTATTTTTATGATTACTGAGATCACCTGATCACACTTTTTCTTGAGATGTGGAAAGCTCTTCAACTGAACAGCACATACTAAGAAAGCTCTTTTTCTGACCAAACAACGGCTTCTCCTGTGCATACAAGCTTGTAGTATACTGTGTTGTAATTTATAAAGTGCTACAATTCATATAAGACGTTTAAAAGATTGATTAAAAAACTATTATAGTAATATAAAAAAAAAAAATTTTGCCTCCCCGTCGGGGAATCGAACCCCGGTCTCCCGCGTGACAGGCGGGGATACTTACCACTATACTAACGAGGAATTGCATGAGTGCTGCTCTGCTATCACCTCCTTTAACATTGCTTACACACACCCTGAAAAGCTAACTTAAAGCTGTCCAAGCAATAAACAGGGTACATCCAAATAGAAAAAAAATCATAGAATAAAGGAACAAAACCAGAAGCATCTAGTAATAATGTGGCGAACTACCATGTCAGTAATAACAGGGTCAATCAGCACAGTGTTGGCTAGTGCAGTCTCCATTGTGCAGAATGCAGCAGTCGGATTCATATCTGTACATCTGAAACAAAATGAATACAAGAATCAGAAAAACTAAAAGGATTTTTTAAAACTGATTGAAGGAAAACAGCATTACATTTATCAAAAACACTACTAACAACAATACCATTAATAATAATAATAATATGCTAATACTACTATTAATAAAACTACCACTAATAAAATAATAATCAGATCACACACACACAATAGATACTGGTACGTATGACTTTGTAGGTGCTCCAAAAAAGGCCATGAGAGGCAGATTTATAAGAAGTGTTGTGCAGTTTTTACATGATGTGCCCCAAAGTCACAGAAGTGATGCAAAGATGTATTAATATTGTTCTGCTCTTTAGAAAACCGTTTTGCAATGTACACCTCCTTAGAACGTATACTACATCCCCAAATTGAAAGCTGTCAACCATGAGGAAATCTTAAAATAGTGACTGGATGCCTCATAAAGCAGGTGCTATTTTCGACTCCATATCAAAGACAAACCCCACAGTTCTTCTAGACTGCCCCTTGGGCCTCATGTACACGGATGTATTTTCTTTCCGTGTCTGTTCCGTTTTTTTTCGGACCGTATACGGAACCATTCATTTCAATGGGTCCGCAAAAAAAACGGAAGTTACTCCGTGTGCATTCCAATTCCGTATGTCCGTTTTTCCATTCCGCGAAAAAAATAGAACATGTCCTATTATTGTCCGCATTACGGACAAGGATAAGACTGTTCTATTAGGGGCCAGCTGTTCAGTTCCGCAAAATACGGAATGCACACAAACGTCATGCGTTTGAGCCCAGCAAGCCGCTACCTTTGGCTGATGCCCTGCAGCAATCGCTGATACTACAAATGTTGGTGTTAAGAAATGTAATATTACATGCAGCCATTCAAATGAATGGACATCCATGTAATATATAAATGGTACAAATTCACTGTGGCTCAAAGAAGGTAGTCTTAAGCGGAGACAACCAGCTATAACTCCAGACCTCCCCAGCATCTATAACATCCATACCCCAGAGCCCCCACAGCTATAACATCCATGATCCAGGCCCTCCCATCTATGACAGCCATACCCCAGAGCCCCCACATCTATAACATCCATGATCCAGGCCCTCCCATCTATGACAGCCATACTCCAGAGTCCCCACATCTATAACATCCATGATCCAGGCCCTCCCATCTATGACATCCATACTCCCCCCAATCTATAAGAGTCTATAGCAGAGACACCCATCTATAACTCCATAACCCCCCAAGATCTACAACATCCATAATCCAGACCCTCCCATCTATAACATCCATAATCCAGACCCTCCCATCTGATATCCATACACCAGAGCTCCCTCTCTGCATCTAAGACATCCATACACCAGACCCTCCCCCGAAATCTATAACATCCATCTATAACTTCGAACCCTCCCCCCCCCCCCAAGATCTATACCATCCATACTCCAGAGCCCCCCCCCCATCTATAACATCCATAATCCAGACCCTCCCATCTATAACATCCATAATCCAGACCCTCCTATCTGATATCCATACTCCAGAGCCCCCCCTCCCCATCTAAAACATCCATACACCAATCTATAACAGTCTAAAGCAGAAACACCCATCTATAACTCCAGAACCCCCTAAATTCTATAACATCCATACTCCAGAGCCCCCCGATCTATAACATCCATAATCCAGACCTGGAGAGCTTACCACATCAGTTGTTTTTGTTTTATTACTTATTGACTGGTCAGCAATACCTTAAGGTCCCATTAGGCGGGACATTACAGCAGGCGATTGTCAGAAAGGAAGCGTTCCTTCCCGGGAATTGTATGATCGTCGGTGGAGAAGACCGTACATTTACATGCAATCAGAGGTCACACTATGTTTTTTCCAGAAGAGTAAAAATACTCCTCTGACCATTTTGAGTATTTTTACCCGAGGAGTACAAAAGTTGCGGTAATTCAAATACATAATACGTAGGCCTGCGCTTGCTCACATCTGTGTTGAAGGCTCCGTTTGGAGCCTCTGTTGCAGATTCTGTCGAAAGACCACACAAAAAAGTCTTATATGCAGGACTTTTTTGTCTGATAAAAAGACAGATCCTGAACAGAAACTGAACGGATCCCATCATAGTCGGCGGAGTCTGCTCAGCTTCTTCCCTGTCAGTTAGGCCTAAATGCTTTTTGCTGAACTCTGCAGGATGGAAAAACATGGTACACTATGCTTTCCCATCCTGCAGAGTTATGATGCAAAATTAAAAAAAAGGATATATTTTTTTTAGAATGGAACTCCATAGTGACGAATGCCACAGTATAGCTTCTGTCTGAGGCATCCGTTAATGTATACGGTTTCTGTGTACCTTGAACGTATAACACAAACACATCCTTACGTGCCCGATCCAGCACTTAGGTTATTTTTGTTGCTCTGCTCATCTAACAGAGCAGAACAACAGAAATAAATAGTGGTGATGTGAACGTGGCCTAAGAGGTGGATATTTATGCAGGGTAACCATTACTAATCTAATTACCATCAGGCAATTATAGCCAAGTGATAAGTCCAGTCTAATATGGTGGACTTAACCCTGTACTTTATCACTTGGCTATAATAGCCTGCCTGCATTCACTACACACTACACTACCTGCATCAGTGTGTGATGTGTGTGCGGTGCAGTGTATGGTGCATGTAGTGCAGTGTATGATGATCACTCACTGCACTACACACTGCTGTCACCTTGATGTCTGGTGCTGTTTGTCACCTCTGAGGAGTCCTCCTCAGCTCCTCCACTGCCATGCTTGCCGGGGTCCTTGTCCAGCGCGCCTGCTCTCCTTACTCTAGAAACTCAGAGGAGCCGGCGCCTTCCTTCTCCCGCCAGCTTCCCCTGCTGCTCCCGCCCAAACCAACCAATAGCAAAGCGCTTTACTGTATGGAGCTTTGCTATTGGTCATTTCAGGCACAGGCAGCATGGCTGCACTGACCGTGCCGTTCACAGTGCGCCCTGCGCGGATGAATGTGGGGGAAAAGTGTAAGGTGTTTACACACCATGGTCTGCTGCTGGCAAACAATAATTTTTGTGTCTGCCCAAATGATAAATTATCCGATGAACAAGCATTTCGCTCGTTCAACAGGTAATCGGCAGCACCTTTACACCACCAAAAATTTGCTAATGAGCGTTCTTCTTATGAATGCTTGTTAGCGATTATCTGGCGGATTCTCGACCCGTGTAAATACTGCCCCAGAAGCTGTTCCTCTGCAGTTGCCATGTTCTCTCCTTCTCCTCCAACTGTCTGTAATTAAGACATGGAGCAAGGGGTTTCAGAGGCGAGATGCAGCCACAACACCAGGTCAGCCCTACCTTCAGCATGCTGACTGGACTTCCCCTAGTAATGACTCCTATTGTGCTCCCAGTAGAGCAAGTAAAGAACAAAAAAAAATATCAGAGTTTCGTTCCAAGTCGACAACTCTGTTCACAACAACCACACATTTATTCAAAACAGGAAAATTACACTTACAGATACCAAGCTTCAGGTCCGATAAGTGAAGCTACAAATGCTGACACCACACCAGACCCACAGCCTATTTCCAGGCAGATCTCAACTCTGTAGGGGAAGCAAAGAAGATGAAAAGGCTGGTTTTACACATTACATTTTAGGGATAGGCAATCAAACAGAAAAAATAGTTAGTAATGTAATTACACCAAAACACACATACAGCTTTTCCAATACCTACTTTTTTGGAATTGTAAAATAAATGTTCACGTGAGGTTGTTAATGGCCTGGTAGTCTGTCGCACTATTAACCTTCTTTTCTTCTTTTTTGCATGCACCTTTAGGCCTTATTTACACTTGTGTACTTGATCATTAGAACTATAAGGATAGCTGCACATGGGAGCAGATTATGGAACAGAAATTTTGCCGGCTTTATGTGCGGATTTCTGTGCGTTTCCCCATCAATATCCACATGTTACTTGCAGTGTTTGATGTGGATTTTCTGCAGATGTCACCTTTGTATGGGTGAAATCCGCACAAAAATAAATAAAAAAAAGGAAAAACAAAACAAAAAAACAAAACAAAAACAATTGACATGCTGCAGAATTAAAGATTCATACAGCAGGAAAATTTCCAGATGGAAAAAAAAAAAATCTCATACACTTTGCTAATCTCATACACTTTGCTGAAAATGTATTAGGAACGCACTTGGCCAGAATCCGTGTTTTGTGGATCTGCAATTTGCGGACCACAAAACACGGCGCATGAGCATGCTTGTAGTTGAAACGTCACACAGTTGGTGAATAAACTCCACATTTTTGAAGACAGTGAGTGCTGCGGCCATCTATCTATTCTAAACTCTAAGCAGGACATTTGTCAAGACTGGCGTTTTACATGCCAGTGCTTGTGCCAAGCTTTTAAGTTATTCCACAGGATCGGGGATACATAGCTGACTGCTGGGGACCCCCAGAGATCACAAGTCTAATCCCCTGTTCTGATGGAACTTGGCTATCTCTGGCGCTCCCATAGAATGAATGGTGCAGCAGTGCACTTGCATGACCTGCCGCTCCATCAAAACAGAGGAACAGGACCCCTGTGATCGGTGAGGGTCCCAGCAGTCAAACCCTCAGCAATACGCTACTTATCCACTATCCTGTGGATAGGAGATAACTTAAAAACTTGTCACAACCCCTTTAGTTTTATTCCGGCGGTCTCTGCCTCCGCCCTGTCCCCATTATAGTCAATGGGGCGGGGGCGGGAGCGGTAGCCCGAGGGGACACACGTTCACTAGCGTTATGACGGATCTGACAGGCTGTTCACCCGACGGAACAGCCTGACGGGATCTGACAGGCTGTTCACCCGACGGAACAGCCTGACGGAGGTCCGTGCCGCTAGTGTAAAAGTAGCCTTCGGCGCATACCTCTTAATATTTGTGGCGCATCTTTTCAGGTCTGTGTGACAAAGTGGAGAACTAGACCAGCAAGTGAGCTAGTCTACATCTCCGCTATAATCTAGGCGTCGATTGTAATACATGTGATGGACTGCCTACATCAGCCGTGCTCCATTTTGAAAAGTGGCAAGTACAAATTGTTGCAACATTCTGCTATTTTTTATTGGCACCACTTTTCTGGTGCAGAGGAGATGATAAATGTCCCTCTAAGGCCTCATGCACACGACCGTTCAGTTTTTTTTCACGGATAGGATGCTTCCCCATTCATTTCAATGGGTCCGTCAAAAAATGCGGACGGTCAACCGTTTTTGTTCCACATCCGTGGTTCGTGTTTACATTACTTGCGGACAAGGATAGGCATTATTACAATGGATCTGCCATAAAAACGGATCCGTCAAAAAAAAAAACGGTCCGTCATCTGTTTTTTTTTTGGCGGATGCAAAATTTGCGGACGGAATGGACGCAGAAACAAACAACAGTCGTGTGCATGAGGCCTAAATGCTTCCATTATGCTTCTTCTGCATTTAGGACACATTCCTGGTTTTGGCTATAAGTGCTTGTAAGACTATAGACATTTTAGAGACGGATCCACTTCTCCCCCGAGGGACATGCTTATCACAGCCACAAGACAGATGACAAATACTGCCAAATCTGCAAGTGTGAATGAGACCAGAAAGCGGAGGTGGGATCAAGTCACCGAAAAGTGAGGGTGACCATTGGCAGGTACAGCACAGTGTTCAGCAGTGGGCATCATACTCCTGTGCAGGGAGCACTCCATGCCATCCCTACCACAATTACCCGGATTTAAGCTGCTCTGCCTCCTTTTCCAAGGCATCAATTAAAAGAAAGGTGTCCTCGGCTGGGTCGTACACGTCAGTGAAGGCTCCTCGGCCCACATGGGAGTACACGGGAGTAGGGAACATGCTGCAGGCTGAAAGGTAAAATCTCACGGTTACTATACGGAGTGCAGAGGCTGCAGCCTGTCACTACAATAACTACTGCAGCTGTTCTAATAACAATGACGTCACCAAAAGGACACTTGTGACGACGGCCCAAGCGTCACTACGTCATACTGACCCCGGTGGTGTTTACAGCCTGTCCTGCATCGCACACGGACAGGGCGAGAATGAAGTGGGTAGAAATGAATGACATAGGCGGTCACGTGCTAAAAGGCTGTCACGTGACTTTTCTGCGCGCCGCCATGAGCAGCACGGAAACGCGTTGTGAGAGGTGTGCAGGCTCCCGGCTACAGCCGAACGTCAGGGGGCGCAGGCCTGAAGACTGCTAACCAGGCCGTTTATGTCACGTTCAGAGCTGCTCAGGAAGAATGAAAAGCTGGAATGAGCAACACTTTTGCTTCAATGTCTGAGATAATAAAAAATTTCACATAAGCTCCAGAATGGTGTAAAATAAGAAGGTTGACATACTTTCCTCCTTCTCTGGGGCAGAGAACAGCCTGTAAACAAGCCCTGGCAGTAGGGCTGTTCTCTGCGCCAGAGAAATGGGAAAGTATATATATAATATATAAATATACATAAAAATATAAGTGTATAATAATATAATTTTTTATTTTACACCATGCGGAGGATTATACAAAATTATTATCTCAGAAACCCCTTTATTACTGTTGAGCGAACTTGTGTTTTAAGTTCGGCGTACAAGGTTCAGGTTATCTAAGAATTCCGTAACTTATTGTACGTGGTAGCGGAATCCATAACGGAAATTCTTAGATAACCCGAACCTTGTACGCTGAACTTGTTTGCTCATCCCTACCCTTTATATAGCAATTAAGGGGAATGTCCACAACAAATCTGCATATAATAAATCGACAGCGTGTCAATTTATGCTGCAGATTCCTGTATTTCTCCCTTGGCAATGGAGAGGGTCAAATCCACATGTAATTTATGCAGCTTTTACAGCATCAAACCCCGGCTGATTTTCCACTACAAAATACGTCCCATGTGAACATAACCTAGGCAGGGCAAAAAACAAAAAAAAAGACACGCGCCAATTTTGGGTATGTGAAAGCCCTTCATGACACACCCAAAATACAGTCGCCCGCTCCTTTAATGCAAACCCCTGACCAGGTATACAAATACTTCATCCTACACTCTTCTGCATTTGCTAGCATCTCCATAGACAATGTCCATATCTTGAAGTAGACAGTTTTCTTCATTTTTGTTAAAATATTCTAAAGCAGAACTTCTTTATCCTTCTACTCTAGGGTCTCACCTATGTAGTCCACACCAAAAGTGAAAATAAAAATATATTAAAGCGGTTGGCAACATTTTGGGCAGAACTGCAAAGGGAAGTATACTTAGCCCTCGTTAACATCTCCGTCCAGGGGCGGACTGGGAACTTAAAGTGGCCCCAGATACCAGAGTGCAATAAAAAATACCACCTCAGCAGAACCAGATACCACAGTGCGGCACAAAATACTGCCTAAATTAATTAATGCTGAGAGCATCAGATCTTTATATACCTGGCTTTTGGCCAGGAGGAGGGTTTAGGTGGTCCTCTGGGCATTGGCCCACTTGGAAATTTTCCTGTAGGTTCTATGGCCAGTCTGCCCCTGTCTCCGTCAAGCAGATCTTGCTGGATTCTTTAGTTCACTGCTGGAGCCCCATTGATTGTAATGAGGTCCAGCGGTGATCCGGCCGCTTTCTGGCATAAATGCAGGGTTTTCGGCCAGATAAATACTGCTGCATGCAACAGTTTTTGTCTGGCCAACAGCTGGCATTTGTGTCAAAACAGCCTGTTTGACAGAGATGAGAGCGAGGCTTAAAGGGAATCTTTCACCTAATCTGAGCCTTTTAGACCGCTCCTGTGCCCTAATTCCAATGGTACCTTTATTTGTGCAGTCCCTCGGCGAGATGTTCCAAAAAAGACTTTTAAAACTTATGCTAATTAGGTCAGGAAGGTGCCCAGTTACTGCCGATGTGCCCAGAAATCCACACCTCTTTCACCCCTCTGGCCCGCCCTCCATTACTATTATTGCCTCCTCCTCTCCCTCACAAATCTCGCGCCTGCTGGAGGAAAGGCGATGTTGCGCTGACCCGCCCCTTCTTTGGCTTCACTGCAGTCCTCTGCGCATGCGCCGGTCCGTAGTGTGAAATCCAGTGGCGTGGGCAGAAGTAGCCGGCGCATGCGCAGAGGACTGCAGTGAAGCCAAAAAAGGGGCGGGTCAGCGCAGCATCGCCTTTCCTCCAGCAGTGATAAAAGACCAAATGCTTTCAAACATCTCTTAGCAACCATCCGTGAAAAATGCATCACATCCGCACTTGCTTAACGGATGCAATGCGATTTTCACGCAGCCCCATTCACTTTTATGGGGCCAGCGTTGCGTGAAAATGCGTGAAAGCGTTGAAATCCAACGCTCATGTACACAGACCCATTGAAATGAATGGATCCAGATTCCGTGCGGGCTCAATGTGTTCGCATCACGCATTGCACCTGCATGGAATACTCGCTCATGTGAAAGGGGTCTTAGGCTGACATGGACAGAACTCTGTCAGTTGCCATAGAAGTGAACAGAGCAGTGGAAGGAAAAGCATGCTGCCACTTAAGTCAAGGAGAAGACTCGGGGAACCCTTGGCCCATTATCAGGATAGGCCATCAATAGCTGATTTCTGGGGTCTGACACTCCCCACTCCTGCCGATCAGCTGTTCGGCAATAGCTCAGGTGCCGGAAGCAGACAGCTTAGTCCCCTACAAAGTAGACAGAGCTGCCTGCTTTCAGAGCTATTGCCAAACAGCTGATCGTGGGGGTGCAGGGTGTGGGACGTCCGCCAACCGGCTATAGATGGTCTATGTCAATAATAGACCACTGCTTAATAAAAGATAGACAGCCCCTTTAAAATTTGCATTATTAGGATTTGGTTATGACCTTGCATTAACTCCTTAAAGGGGAAATTCCAGCAGGATAATTTAAATTAAAAGGTTGGAGTGGGTTAAAGTAACAAATCATCAGTACTCGCCTCACTGATCCCCACTGCAGTTTGGTTGCTGCTCTGATCCCCACTCATCTCCAGTTCCTGATGTGGAGCACAACATGCCAGAAATGGATTGGACTGTGGCCTGTTATCGGCAGAGCTGGCAGCCCAAGTCGATTCTGTGTGCCGCCATATGGTGCTTACTATAGATATTTTCTTTCATAGCAATGCTTCTTATGTTTTCTGTCAGATCCATAAGGAATTAGTAAACCATTCCTATATAAAGAGGCACAGTAAGGTCCGTGGACTCCTATTGGTGCCTAATTACAGGTCATTTCAGTTTGAAGCTTGTATAGTACTTACTATAGTTACTACTATAGTATTGCAGCATGCATCAGCCCATCAGCTTTATTAGGGCTCATGCACACGACTGTAGCCTGTTCATGTGCTCCACAAAACATGGATACAGGCCATGTGTGTTCCGCATTTTGCAGAACGGAACGCCCACCCCATAATAGAACAGTCCTATCCTTGTCCGTAATGCGAACAAGAATAGGACATGTTCTATTTTATAGCGGGTGCCACAGAAAGGGTATACGGATGCGGACAGCAAAAATATTTTGTGTGCATGAGCCCTTATCGAAATGTTCCTATTTGGAGAGGGAGTGTTACCAATAATTTTGGAAGGGCACTCCGTATTTGTAATATGCCGTATGAAATTAAAAAACTTGTATCAATACACATACAATTTAATTCTAATAATCACAAAATGCCATGATAAAATAACATAAAATGACATAGATAGCATTAAAACCTGGATTTTTGACTGTTCGCAACAATAGTTAATAGTAGTTGTCCACAATCAATGGTGGTTATGATGGAAAGTCCTCGCTATATATCCTTTGTTCATCCAATAATAAAGGCTTCAACCAATACTTGTAGTGTCTGATAATCTCGTTATTGGATAAGACTTCTTGATATTGGATAAAATTGTCCAGTACTCACTATTAGGATGATCGGAGCGGCCGTGGCGTCCCACGTTTAATCTCCGTACTACGCTCTTGGTAACGCTCTTTGATAGTAGCGCTGGATCTCGCGAGAGGATCTGCGTTGTAACCAGCGGGTTCACGTACGCTGGCAATTACAATGTTTATAGAGATGTCTCTCTGTAGCTGACTGCCGGCAGTAGTTTTCAGGGGTATTGGTACGCACCTCAATATTGTCAGACGCGTTTCGGGACTGTTAGTACGTCCTGTCCCTTCCTCAGTGACATAATTTGAAGTGCCTGAAACCCCTCATTTTATAGACTTGCTCCTCCCCCTTTTCTTTCTCCCTTAATTCGGGATTCTATAATCGATGGCATGGATTTCTGTGGATACCTGTCCGACCAGGTGAGCAGAAGTATCAATCCACTTAGTCCTATCACATATATAATTTATAAATCCAAATGATTGATTGGTAATTATAACGTTCTCTATTTGAAGTCGCGAAAAAAACGCAACATATTCCATAGTGCGGTTTCCATGCGGTTTTTTTGAGAAATTGCGTTTTTATGTGTAAATTTTGCATTGCTTCATAACAATCAATTTCCATAGTTTTCTTTTTGTATAATGATCATAAATAAGTTAATAAAAAATAAATTCACAAAAAATAAATAACAAATTCATAAAAAACAAGTTCAGTTTTTTATGAATTTGTTTTTTTATGAATTTGTTTTTTATGAATTTGTTTTTTATGAATTTGTTTTTTATGTTTTTTATGAATTTGTTATTCATTTTTTGTGAATTTATTTTTTATAAACTTATTTATGATCATTATACAAAAAGAAAACTATGGAAATTGATTGTTATGAAGCAATGCAAAATTTACACATAAAAACGCAATTTCTCAAAAAAACCGCATGGAAACCGCACTATGGAATATGTTGCGTTTTTTTCGCGACTTCAAATAGAGAACGTTATAATTACCAATCAATCATTTGGATTTATAAATTATATATGTGATAGGACTAAGTGGATTGATACTTCTGCTCACCTGGTCGGACAGGTATCCACAGAAATCCATGCCATCGATTATAGAATCCGAATTAAGGGAGAAAGAAAAGGGGAGGAGCAAGTCTATAAAATGAGGGGTTTCAGGCACTTCAAACTATGTCACTGAGGAAGGGACAGGACGTACTAACAGTCCCGAAACGCTGCCTGACAATATTGAAGTGCGTACCAATACCCCTGAAAACTACTGCCGGCAGTCAGCTACAGAGAGACATCTCTATAAACATTGTAATTGCCAGCGCACGTGAACCCGCTGGTTACAACGCAGATCCTCTCGCGAGATCCAGCGCTACTATCAAAGAGCGCTACTACCAAAGAGCGCGTAGTACGGAGATTAAACGTGGGACGCCACGGCCGCTCCGATCATCCTAATAGTGAGTACTGGACAATTTTATCCAATATCAAGAAGTCTTATCCAATAACGAGATTATTAGACACTACAAGTATTGGTCGAAGCTTTTATTATTGGATGAACAAAGGATATATAGCGAGGACTTTCCATCATAACCACCATTGACTGTGGACAACTACTATTAACTATTGTTGCGAACAGTCAAAAATCCAGGTTTTAATGCTATCTATGTCATTTTATGTTATTTTATCATGGTATTTTGTGATTATTAGAATTAAATTGTATGTGTATTGATACAAGTTTTTTAATTTCATACGGCATATTACAAATACGGAGTGCCCTTCCAAAATCTTGGTGTACACGCTATTATATCTACTCAGATTTGGGGAATCTGTGGTTGGAGCACCCACCCGTCTCTGGTAGACTTGTCGAGCCACACTGTCTGTATTATCTGTTACCAATAATTGCTACAGATTCAGGCTGGGTTCAGACTTGCGCGTATTTGATACGCGCGTACAACGCGCGTTTCTGTCGTGCGTTTTTTGCAAATAGGAAACGCGTGTCGTATGCGCGTTCGTGTGATTGACTACTGTGGTGTCAATCACAATAGGCGCGACAAAATGCCCCAAAGAAGCTCAAGAACTTTTTTGAGCGTAGGGCGTTTTTCAGCGCGTTCAAACGTGCTGTAAAACGCTCAAGTGTGAACCAGGGCCATAGGGAAGCATTGGTTTTCATGTGTTGAGCGTTTTACAGCGCGTTTGAACGCGCTGTAAAACGCGCAAGTCTGAACCCAGCCTCAGAAATGCAAGTGACTGGAAAAGTTATTCTTTTACTTTACAATTTTTTTTGGCTAGGTTCACATAGGGGGCTGATGTTCCAGCATATGCCAGACACCAACGGCACCTAATGGTCCCATTGACTATAATGCAGTATGTAGCTGTATTTTTATTTTATTTTTTGCTGGAATCTGTAATAAGGATGTGAACCTAATGGAGTGGAAAGGTAGGCATGATCATGGTTCTCCCATTATGTTTCCCATCAGACTATTTATTATTTTTAACCTGTAAGGGTTCTTTACACACATTGGCATGGCTTTTTTTTTACCTGACCTGATCAGTGTTTTTTTGTGTGTTTTTGAGTGAAAAAAACATCACTAAGGCCCCTTTCACACGGGCGAGTTTTCCATGCGGGTGCAATGCGTGAGGTGGACGCTTTGCACCCGCACTGAATCCGGACCCATTCATTTCTATGGAGCTGTGCACATGAGCGGTGATTTTCACGCATCACTTTTGCGTTGCGTGAAAATCGCAGCATGCTCTATATTCTGCATTTTTCACGCAACGCATGCCCAATAGAAGTGAATGGGGCTGCGGGAAAATCGCAAGCATCCGCAAGCAGATGCGGTGCGATTTTCCCGCATGGTTGCTTAGCAACGGGACCCAATCTCTATTATTTTCCCTTATAACATGGTTATAAGGGGAAATAATAGCATTCTTAATAAAGAATGCTGTGTAAAATGAGGATTAGGGGTTAAAATTAAAAAAACTTAACTTACCTTAGCCACTTGATCACGTAGTTGGCGATCTGTCTTCTCTCTTCAAGCATTAGCTGTATTCTAAAGGACCAGTGATGATGTCACATCACATGGTCCGTGATGGACCATGTGATTGGACCATGTGATGTGACGTCATCACAGGTCCTTAAGCTGGTGATGAAGCAGTGCTGAAGTCCGGCTTCCAGTATGGGTACCAAACATGGCGATTTTTCACACGCGCGTGCAAAACACATTACAAACGTTTGCACACGCACGGAAAAACCGCGCATATTCACGCAACGCACCCGCCTCTTATCCGGGCGTCAAACCTGACGCCCGTGTGAAAGAGGCCTAACGCTGGGTTCAGACCTGAGCGTTTCTGAGACGTGCGTTTTCCGCGTGTTTGTGTGATTGACTGCAGTGTTGTCCAATGACCAAATATCCCTGTCTATATGAAGTTTGGCCAATCAGAGTGCATTGCTGGTGTGGGGTTTGGCCTTTCCAGCATGTTGCAAATTCATAAACGCGCGTTTGAACGCGCGTTTTCAGTGTCAAAAATGCGCAAAATACAAGCGTTGCGCATTCCTATTGAAGTCTATGGGCCAAAACGCCCCCAAAAAAAGCTCAAGTACTTGTTTATGCGTCGGGCGTTTTTCAGCGCGTTCGAACGTGCTGTAAAACGCAAAAATGTGAACCAGTCCCACAGGGAAGCATTGGTGCATCGGTTATGCGTTTTTGCACAGACATCAAATGGACATGGAAATGTCAACATTGTCAAGATTTTTTTTTTTTTTAAATGCTGCTTTTTTGTGTCATTTTTTTTTCAATGTACGGTCTAGTCAGTTATTAGCTATAACTTATAATGAAACACAAAACACCTAAACAATTGTCTTTTTGGTGAGGTTGGTATGTTTTTTTCGAAACGCACCTTGGGATGATTTTTTATGCGTTTTATCATAGGCTTCTTCTATAGGACTAGAAGAATGCATGAAGAAAAGCATGCATGTCTGCAGACCAGACATACGGATGCGGACAGCACATGGTGTGAAGAAGGAGGGAGTCCCTCCCCACTGTGCCGCTGCCACCAATGAGAGGAAAGGGGAGGAGGAGAGGAGGGGCTGTGGCCACTGCACCACCAATGAAGATAACTAACCTTTTAAGACAAATATAGGTGGTGGGTGCCGGCGTCTGAATCACATACCCGGCACCCGACGTCTATGACAAGGTGCTGCGATCTGCGGCAATTAACCCCTCAGGTGCCGCTCCCTGCTGCCGTGTGCTCTATAGAGCTCTATTAGGGTGAATAGGACAAGGGATTGAAGGATTCCAGGTTCTAGCCCCTAAGGGGGCAAAAGGTTATTAAATAAATGTAAAAAAAAAGTTAAAAAAACCCCCACCAAAATATTAAGTTTAACCTCTTACGGATGCAGGACGTACAGGTACGCCCTGGCGTCCTGGTACTTAAGGACCGAGGGCGTACCTGTACGCCCTGCGGATTTCCAATCACCGCTGCGCAGGTGGCGGTGATCGGAACAAGGTGCCTGCTAAAATTGCCCAAAAAAATAAATAAATATGGCTCTCAGACTATGGAGACACTAAAACATGATTTTTTTAAAAAAAATGCTGTTATTGTGTTAAAGTAAAATAAAAAGTATAAATATTGGGTATCGCCACGTCCGTAAAAACCTGCTCTATAAAAATATCACATGATCTAACCTCTCAGGTAAATACCGTAAAAAAAAAAACATTTTTGTCACCTCACATCACAAAATGTGTAATAGCAAGCGATCAAAAAGTTATATGCCTCCCAACATAGTGCCAATCAAACCGTCTTCTCATCCCGCAAAAAAAATGATACCCTACATAGGACAATCGCCCAAAAAAATAAAAAAATATGGCTCTCAGACTATGGAGATATTAAAACTTTTTTTTTTGTTTAAAAAATGATATCATTGTGTAAAACATAAATAAATAAATAAAAACTATACATAATATCGCTGCGTCTGTAACAACCTGCTCTATAAAAATAACAGATGACCTAACCCCTCAGGTGAACACAGCAAAAAAAATTATATAAATACTGAGTCAAAAACTATTTTTGTCACCTTACATCACAAAAAGTGTAATAGCAAGCAATCAAAATGTCATATGCACCTCAAAATAGTACCAATCAAACCGACATCTTATCCCGCAAAAAATGAGCCCCTACATAAAACAGTCGCCCAAAAAATAAAAAATAAACTATGGCTTTCAGAATGTGGAGACACAAAAAAAATTTTTTTTTCAAAAATGCTTTATTATGTAAAACTGAAACAAAACCCCCCAAAAAGTAGTCATATTTTGTATTGTCGCGTCCGTAACAACCTGCTCTATAGAAATAGCACACGATCTAACCTGTTAGATCAACACTGTAAATAACAAAAAATAAAAACTGTCCCAAAACAGCTATTTTTTTTTGCAAATTTTCCATTTTTATTTATTTTTCCAGTAACAAAGCAAGGGTTAAGCCGCACATCATAAGTGACATGTGTTCTAATCAGTAATCCTAAAATACTTTTCACTCCACTTTAGAAAGTGGTAGAGCTAATCAAAAGTTGCATGCAACACTTTTACACCACAAAACAGGCATGGCAGATTTGCTAAAGGTCCTCCTGAGTCTAATCTTCTGTTTGAATCCACTGCTGGCTATGGCTTTATAAAATGTATCAAAAATCCTTAGGGCAGGGGTGTAACTACCATAGCGGCAGACCATGGGGCCCAAGGCAAGAGGGGGCCCAGTCTTAGTTGGGATATTCTCCTCTTCTACTGGGGGTGAAAACTTGGGCAGGACTCTACCCTTTAAAGCAGGCATGTCCAAACTGTGGCCCTCCAGCTGTTGCAAAACTACAACTCCCAGCATTCCCTAATAGCTGTAGGCTATCCAGGCATGCTGGGAGTTGTAGTTTTGCAACAGCTGGAGGGCCGCAGGTTGGACATGCCTGCTTTAAAGGAACAACTTTTAGCAAATGAAGCAGAGTCATTGAACAGGGTTTAGGCAGAAACCCTTCTGTCCTGTGGGGGGCCTAGTTTGATCTTTGATATGGGGCCCTTACTTCTCTAGTTAAGCCACTGCCTTAGGGGCTGTTCAGACAGTATTTTGACAGTGCTGATTCCATGGCAAAACGCTGGGAGGAGGTTTCTGCTCTGCCACCCAGTGGCTTTTTGGCTTGGAATCCGTGAAAACACTACACAGGAATAGCCCTTAAATACAGAAATACACTCTAATAGGATTTTGGTTGAATTTCTCAGATGATTTTAAATAAGAACATATCCATTGACTATAATGGGGGCGGGGCGGAGTTCCGGAGTGGCACGGCGAGAGGCTGCCGGAATAAATGTCAGACATGTTGTGGTTTTATTCCGGAAGCCTCTCGCCGTGTGCTGCCGGACCTCTGCCCCGCCCCCATTATAGTCAATGGGGCCGGAGCAGTAGTCCGGGGGCACACGTTCACTAGCGGCAGGATGGATCCGACAGGCTGTTCCGTTGGGTGAACAGTCTGCCGGATCCGTCCTGCCGCTAGTGTGAAAGTAGCCTAATTGAGTCACTCATCCCCCTACCCACTCTGGCCGCAGTGAATGGGCTGACGGAGTCAAATGAGACTGTTTGCTATGCTAAAAGTCCAAATGAAGGAAGTTAAGAGCCAGGAAAGGAAGTGACTTAAAATAAATACCCAGAGAATCATCCATCTGATTAAAAAAAATATATATATAAAATCTGTAGAATTTTCAACTAGAGGTTAATATGTAATTTGAGAGAGTACAAGGTAATTGGGCGCAGTTTGTCTACAGCTAAGAAACCTGCACCACCTCTCTATCGCATGAGAATCTTTGCCCCCAACCATATTGTGGCAAAGTCCCGATTCTGGTACTTTGTGTCTCAACTGAAGAAGATGAAAAAGGCGTCTGGAGAGATTGTGTACTGTGGACAAGTAAGTGTTTACAGGATATAACTTGGGCAATTAAAGGGGTTTTCCAGTCTCTCAGTCCATTGATGGCCTGTTCTCAGAACTGATCAGACACAGACACCTGTGCTGATTGTTGGGGGTGTCAGACCCTCACTAATTATCCTGAGGATTGGTCATCAATGTTGAGTGACTGGAAAAAACCCTTTAAGGCAAATAGAATTGGTTTGATACTGATGACAGGTCAAACATGCCAGTGTGAATTTCATATGCATAGCAGCCTAAAAGTGCATCATGAATCCATGTTCAGTATGTTAGGTTTTAGGCAGGCAGAAATTGTAGAAAGGCACACACAACCCAAAGATTATTATTTTACCATGTACTAATCTTGTCTTGTGTGCCCAAAGTAAGGTTGTACCTTGTCGCCTTTCAAGAGCTAATGTGCTCATGAAAGTGAAATTGAAGGTCCTATATATAGTTAAAATACTTTCCTGCCTGTCTTGGATAAAATGGTGTTGTGTGTTTGTTTTTGGGGGGTTTTTGGCGGTTAAGTGTTTGTGGTTTTTCAAATCCTTTCAATCTATTAATGTTACCAGGGAACACAAACACCTTGTAACCGAACTCGAGTTTGGGAAATGTTTTTTTACTGTATAAATCGTTTTATGAAGTTATTCCGCAAAGTCTTGTGAGACTTCGCGAAGCAATAACTTCGGCTCATCGGAGCCAATACATTCTAATGAAGTTGTTTTGTTCATCCCTAATGAAGGACTTTGGTATCTGGCTGCGGTATGATTCTCGTAGTGGAACACACAACATGTACAGAGAATACAGAGACTTGACTACAGCTGCTGCAGTGACCCAATGCTGTAAGTAAACCTTATAGTCCAGTAGTGCCATAACTGCACAGCTCTATACATCATGTAGTGGATGGCGTTGTTTTACTGCAACACTGCTGCCTCTAATGATCAGCAGACATTGGTGGCCTAGCCCAGGTGTTGGCAACCTTTAGCACTCCAGCTGCTGTGAAACTACTACTCCAGGCATGCACATTTGCTTGGCTATTTGTGTAACTCCCACAGAAGTGAATGAAGCATTCTGGGAGTTGTAGTTTCAGAACAGCTGGAGTGCAGGAGGTTGCTAATCCCTGGCCTAACCTGAGGATAGGTCATTAATATAAAAGAAGCAGACAGCACTTTTGAAGGGAATGCACTGCAAGCTACAGGCAGTATGTTATAGAACAGGAGATGCTGAGCAGACTGACCGATAAACTGTTTGAAGTGGCTGTAGTTCTCACCGGAGTTCCGATTAGCGCTGCAGTCTCTTTACAGCCCACCAAGCACAGCACCGTACATAGTATAGCAGCAGTGCTTGATATTGCAGCTCAGACCCATTCAGTTGAATGGGACTGAGCTGTGTCTAAACCATGACTGAATTTATGGTGACATCACTGGCCTAGGAAGAGGGCCATGCGCTGCAGCCTCTTCAATATCAGATTGGTGGAGGGTCCGACCCCCGTAACTAGGGTGGCCACTGGCTTCACCCTAGAAAGCCGGACCTCACCGGCCACACCCAAGTCACACCCACTACACCCCAAGCCATGCCCACCACATGACAAACACATGAAGCCTCACCCCCGGCATGGGAAAGCCATGCCCCCACTGACAGACTGGAAACCACAGTGGGAGGAGAGGGAAGATTTTTTAGCCCAGAAGGTGAACAGGGGCAGTCCGATGCGCTTCTCTCCCCCTCAGTCAGCCATGTCTGCGGCTCTAGTGACTGACTGAGGGTGAGAGAAGCCTCAGTCAGTAGCTGCAGCTCACGCTCAGAGAGTGCAATGCTGCTCTCTGACTGTGAGCTACACAAAGGAGGACATCCCTGCGTCCGTCCAGGCACTGCGTTGGACAGAGGACAGGGAGCCTGAAAACCGGACGTCTGGCCACCCTACCCGTAACCCCACTGATCAGCAGTTCAAAGACTTATTCAGAAGCTTAAATAAATTTCAAGTTCCTGTCAAACTATATATAAATCTGTTCCTGCTCTATAACATGCTGCCTGCAGATCACACTGCATTTTCATGGTGACAGATTCCCTTAAAGCTTTGGCTACATTGAGTTTTTGTAGCACGACTGATTTTAACTATTGAACTACAGGTGCAGTCCAAATGAATGCCTGCAGTGTAGCCAAAGACTTAGGCATCTTTCACACGGGCGTCACGTTTGACGCCCGGATAAGAGGCGGGTGCGTTGCGGGAAAATGCGCGATTTTTCCGCGCGAGTGCAAAGCGTTTTAATGCGTTTTGCACGCGCATGTGTAAAATCGGCATGTTTGGTACCCAGTCCCGAAGCTGGACTTCATCACTGAAGTCCGGTTTCGGGTTGAGTATTCTGTATATTTTATTATTTTCCCTTAAAACATAGTTATAAAGGAAAATAGTAGCATTCTCAATAGAGAATGCAAAGTAAAAAAGGGCAATAGAGGGTTAAAAATAATAAAATAAAAAAACTCACCTCCTCCATTTGATCGCGGTCTCCTGTTCTGTCTTCAGCTGGGTGGGGGGTGAAGGACCTTCAGTGATGTCACTGGGTCACATGGTCCAATCATCTGCTTCCATGGCCCTCCCTTTACTATATCATGTAAAAGGCGTATTAACACTTGTATACAAGGGTATCCCCGATCACGCCCTCCTCCAGCTTCCCCCGACCGCTATGCGCATGCCCCAACGTGATGCCGTAACGCGGTGAAATCACAGGATGCTGCGCTAGGAGGGCAGATGCGGGACCGCTTGAACACATTTAAACCAGTGTTCCACGCAGGCTTGATTCATTGCTGGACATTGTGCCGAGCAGGGACAATATAAACCAGATATTGTCCACGCTTCTGATTAGGTTAGCCCTGCCTTACGCAAGCTACTACCTTTTAAGCTAGAGTAGGGATTTTGACTTCCCCTCTGCGATTTCTTACTTTTTGATCTAGGTTAACTATACGGGACCATATGCATGATTTATCAGGTACCCAGCATTGATGTCCTATATAACATCTACATTTACATAGGACCTACATTAGCCCCGTGTCCCCTGATGAGTCTGGGGCTCACAATTGGATGAAACGCGTTGGAACACTATTTATTTATATGTTTTTTGGTTTTTGCATTTGCTTTTTCAAACTTTTTGTGTTTACTTCTTGGCACTACTCCATAACATTTTCATATTTTTGGCCCTAAGACAGCGTACTGACTCATAATGATAGGGATGTCTAGGGCCGTGTGAATAGGGCAAGGTTCCTGGACGGGGCTGCTCTTTTCAGGGCGATGACTCCGTATTAGGAGGTCATTAAGGCATACTAGCTTGATTAGGGTACATTAGGGCTAGCATACGACCCAGCCCCTTTGCCTATGTCTGCCAGAGGTGACGTCAAACAAAAACAACATTAAATGCATCAACAGGACGGGGCCACTGCTCATTGAACCAGGCCTAGATCTACGTCTACCCTGTGCAGAACTACTGGATCGGTAAGATCCATCCATATTCTACCTGTCTACTTTACAACCCCCCTGTAATAACTTTTTGTGGGGGATGATTGATTGCAGTATACATTGCGGATGTGATGTCTTTTGTTCTTTTTGCTTTGGGGGTTTGTGTTTTAGGGGATTCTTTGTATTTTACTCCCCATTTTACATTTAATATATATTAAAAGTTACGTTTTAGACATTGCTACTGCTCCTTCTCAATATACAAGCTTTCTCTACTGGGGTGGACTGTGGGAGGTGCTATTACCACCCCCTAGATGGGCACATTTATCAGCTCTAATTTCAGAAAAGACCATTCACTCAAATTGCCATGCATTCGAAAAATGCCACTAAAAACATGTTTTTACTGTCTTTAGTAAACCCCATAGACTTCCATGTGGGAGTGGTGTTTTTGCATAAAAAAAATAAATAAATTAAACCACTCTTAGTGACTGTTCTACAATGTTAATTTTCAGATGTGCTATTTCCCGTGCAGATTTAAGTAATAAGGCTCTGTTCACACCTGCACCATGGGTTGTCATAAACTGAAACCACGATGCAGTGCTGGATCTGTTGCACCATTAACACTGGTGGGGACAACGGACCCGTTAACATATTGGGACAGATTTTTAAAATGTGCCAGTTTTTTGGTGCAGTTTGCACTATGAGGCTGACATACATGTCTTGCACCACACTTACCCTAGGTTCACAAAAATATGCCTTTTTCTATTGGTCTCCAGAATCACGAACGCGCGTTTGACGCGCGTATCCTATTTGCAAAAACGCGCTAAAATACGCGCGTAAAAAGCATGACCTTAAAGAGGACCTTTCGTCAGGGTAAAAATGTGAACTAAGTATGCTGACATGTACTAGGCGTATCCCAGGCTGTAGTGCTGGCAAATCGCAGGCCAGTGCTACAGACTGGGATACGCCTAGTATTACCAAGTGATAATAGGCTCCGCCTAGTAGAACCAAGTCACAGAAGATACCGGAGCCTATTCCGGGAGAACGGAGCGGCGCCCAGGGATAATAGTAAGTGCAGGGAGATCCCTGGGCGCCGCTCTACATGTCTGTATACTTAGTTCACATTTTTTAGCCTGATGAAAGGTCCTCTTTAACATAGTTTGCTCTGTGTGATCAAGCAAAAATATTTTATTGCAAAAACTAATGAAAGTTATTTTTTTTTTTTTACTATGAACATTTTAGGACTCCAAGATGAAGTTCCCTCTGCCACACAGAGTTTTGCGTCGCCAGCACAAGCCCCACTTCACCACCAAGAGACCAAACACCTTCTTCTAAGCAAGGCACCATTCTTGTTCTGTGGTCAAATAAAGTTCTTATTTGGAAATGTCTTTGTAGTTTCAATTGATCTAAGTCTTTTGACAGATATTTTTTAAAATCTATTACTCTAACATGGGATGCGGACTTGCCATATTTTTCTGATTATAAGATGCAACTAGGATAGAGGAGGAAAATAAGAAAAATTTTCTGCAGGCCTCAGATCTGCTTTCAGACCTTGTGCATTCCGTTTATGAACGTCCGTTACGCAAAAAAAATAGAACATGTCCTATTATAGTCCGCATTACGGACAAGGATAGTACTGTTCTATTAGGGGCCAGCTGTTCTGTTCAGCAAAAATAAGGGATGCACACAAACATCATCCTTATTTTTGGGGAACCGCAAAGTACATATGGTTGTGTGCATGAATCCTTATATTTTGTCTCTCCAAAAACTGGCTTCCAAAACTTCATAAAAAAATAAAAAAAAACTCCACATGTGGCGCCAACCCTCATGGCGTATTCAGAATAATGGCCATGTGGCAGTCATTGTGGAACTACCAAAACCCAACGGGGCACATTTACTAAGGGACTTGCTGTGTCTGGCAGTTGGGTAGGGGCGTGGAACGCCAGCCCATGCAAATTTAACATTTACTCCTGGAAACAGGTGTAAACGTCGTAGAAGAACTACACCAGCCCAGGGGATGGCACAGGTGTGCCTAGTTTATGATGAGATGCCCGCCTTGTCATAAATTCGATGAATTTAACGGCAGCGCAGAGGAGGAAACAAAGACTAGCGTAAAAAGTCGGCCTTAGTAAATGTCCCCAATACAGTTTAACTGCTTATTCACTAAGTAACCAGTGGTAAAAACGCACACGGTTTTAGCTACATTTCAAGAACCTCCACCACAACTAACATGTCTGAATACAGCATTAAATAGCCCTCCACGGTTCTCTGAAAATCACTGAAGCCACTCAAGACTGTCTGTGATATTTTCCCTATGAAGAGTGTAAACGTGGCCGTGACCAGCGACTTGTGCAAGAAACAGAAAAGTTGCTCTGAGCTTCTTGTCCTCTACACGTGGGCCCAATGTTATCAATAAAGTTGTTCAGAAGGACACGTCATGCAGACGTTACGCTTCCGGCGCGGTCACGTGTGGCAGGTAAACAGTCTGGTGTCAGCAGTGAGTTTCTCGAAGCCGAGGCGGTCAGTGTTTTCGTGTGTTTCGGTGCTGTGTTCCGCTGGTTCGCAGTGTTTCGCTGTATGGTGGTGCCCCAGCAAGCGGGTGATGCTCCGGCTGCCCCAGGGCAGGAGGACGAGGATGACGACGAGCCGCTGCTGTTGATGACGACTTCGGTGATGCTCCCTCAGAAAACCCCGCCAGTTACCGCCGAGCAGAATGTGCTGCACACGTTCTTCTCCCATCTTGGTCACTTCTCCTATGACAAGGCCAAGGACAACGTGGAGCGGGAGAAGGAAGCCAACAAGACGGCCGGTGCCTCTTGGTCCTCCATGCTGGCGGCGCTGGCTCATCTGGCGGCCGCGGAGAAGGCATATCACAGCATGAGCTTCCTGGGGCAGAAGCCGGGTGAGCGCAGACACATACCTATCATAATGGCTGGCGCCCCCTACAGTGGCTATGATTTATACTATGATGGACAGGGGTATTCCCACCTGCCACATTTGTGTCTGCAGGATAAGTATCTGATTACATGCGGGTCCCACTTCTAGGGTGCAGCCCTGCTCTGTGACATCCCTTTTACTGTGCAGTCAAAACCTAGATCCCCCTCCCCCCCAGGATTACTGTATATTATAGGACTAAGGCTACTTTCACACTCGCGTTTTTTGGCTTTCCGTTTGTGAGATCCGTTCAGGGCTCCCACAAGCGGTCCAAAATGGATCAGTTTTGCCTTAATGCATTCTGAATGGAGAAGGATCCGCTCAGAATCCATCAGTTTACATCAGTTCAGTCTCCATTTCACTCTGGAGGCGGACACCAAAATGCTGCCTGCATCAAACGGATCCATCCTGGCACACAATGTAAGTCAATGGGGACGGATCCTTTTTCTCTGACACAATAGAAATCGGATCCGTCCTCCAATGACCTTCAATGGTGTTCAAGACGGATCCGTCATGGCTATAGAAGACATAATACAACCGGATCCGTTCATGACGGATGAATGCGGTTGTATTATTGTAACGGAAGCGTTTTTGCAGATCCATGACGGATCCGCAAAAAACGCTAGTGTGAAAGTAGCCTAACCCTTAAAGGGGTTGTCCAGCTTTTTTTTTTCTTTTAAATTTGCACACCACCTAGCAGTGATGTTCAGCACCTCCAGGACCGGTCTTATCTGACATTCATAGTATATCTTAGCCATATCCCATCAATGTTGAGATGGGACAATACCTTGAGATTGTCTATATTGCTTTCTTTGCTGGTTGGATTCATTTTTCCATCACATTATACACTGCTTGTTTCCATGGTTACAGACCCCCCTGCAATCCATCAGTGGTGGCCCTGCTTGTACAATATAGAAAAAAGGACCAGACTATGTGTGAACTCCCATGGTCCCGGCCACCTGAGAGGCCAACACTTTTTCCTATAATGTGCAAGCACGAGCACCAATGATGGATTGCAGGATGGTCGTAACTAGGGATGAGCGAATCGACTACGGATGAAACATCCGATTCGCATAATACTTTGTTCTAATACTGTATGGAGCAGGAGCTCCCTGAGCCGAAGTTATTGCTTTGCGAATTCTTGCGAGACTTCGCGCAATAACTTCATAAATTAATTTGTACTGTAAAAAAAACATTTCCCGAACTCTGGTTTGGTTCCAAGTTACCGAAGTCGATTTGCTCATCCCTAGTTATAACCATGGAAATGAGCAGTGTATAATGTGATGGGAAAATGAATCCAGCCAGGAAAGGAAGCAATATGGACAATCACAATACATTAGTAAGTGCCTTGTATTAACTTTCTCTACATGATAAATGCCACTTGCTGAAGTGAGAGAACTCTTTTAAAGGCTATGTACACCTTTGGTGGCAATTTAAAAAAAAATATTATTGCATTGTACTCATTTTGAGCTAAGCATAATTTTTTCAATTGGTCTTTATTAAAACTATTGAACCATTTTCCCTGCACAGTCTTTAGTTTATCTAGTAGCTCTTCTGAATTTTCTCTCTGCTCTGAGCTGACATCTCCTTATCTCTGCTCTCTGACCTTATAAACACTCATTATAGCTCGGTTCTCATCTTACTGATAAGAATGTGGCTTAAATAAGTGTTTATGACCTCTCAGTAATTTAGGGATAAGGTTTATTAGATGAGCAAAATGAAAGTACCAGTTGCACAACTAGAAAACAGATCAATATTGTTAAAACCAATTGAAAAAATAAAATAAAATTGCCCCCTAAAGTTGTACATAGCCTTTAAACTGGCGTACTTTATTACATTGACAGATTTGCTTTAAAAATGAGCTGGTGGCTGGATAACCATGTTTGTGGCATTCAGTTCCCTGCCCTTAAACAGTGCGGAGATAGTTTACGTGCCACCCTCGCCCTGCATCAAAATACCTTCTGCTTAAAGGCTATGTATACCTTCAGAGGCAATATGCGTGCCAACGGAGCAGCGCATAGAACACATAGTAAGCGCTGTAACATAACTTCAAGTATGCCCTAAACAGCCAGCTAGTTATATGATAATGTCGGGACCGGTGAAAGGTCACTAGGGTGCTTGTAAATGCTAACACGTGAGCCCCCTAAGCAGTCCTGACTGTTAGAGCTGACAACCTCTTCAGTGTCATGGACCTATGGAGGGTATATACAAGGCTCTGTTCACAGCACATTAGAGCCTCCTGATAAATGTATATATTGGGAGTATTGCCCAACCGTGCTGTGGCATGTGTTGCCTTTAGTGTCCCAAACAAACATATACCGTGCGGTATACATTTATTTGTGGGATGCTTCTGCATCGAAAAGCATAGTCGACTACATTTTCTATACTGTAAAAAGTATATCAGTCCAAAAGGACACTTTTGAGTTCTCTATAAGCTGAATGGAGCCGGTTGGCGTGTATGTCAGAAGTTTCTCCAAAAGTAAGGCTGAAACATGATGTGAATGGGGTCTAATACATGCAGTGCATCAGTTGTGTTCTTCAGATGCCCAGAATCGTCACCACAATACCATTTTGGGTATGGATGATGTAGTCTTTTCCTGTGCCTTCAGAGTAAAGCCTTAGGTTAGGTTTGGTTCACAAGGGATTTTATCCGTGTCCACAATATCTCACGGCAATGGTGCGGACCTGCTCTTGGTTTAACTCCATTAACCGCGGCTTTGCAAGAATGGACCTATACATTCCTGGCGCAGTCTGAAAAACCATGCAGCAAAAATCGGCGCAGATTTGGCCTGGTTTTCGGCATTGAATCTGGGCTGAAACCTGCACTCAAAAAACTCCGTCTGAACATGCCCTCACTTTTATCAAAAGTGGCATATATATGTGACACATTTGTGTCCCTTCTTTGATAGAACCGTCACAACATGCACCTCTGCATTTACCTTTCACTCTGGCTAGAATGACACCACACTTTTTACGCCACGGCCTGCATGGAGTAGACGTGACTTTTTAATGCCACAGTTCATACATGTGTCTACATCTTGACAAGGTTGTAAGTCACTCCAGTTTTCCAAATTAGGCCTCTTTCACACTTGCGTTGTTAGGATCCGGCGTGCCCTTCCGTCGCTGGAAGTGCCCGCCGGATCCGTAACAACGCAAGTGAACTGAAAGCATTTGAAGACTGATCAATCTTCAAAATGCTTTCAGTGTTACTATAGCAGCCAGGACGCTACTAAAGTCCTGGTTGCCATAGTAGTAGTGGGGAGCCAGGGTGCAGTATACTTACCACCCGTGCGGCTCCCGGGGCGCTCCAGAATGATGTCGGAGCGCCCTATGCGCATGGATCATGTGATCCATGCGATCACGTGATCCATGCGCGTGGGGCGCCCTGACGTCACTCTGGAGCACCCCGGGAGCCACACGGGCGGTAAGTATACTGCTCCCTCGCTCCCCACTACACTTTACCATGGCAACCAGGACTTTAGCGTCCTGGCTGCCATGGTAACCATTCAGAAAAAAATAAATGTCAGATCCGGCGATGCGCGGAAACAACGTTTAGCTTAATGCCAGATCCGGATTAATGCTTTTTAATGGGCATTAATTCCGGATCCGGCCTTGCAGCAAATGTTCAGGATTTTTGGCCGGAGCAAAAAGCGCAGCATGCTGCGGTATTTTCTCCGGCCAAACAACGTTCCGGTCCTGAACTGAAGACATCCTGATGCATCCTGAACGGATTTCTCTTCATTCAGAATGCATGGGGATAATCCTGATCAGGATTTTTCCGGCATAGAGACCGACGACGGAACTCTATGCAGGAAAATAAATACGCAAGTGTGAAAGAGCCCCTACATGGGTAAATGCGGTTAGCAGTGTTTGGTGTCTCTGTAATGGCAGGAGTCTTTTATAACCATTGACCACGTAGTACCGCAGACCTTCACGTGGTCATGTCTATGTCTTACCAAGGTCTGTCAGCTTACACTACCTTGTCTTTTACAGGTGGTCAGTCCTTCTTCGGCCGGAAGGATTCTATCAGGACGAATTACACCTCGCTGCACAATGAACTGAAGAAAGTGGTCACAACAGGTAGAAATGCCACTGGTGGGACCGCTCCTCACTTGGAAGAGCTGCTGTCACATCTGTCAGAACAGCTCTGCTTCTTTGTTCAGGCTCGAATGGAGATTGCAGATTTCTATGAGAAAATGTACACGCTGAGCAGTCAAAAATTTGTAAATGCCGAGGAATTGGTGAACGTTTTAGAGGCCATCTTAAAGAAGTACAACTCCAGGTGGGTAGTTTCTTCTTATGCCCCAGCAGATGGATTCACATGTGGGTTAAACCAAGATGTATTCAAGTCAGCGAGTTCTCCTTACACCTTTTTATGTTTGTGAAGTATCTTAGTACACTTACCATGAACCTTTGGGTGAAAAATACTTGCTGACACCACCTCATCCTTTTCAAATGCTGGAGTTAGGATGTTAAGGATAAAACCGTCATAAAATGTTCTTACTTCATGATTTTGCAGATACTTCTGTGTAGCCTTTAATAATGTTATGAAAATTTGTCCTGGACTTTGTTTCAGATTTATAATAAATGGCGTTTCATAGGTTTCACTATATACTTTGCATTATTTAAAGGGTTACTTCTCTCTCAACAATGTGATGACCTATGGCTAGGATATGCCATCACTCACAGCCACCAGGTTGCAGTACCAGGCGCAGCCACTGTACAGTGGACGTAGCTGTGTTGTTCCACGCCTGGTTCTGCGGGGGGCATTGAGAGTCTAGAAGTATAGATAATCAATAAGTAAGGGCTCTTTCACACTTGTGTTTTTCTTTTCTGGCATAGAGTTCCGTTGTCGGGGCTCTATGCCGGAAAAATCCTGATCAGGATTATCCCAATGCATTCTGAATGGAGAGAAATCCGTTCAGGATGCATCAGGATGTCTTCAGTTCAGGACCGGAACGTTGTTTGGCCGGAGAAAATACCGCAGCATGCTGTGCTTTTTGCTCCTGCCAAAAATCCTGAACACTTGCCGTAAGGCCGGATCCGGAATTAATGCCCATTGAAAGGCATTAATCCGGATCCGGCCTTAAGCTAAACATCGTTTTGGCGCGTCGCCATCCGACGTTTAGCTTTTTCTGAATGGTTACCATGGCAGCCAAGACGCTAAAGTCCTGGTTGCCATGGTATAGTGTAGTGGGGAGCAGTATACTTACCGCCCGTGATCCATGCGCATGGGGCGCTCTGACATCATTCTGGAGCGCCCCGGGAGCCGCACGGACTGTAAGTATCTGCTCCCCCGCTCCCCACTACCACTATGGCAACCAGGACTTTAGTAGCGTCCTGGCTGCCATAGTAACACTGAAAGCATTTTGAAGACTGATCAGTCTTCAAATGCTTTCAGTTCACTTGCGTTGTTACGGATCCGGCGGGCACTTTCGGCGACGGAAGTGCACGCCGGATCCTAACAACGCAAGTGTGAAAGAGGCCTAAGCCCTGGAAACCCCATTATTTGCACCCACAGATACATTTATGGAAGCAGATGGCAGTTTAGGGTCACCCTTGGTAACGACATTAACGTACTACAGGATTATGTTTCTCTTACATGTTTGAATAAACTGTAGTGGTTGTAGGTGCCGCGCGATGCACTCCCTATTGGGAGCGGCACCTACAACCACTACAGTTGCAACTCAGTAAAGTAACAGTGGGAGCGATACCACTGCGGTACCGCAGCGAGAGACTTAATTCACATCAGGGTAGCGCCAGTGTAATAACCTTCACCATGTTTGAATAAAGCTTTCATTAGGTTTGTATGCTCCCTAAATTCTGCGGAAGTAATCCATGTTCTTGTTCTTTCCATTCTTTTGCTTTGTAGCTTCCACCATCCTATATTATCTCCTCTAGAAAATGGCTTCCAGCTTGAAGCTGATGTTCTGGTGCATCTTTTGAAGGCCCAGAGCCTGATATTTGAGTGGAAGTTCCTCTTGTCCCTTGTAAACTTGCACAATGCACACACGAAACTGCAGAGTTGGGGTCAGATATTTGAAAAGCAAAAAGAGACTAAAAAGCATCTATTTGGGGGGCAGTCTCAGAAGACAATGCAGCCACCACATCTCTTCTCATGGCTCCAGAAATTTAAAAATATCCTGCTTGCCAAGTTCAGCTTCTATTTTCATGAAGCACTAAGCCGACAGACCTCAGAGATGAAGACCCTCACTGCTAAAACGAATCCAGATTACTTTGGAAAAATCTCCAGCTTCATTAGAAAATATGATGCAGTCAACGTATCCTTAATTTTTGATAACCGAGGATCAGAAAGTTTTCAAGGGCATGGGTACCATCATCCGGATTCTTACAGAGAAGCCCCTAAAGGGGTTGACCAGTATCCTGCAGTGGTGTCGCTACCACTTGAGAGACCTGCAGTTCACTGGCCAAATGTTATCATGATAATGACTGAGAAGATTGCAGATCTAAACACTTTAGAGAAGGTTGTGCACTTCTTTGATGACAAAGTGCAAAGTACCTATTTTCTGACACGACCTGAGCCACATTTTACCATTGTGGTCATTTTTGAGTCAAAGAAATCAGAGAGAGACTCCCACTTCATATCTTTTCTAAATGAGCTTTCTCAGTCACTTAAATCCTCCAGAGTATATGCAAGCCTAAAGCCGGGCTCAAAGAGTTAGAACGAGTAGGAGTCTAGCATTGTACAAAGGTAATTTCCAGCCCGTAGTCATGTTCCATTTATTGCCATATCCGAGGAAACAAAGGCCCAAGATATTGTATCTGCTGATCCCCTTTACACAGTTAAAAAATGTATAGGCCACCAGTCATGTGTTCCTGGGTGCAAGCCTTACAAAGTACCAATAGGAAGATGATATGTTAAGGGGTGTCAAAGGGGTTTTCCACCTTTTAGATGCTGATGACCTATCCTCCAGATAGATCATCAATATTAGAATGATAAAGATCCGACAACTCCAATTCTGGGAGTTAAGCTGCAATACACCATTTTGGCCATTACATAGTGGATGGAGTCTTCTTTGTTACACTCATCCACTCTTAGGAAACAGTCACACGACAGATTTTACAATGGAATTTTGGTGCGAAAACCTGCTGACGGCCGCTTTCTTTCTGCCTCCCATACATCTCAATGGGAAGCAGTGCAGAAGATGGCAGAGCAACGGCGTATATGGTAGCTGTGCCAAGAAGAGACATGTCACTATAGGTGCCGAAATTCTGCACGTCCTGTTATGTTTCTGGTGCAGAAAGCTGGTTGGGGGCTCTGACTATTTGATATTGATGACCTATCCAGGGGATAGTTCATCTATATCTAAGAGGTGGGAAACACCTTTTAAAGTGTTTGTGCCTTTCCGTATTTTTTATGTCCGTGACTGACCTTGTTTTATTGGTATCCATGGGCTGTTGATTATTTCCTACATTTTAGTGATGGCTTTCTGCAGCTCTGCCAAACGCAATAGATCATCCAAAGAGACCTGTACATTCACAGTAGTCACTCATAGTATCGGAGGTGTTTTTATGGCTCATAGTCTATTATTTTATAAAATGTCTGTATTATGGGGATAGAAGACTATCGTGGTAATATCACAGTGATTGTGATGATTTAGGCTACTTTCACACTAGCGTTTTTGCTGGATCCCGCAGGGTTCAGCAAAAACGCTTCCGTTACTGATAATACAACCATCTGCATCCGTTATGAACGGATCTGGTTGTATTATTTTTAATATAGCCAAAACATATCCGTCATTAACTCCATTGAAAGCCAATGGAGGACAGATCCGTTATCTATTGTGTCAGAGAAAACTGACCCATCCCCATTGACTTGCATTGTGGGTCATCCTTCTTGCTCCGCATCCCATGATGAAAAGCAAACCGCAGCACCGGTATGAGAACACAATGCATTTTGGAGCACTCTGTTCAGTTACGTTTTGTCCCCATAGACAATGAATGGGGACAAAATGTAAGCGTTTTTTTTTCCGGTATTGAGACCCTCTGACGGATCTCAATACTGGAAAATATTAACGCTAGCGTGAAAGTAACCGTAACCAAAACTATATTGTACGTGTTTCAGGAATGCTTGATTTATACGTTTGTTCTTTGTGCTTTACTGTATCAGCTGTGACCTATGGGACATTGCAGCTTTGTATTACATGCTTGTCTTTCATGTTATAGCCGCCCTCAGTCCTGTCCATCCATGTCTGACTGCTTGCCCTGGGATGTGTCCTGTATAAGTACATCCATGCCTACATTGGAGAATATAGTGCGGCAGAATTGTTTTACCTCTGCATTGCTATGGAGACGAGGACGTACCTATATACCGTAGATCTTCTCTCAATATCGACTGTTGGTTGTATGTGAGCGGAAGTGGCTGAGGATAAATGACCTGTCAATGTCTTCTCCACTCAGATATTACAAGCTGGCTCAGCATTCTGGTGTGAAAACTATAGCACAATCTGAGTATCAATAGCAGCAGGAGAATGCGCAATATTTCTGCCATTCCCGTTCTTGACCAGTATTGTAGAGCTTTGTTTTTGTAGTTTCTATACATTTCTACTGATGTCTACTACTGGTAGCTGCTATCTCCGTGCAGGAAACTCGGTCTCTTAATTTATATATTTATGTTTTGTGACTGGAACAACTTTCTGAAAATTGAGTTGAGCCTTAGTAGGGTGTCTAAATAAGGTCTCATGCACACGACCGTATTTTGGCTCCACGTCAGATCGACATTTTTTGCGGACTGATTCATTTCTACGGTTCCGCAACCATGTGGCTGTTCCGCAAAATATAGAACATGCCCAATTTTTGTCCGTTTTGCGACATGCACACAACTGGTGTCCGTATTTTGCATATGCTTGTGTGCACGAGGCCTAAAAAGGATTTTTTGTTTCCAACAAATACTGTATATTTTTACATGACTTTGAAAGCAATTGTATTGGTTCAAATTCCAGGACTACAACAATAATGGCACCTTTTTAAGATCTGTTGCTTTTTACATTTTGATAATTCTCATGCGGAATATACATTGTTGCAATATGTTAAAGATGGAACGGGTATAATAACTGCACTAACGGAGGAGTTTAAGATATTATATATGCTGCTGAATTAAAATCAATTTTGCAAACCTCTATACTGTGATATATCCTTTATTTTAAGGAGACTGCTGTTATTATTAAACTCTCTGACCTCTGTCTTCAGCAGCGTGTCTGTGCCGAAATAAAAGGGATGTTCTATCAAAACGCCTCTCCTTATTTCTGTGCATTTCTCCTTTGGTAGACCATGCTAGTAGTGGCGTATAGAGTGTTATGTGCCTAATCCATCCTTTCCATTCTGCTCCTATAACGGAGCAGGAGAATGGAAAGAGTGAAAGCTGATGTGAACTCAGACTTACTATTTTAACATAGCAGAGGTCAGGGAGGATTTTTCTACTTTATGGCAAGTTGTCTCTTTTCCATGTAGAGTGATTCCTCTGAATCAACTTGGGTTTGTAAGTATTACCCTAGGTACACACCTAAGCGTTTTACAGCGCGTTCAAACGCGCTGTAAAACGCACAACATGTGAAAAGCCATGCTTCCCTATGGGCATGGTTCACATTTGGGCGTTCGTGACAGCGCATGCTTAGAACTACGCTTGTTAAACGCTCCCACGCCCAAACAATACATGAGCTTCTATTGGGGCGTTTAACGCGCTCTATGTGACAATGATGCCATAGGGAGAATCACTGAATCGCGCTGTATGACGTCTGACGCGTGTTACTGATTTACAATAACGCAGGATTCAAGAAGACGCGCTTCATGCGCGTGATTCCATGAAACGCATAGGTGTGTTCCCAGCCTTAGGCCTCATGCACACGACCGTATGTATTTTTGCAGTCCGGATGACGTCCGTGTGCATTACATATTTTGTGAAACGGAACAGCTGGCCCCTAATAGAACAGTACTATGCTTGTCCGTAATGCGGACAATAATAGGCCACGTTTTTGTTTTTTTGCGGAACGGAAATATGGTAACTGAATGCACACAGAGTAACTTCAGGTTTTTTTTGCGCACCCATTCAAATGAATGGTTCCGCATACGGTCTGCAAAAAAATGGAATGGACGCGGAAAGAAAATACGTTTGTGTGCACGAGCCCTTAGATTGTTGAACTTGATGCATTTATTTACGGTAGGTCTTTTTTATTTTTTCAACCAGTTAGGTAAAGTATTAAATCTTACACTAGAGGAAAGAAGCGGTGGCAATCTGTAAGACCTTGTTCATGCTGACATTGCAGTTTATCCAGGTTTCTCTATAATACAGACAATGAAGGTGAACCTCCCAAAGATTGAGAAACACCGCTGTGGACATCAGCCGGCCACTAGAAACCTCAGGGGTAAAAAAGCTACGTCAGTCCGTGACTTCTGGACTGGACCACACGTGAAACAATCTTCATTCACACTGGTGCTCGTGTAAGATGGACAGATAACAGAGGTGGGGGACAAGCTGGCGTCCATGCAGCCTTCAGAATTCTGGGAATGCTGCTCAATCAGTATAAGATATTGACATGTTTTCATAATGCATTGTGGGTGGAGCACGTTTATTGCAATGTATGTGTGTTGTATTTAATTTCATAAATGCGATTTCCGATTCTGTGACTTCCCTTTTGGTGTGAAACTACAACTTCCAGCATACTTTGAGAGACATGTTGGGAGTTGTTTCACAATGTCTGGGGAATCACAGGTTCTTATACCACTGTTATGCCTCATTCACACGTCAGTAATTTTGAGCCAAAACCAGGATTGGCTCTAAACACAGAACAGGAGAAGATCTTTCTCTTATACCTTATGTCTGTGGAGGCTCCAGTCCCGGTTTTGGCTCAAAATCACTGATGGAAATCACTGACGTGAATGAGGCATAAGGCATTAGCAGCAATGTTAAATGTTTGTGGCAGTGGCTGCCAGCAGGTGGAGCTAAAGTATTGCATTTTGTTATCCACTTTCCATCTTACCATTGACTGATAGATGTCCCATTAGCAAATATTGAATTAAAGGGAATGTGTCGTGAGAAATGATCTATTGTTTTAATGACTTTTTATATTAAACATTTTTTTTTTTAATTTTCCATGTCACTATCTATATTACAAAGAAATTTAAGTAATCCTGTACTGACCTACCCTGGCCACTAGGTCTAATATTAGGTAATGATTTCCTGTTCTGTACATCAATCATAATAGATCCATCTGGTTTCCATAATGCAGGTCGACAGCACGTTTTTTCCCCTTCTGCATAGCGGAATACAGACAGATCCGTTACGCTGCCCATACACTTTTATTATGAAGGATCAAAACAGAATGCCTCTTAAATTAAATACAGTAACAAATATATAATCCTACCTAAATAAACAAAAATAAATAAATAAAAATAAGGAAGAAACAAAACCAAAAAAACTAAATAACCCACAATCTGCAACAAAATTGCAGTCCTGAATCAATGTTCACTAATTGTGCCGCAGTCTTTGTTGTGAGGTGGGTACCTTTCACAATTAACTGAAAACCAAAGAGCGAAAAACCGTGCTGCTTAGTAAAAAATGGAATGCCTTTGCAATGGTATTCCTCAGTATCCTGCGTGGATTATCACAAAGGTCAGTGCTCTAATCTCCTAGGGAACAGAAGAAATAGCCCGACCTAGTAAAGTACTGCCAACTGAGTTTAAATAAAAGGATTTATTCTACTCACACGATCCATAAAACAACAATCATATAAAATGTGCACATCCTCTCATCCAAACGCCTGACCGGGGTTTCGCCTCCTCTTAGGGCGCCAACCTTTGTGATGATCCATTTTTTACTCCTAAATGTGAACTTATACCTATTCTAAGCAGCGCGGTTTTTCTCTCTTTGTTTGGAATGCCTCTTAAAGGCTTCCATTTTGACTTCTGTCTTATGGATTTCGTTATTTTCCTTTATAACCATGTTATAACAGAAAACAATAGCGGAATCCATAACGGTTATGTGAACTCGCCCTAACTTTTCAGTAGCTATTATCATTATCACCACAGGCAGAATTGCAATGACAAGTAACATCTCTGTATAGATAAGACAGGATCCACTAATCACAGTAGGGGATATCAGAGCTTATCAGCTCCCTCCTGACCGCTGCACAGAATGAGGTAAGGAATTTGCCTCCAGCACAGCATTGTTGCGCAAGAAAGGAATTTCCTACAAATGGGGTTTTCTCGTCAAGCTGCTCATTTCATATACAGGAGCTCAACACGGGCATGGCTAGGCTGCTGAGAGGAATGGCCGCTGGAGTCTCTGGCACCAGAACGACTGTATTCCAGCTACCGTAGCGCTTTAATTAGCCCTGCCTCCACTGAAGCCGAGCACCTTCCCCGTCGTAATGGGGAAATCAAAACGGCAGTTGCCTTAGTTGAGGAGCGGGAACCTGGACGGGTACTTCGCCCGAGGACTGAACAAAGATGGCGACGGATCACACAGTGGGCGCTCTCTCCCACTTTACCCAGTGACTCACCACTGCAGCGCCAATCAAGGTCTCCATCGCCCCTGCTGCACTCCAACATCCTGACTCTGGAGAACACGGCATTCCCCTCCTTACCTCCGACTCCAGATGAGGTCCGGTCACCAGCAGCGTCGGCTCCCCACTTCCAAGATGGCGTCTGACAGGATTCCACACAGGCCTCGCCATCCTCAAGCCCGCAGAAGCGGAAGCCGCGACTGGAGCAGACCCACACGCCTCAAGTCTCAAAATGCTATCATAGACGCCCACAATGATATGGCGGACGAATTGGCGGTCATTAGGCTAAAATTAGCAGATATTATTGCTCCAGGTGCAATAATATAAAATTCCGGGGTATCCCGGAGGATGTGGCTCCCCAAGATTTACAACCATACCTGAAGGGTCTTATTAAAGCGCTTTTACCACATATTACGATCCATGACATGATAATCGACAGGGCCCACAGGGTACCGATACCAACCCATCTAGGCCCAGAAGTCCAGAGGGATACCCTTGTCCGAATCCACTTTTTCCACACCAAGGAATCTTTGATGGTGGTGGCCAGGAAGTGTAGACAACTACCTACACCGTACCAATCTGTCAAACTATTCACAGACCTCTCCATGGTGACCTTGCGCCAGCGAAGAGCGCAACAATGGCCCTTCGAGAAAAGGACATCCCTTATAAATGGGGGTATCCCTTAAAGTTCCTAATTTGCAAAAATGGCAAATCTTATGTCGTGAAAACCTTTGAAGAGGGACAGAAGCTACTCCAATCTTGGGACATCCTGCTACCTTCTCGGATGCAGAGGCAAAATTCTCAGGCGGACCCTTCCATGTTCTCTGGACCTCCAGCTAGCTGAACTTTGTTGTGCGACCAGAGGTGCTGTCGTTTACAGGGGACTTTGCCACCTCCCTGCTAAGTATTCTTCTCTGCTGCGGTTGTGATGTGCACACCGCTTTGCGTGTTTTGGGTTTCTTTTAGGCGTTCCTAATTATGGTGCTGATCCTCTTTTGGACGTTGCTACCTCATAGTGATCCTTTCAACCTCGTATGCGGACTTACGTCTCAAGATATCTACGTCTAGCTCTGTTTCTTTCTCTGTTCTCTTATGTTTTCATTTTCTCCTGAATTGTTTTTGTCTATTCTTCCCTTGTGTTCTAATAGTGTCCTGACCGGCTATCTTCTCTTCGGGTGTAAAGTTTCCATTGATTTGTATGTTGTTAGCGCTACGTTTTCTGACTTGCAGGCTTCTCTCCATTGTTATGGGGCTTAAATCCTGTCTTTAAATGCCAAAGGGCTTAATTGCCCTCAAAAACGGTCCTATATATGGAAAGAAGCATCTACTGTTAAGGCTGATGTTGTTTGGGTCCAAGAGACCCATTTACTGCAAGGTGATGCTAAGCGTCTTCACCATCGTTCATTTCCTCATATTTTGCATTCTCATTACAGCAAGAAATCTAGGGGGGTGTTCATGGACATCAGGAACACAGTTGCCTTCACTCCTATCGCCTCTAGAGCAGATCCCAGCAGTCGTTACTTCATACTGGAATGTTCCATCAACAGCATGACATACACCTTGGTTAACCTATATGCGCCAAACTCGCACCAACTATCCTTTCTGCATAGGCTAATGAAACACGTAAACGACCTGAAGCAGGGGAGTCATTCTCTGTGGTGACTTTAATTCGATCATTGACCAGTCCTTAGACTCTACATCTCAGTCAAGGCGGTCAGGGGGTTGAATACCTCCTTCCTGCATTTGGAGGGTCTTATAGACTTGTGGAGAGCCCAACACAGTCAGGAAAGGGACTACACCATCTTTTCACCACCGCACCTTTTGTACTCCTTGATAGATATGTTTATGGTAGATCTCAACACTTTGCTCCACGCTCTATCTTCGTAATTGGACTCATTCAGTGGTCCGATCACGCTCAAATAACGATGACCTTGAATGAACTCGACACGTTCCTCTACAACAACCCTAAATTCATAGAAGAGCTCTCTACAGGCCTACAGGAATATTTCCAGTTTAACCAGGGATCTGTCTCAGATGTCTATGTTCTTTGGCAAGCACATAAAGCCTACATGAGGGGATCTTTGATTAAACTGCGACACAAGGTACGATAATCCAGAGAGAAAGAGATCTCTCAAACGTTCGCGCACAAAGCAGAATTGGAGCAGCTTAACAAACTTTCCCCCTCACCCCAATGCTCTTCCGCATTGAGAGCAGAAAGGGACAAAATATGGGGTTTACTGCTTCATAACTACTCTAAATCCCTCCTACGGCTCAAATCTAAATATTATGCCCAAGGTAATAAAGTGGGTAAACTATTAGCCAATCAACTTAAATCACAGCAGTCCGAATCTAAAATACCATATATCATACACCCGACCTCCAAAGCTAAATTGATTGACCCTAGAGACATTGTGGAACAATTTTGCATATATTATCAGGGACTCTACAACCTAAAAGACTCCACACCCCTGCCACGTAACTACCCAACCTTGGTAGCGGACTTCTTAGCACAATCCACTCTCCCTACCCTCACTCCCGCACAACTACAATCCCTGAATGCCCCACTCACCACTGCAGAAGTTCAGAAATTGATTTCTTCTCTTCCTCTGGGTAAATCCCCTGGCCCAGATGGGCTCTCCAACGAATAATACCGCCACTTTTTACCGATACTGATTCCCCACATAATAGACATTTTTAACCCCTTATGGACCAGGCTCATTTTCACCCTAAGGACCAGGCCAGTGTCAATTTAGGTGTGAATTACTTTAAAACGCTTTTACTTATACAGGCCATTCTGAGATAGTTTTTTCGTCACATATTGTACTTCATGTCACTGGTAAAATGGAGTAAAAAAAAAATAATCATTTTTATTTATAAAAAAATACTAAATTTACCCAAAATTTAGAAAAATTTGCAATTTTCCAAGTTTCAATTTGTCTACTTCTATAATACATGGTAATGCCGCCAAAGTTATTAATTTACATTCCCCATATGTCTACTTCATGTTTACATCATTTTGGGAATGCCATTTTATTTTTTGGGGACGTTACAAGGCTTAGTTTAGAAGCAAATCTTGAAAATTTTCTGAAATTTTCAAAAACCCACTTTTTAGGGACCAGTTCAGGTCTGAAGTCACTTTGTGAGGCTTACATAATAGAAACCACCCAAAAATGACCCCATTCTAGAAACTACACCCTTTAAGGTATTCAAAACTGATTTTACAAATGTCGTTAACCCTTTAGGTGTTTTACAAGAGTTGGAGATGAAATTTCAGAATTGCAATTTTTTGGCAAATTTTCCATTTTAATCAATTTTTTTCCAGTAACTAAGCAAGGGTTAACAGCCAAACAAGCCAATATTTATTGCCCTGATTCTGTAGTTTGCAGAAACACCCCATATGTGGTCGTAAACTACTGTATGGCCACGCGGTAGGGCGTAGAGGGAATGGAGCGCCTTGTGGTTTTTGGAAGGCAGATTTTGCTGGACTGGTTTATCTACACCATGTCCCATTTGATGCCCCCCTGGGGTAGAAACGCCATAAAAGTGACCCCATCTAAGAAACTACACCCCTCAACGTATTCAAAACTGATTTTACAAACGTTGTTAACCCTTTAGGTGTTTCACAACGGTTATTGGCAAATAGAGATGAAATTTCAGAATTGCAATTTTTTGGCAAATTTTCCATTTTAATCCATTTTTTCCAGTAACTAGCTAGGCAAAGGTTAGCAGCCAAACAAAACCCAATATTTACTGCCCTGATTCTGTAGTTTGCAGAAACACCCCATATGTGGTTGTAAACTACTGTATGGCAGATTTTGCTGGACTGATTTATCTACACAATGTCCCATTTGAAGCACCCCTGGTGCACCCCTAGAGTAGAAACTCCCAAAAAGTGACCCCATTTTAGAAACTACGGGATAAGGTGGCAGTTTTGTTGGTACTATTTTAGGGTAAGTATGATTTTTGGTTGCTCTATATTACACTTTTTTTGAGACAAGGTAACAAAAAAATAGAAATTCTGAAATTTCATCTCCATTTGCCAATAACTCTTGTGGAACACCTAAAGGGTTAAGAAAGTTTGTAAAATCAGTTTTCAATACCTTGAGGGGTGTACTTTCTTAGATGGAGTCACTTTTTTGGAGTTTCTACTGTAGGCGTGCATCCGGGGGGCTTCAAATGGGACATAGTGCCAAAAAAACAGTCCAGCAAAATCTGCCTTCCAAAAACCATATGGCGTTCCCTTCCTTCTACGCCCTGCTGTTTGGCCATACAGCAGTTTACGACCATATATGGGGTGTTTCTGCAAACTACAGAAGCTGCGCAATAAATATTACGTTTTGTTTGGCTGTTAACCCTTGTTTTGTTACTGGAAAAATGGATTAAAATGGAAAATTAGCAAAAAAAATAGCTCTTTTGGGACAGTTTTAATTTTTTGTTATTTACAGTGTTGATCTGACAGGTTAAATCGTGTGCTATTTCTGTAGAGCAGGTAGTTACGGACGCGACAATACAAAACATGACTACTTTTTGGGGGGTTTTGTTTCAGTTTTGCATAATAAAGCATTTTTGAAAAAAAAGTTTTTTTGTGTTTTATTTTTTATGGGGAGACTGTCTTATGTAGGGGCTCATTTTTTGCGGGATGAGATGGCGGTTTGATTGGCACTATCTTGGGGTGCATATGGCATTTTGGTCGCTTGCTATTACACTTTTTGTGATGTAAGGTGACAAAAATTGCTTTTGACACCGTATTTATATTATTTTTTTGCTGTGTTCATCTGAGGGGTTAGGTCATGTGTTATTTTTATAGAGCAGGTTTTTAAGGATGCGGCGATACCTAATATGTATACTTTTTAGTTATTTATTTAAGTTTTACACAATAATATCGTTTTTGAAACCCAAAAAAATCATGTTTTAATGTCTCCATAGTCTGAGAGCTATATTTTTTAATTTTTTGGGGCGATTGTCCTATGTAGAGTATCATTTTTTGCTATTTTTTGAGTGCATATAACTTTTTGATCGCTTGCTATTACACTTTTTGTGATGTGAGGTGACAAAAATATATTTTTTTACACTGTTTTTATTTTAAAAAATTACGCTATTTACCTGAGGGGTTAGATCATGTGATATTTTCACATAATATGTATACTTTTTTTATTTATTTTAGTTTAACACAATAACCGCATTTTAGAAAAAAAAATCATGTTTTAGTGTCTATATAGTCTGAGAGCCATATTATTTTTCTTTTTTTTGGTGATTGTGCTATGTAGGGGCTTATTTTTTGCGGGATGAGATGGCAGTTTGATTGGTACTTTTTTGGGAGGCATACGCCTTTTTCATTGCTTGGTATTACACTTTTTGTAAAGTAAGGTGGCAAAAAATTACTTTTTTACACTTTTTTTTGTTTTATTTTATGGTGTTCACCTGAGGGGTTAGGTCATGTGATATTTTTACAGAGCAAGTTTTTACGGACGCGGCGATACCTAATATGTGTAGTTTATTTTATTTTTTTAATTTTTATTCAGTGATAAATGATATATATTCAGTGATACTTTTTTTACATTTTTTTGACCCAGACCCACTTGGTTCTTGAAGATCGAATGGGTCTGATGTCTGTATAATACAGTACAGTACACTATATAGTGTACTGTATTTTCTACTTTACAAAAACAGATCAGACTTGCCATTACGATGGCAAGCAGGACGCCTTTGAAGGCGTCCTGTTGTCATGATAACCATCACCCGCTGCCAGAACAGAGCAGCGAGTGATGGGGAGGGAGGGGGGCCCCCTACCTCTGTGATCCCTTCAAGAGTCGGGGCCTGCAAGGGCACAGCAGCCCCAGATGGGAGAGGGACGGAGCTCCCTCCCTGTTAACCCCTTCCATACAGCGGTCCGTACGGAATTGACCTGCGGTTTGCAGCGATCGCCGATATGGGGGGGGGGGGGTCACAGGACCCCCCTGGGCATTGACCCAAGGTGGCACCGGTTCCGATCACCGCCCGCCGGGCGGCGGTGATCGGAACTATACATGACGTACCGGTACGTCATGTGTCCTTAAGTACCGGGACAACATGCCGTACCGGTACGTCATGTGTCCGAAAGAGTTTAATAATGGAAATTTTTAACAGGGTGATGGATGGCTCATCATTCTTGCCGGAAATGCTTCAGGCAGTAATAGTGGCACTACCTAAGCCGGGCAAAACACCAGACGTTCCTCAAAATTTTCGGCCTATCTCTTTGTTGAATTCCGACATAAAGATATTTGCCAAATTGGTAGCTTGTAGATTGTCAGTGGCCCTACCATCCTTAATTGCCGACGACCAGTCGGGCTTTGTAAAGGGTAGACAGGCATCGGATAACACTAGGAGACTTTTCGACATTCTGAACGCAGCCGAGTTAAAGAAAATTTCAATGGTTGTGGTGACGCTGGACGCAGAAAAGGCATTCGACCGCCTCCGTACGCCTTTTCAGTACTCTCCAGAATGGGCTTTATGGGTCCCATTATCAATGCCATTCAAGGATTATACGCTAACCCATCAGCGAAATTTTTTATTAATGGTATTCTAGCTGATAGTTTCGGAATTACCAACGGCTCCCGTCAGGGATGTCCCCTGTCCCCCTTGATATTCATCCTTGCACTTGAGTCTTTAGCCCAACACATACGATTGTCACCAGCAGTGGAGGGAGTTCGGATTGGGGATGAATCCCATGTAATTTCACTTTACGCGGATGACATCATCCTTACACTTACAAAGCCTAGCCACTCTTTAGAACAGGCGTTTTCCATCATCTCCCATTTTGGCTCATTGTCCTATTACAAACTTAATAGCTCCAAATCGCAAGCCCTTCCCATTAACATAGAATTGTCTGAATTATCGGCATTAAAAAGGAAATTTGTGCTCCATTGGCAACCCACTACCCTACAATACCTGGGTATTTCGCTCACCCATCCTTGCTCGCTTGCAGGCCAGATCAACTACACCCCCCTGCTGTCGACAATGACGAGAGATTTTACCAGCTTTGGGATGAAAGACGTATCCTGGACAGGACGCGTGGCAGCGTTCCAAATGATGGTCCTCCCAAAATTGATTTATGTGTTTAGAGCACTGCCTATTCCGGTTCCTAACACGTTCTTTGTTGTTGCCCAGAAAATCCTGAATACCTATATTTGGGGCCCTTCCAGGCCTAGGATAGCGCATCTTATAATGACCAAGAGGAAAAAGGTAGGCGGAGTTGGCCTCCCTTCCATCAAGGACTATTTTACCTCTATAGGTCTTTCTTTCCTTCGGGAGTGGTGGTCTGGGAACTCGGAGAAGCCCTGGGTGACAATAGAAAGTCATTTTACCTCCGGAAGCTCCTTACGAGATTTGCTATGTCAAAGCTTATGGAAACTACCTCAGCAGAAGGCTATGCTTTTAACTGTTAGTCATGCCTGCTCTCTTTGGTCGCAGTTCCACCGCTCCCGGGGGTCGAAGAACACACCGAATCCTAGCCTAGTATCAATGTCAGCCTTGGAAGGACTCATTGGAGATATCAACCTCCCCAACTGGAAGCTACATGGAATCACTTCACTTGATCAACTGTATGTTGACTCGGTTTTCACTACATTTGAGCATATACATGTCAAATACGGCCTCCCTAACTCTGAATTTCTGTCTTACTTATGTATCAGGAATTGTCTAGACAAGATTCGTAAAATAGATATAAGAATTCACAATGGTATTCTCACTCTATTCTGCTCCCAAAAACGGTTAACAGCTAATTATACCAGGCAGATATACGACCTCATAGGGGAAAAAGATAAGTTTGTTAAATTGCAGCCTATGGTACGTTGGGAGCGGGAGCTGGGACAAGAATTCTCAACTGACGATTGGGCTACTGCAACGAAATTTGCGGCCTATGCCTTTAAGTGTGTAACACACTCTGAAGCGGCTGTTAAAACGTTACTCCGCTGGTATTACACTCCCGACAGACTAAGCCACATGTACCCTGGCACCTCAGCGTGTTGCTGGAGGGGGTGTGGTACCACGGGTACCCTCTACCACATTCTATGGTCCTGCCCAAAATTGCTGAGTTACTGGAAACATGTATTTGAAATAATATCATGGGTTCTACATATCCAAATTTCGCCTTCTCCAGGATTAGCCTTATGGTTTGTGGGCATTGATGCTTTCCCCTACGCTGCTGGGAGATTGATAGGCATGATCCTCATCCATACCAAACTGGTCGTTACCAGACATTGGAAGTCTCTCGACCCTCCAGTCAGCGAGGAGGCCATTGCGGCATTAAATGTGACATATCGGTATGAGCGCCGTTTACCGGCTGCCCTTACTAATGTTTCACTTAGAGATAAAATATGGGACCCTTGGCTAAAAAGCTCCTACTACGCTCCATAGATTGGGTGTCATCTGCTGCTCCAAACCCATGCTCTTCTTGCTTTGGGCACCCCCCCTGCTCCTGCTCCAGTCATGTTATGGTTAATGTTGTTTTGTTCTATTATTTCATTTCTTTATCTAACCGAGCTTATCGGGATATCTTCATCCTGCCGGCTACAAATGTTGCCGTCCACTCACTGGCCAGTACTGAAGTGGTGGAGGCAAATACGATTCATACTGGCAATGTCAGGTTGGCAGCATCCGAGCGGATGCCCTGGTATTGCCTATATTCTATAGATGTTCTAGTGCAGGTTATCTTCTGCTATTTACCAACTGTGATTGTGCCTTTCGTAGCTACTCCGTATCGCATCTTCGGGCGCCTTAAATGCGGATCCCTCCACAGGTTATATATGTTATGTTCAGACGTACTAAGGAGCGCCAGGTATATGAAGTATCTGAAGAACGTGAAATGTAAGACTCCATTTCATGCTGTTTCTCGATTCGATAAGTGCCAATGTACAGTGACTTTTATGTAATGGTGGCTGCGTCCGCACAATCCTATGTGTTTGCACTTTTGTTTGTTTTGCAAAAATCATAATAAAAACTGATTATACTGAAGAGTTTAATAAGGCATTGGAGGGGACCCCTTTTCTACCTGATATGCTTACTGCATTAATCGTTACTTTACCAAACCCGGGTGAAATTCCAGATACGCCACAAAATTTCAATCCAATTTCACTTCTTAATTCTGATTTTAAAAATTTCGCCAACCTTATAGCAAATAGATTGACACCACTGTTCCCCTCTTTGATTAAAAGTGATCAGACCTTGTTTGTTAAAGGCCGGCAATCCTCGGATAATACCAGGAGAATCGTGGGCCTGTTTAACTATGCTGAGCAACGATGTTTACCCATACTGGCGGTGACGCTGGATGCCGAGAAGGCGTTTGACCGCCTACACTGGTCGTACGCTTTCTTGGTAATCCGTACGATGGGATTTGATGGGCGCATAATGAACGCTTTCGAAAGCTTATACTCCTCTCCTGCTGCTAGGATTTGGGTTAATGGTGTCGTCTCAGACCCTTTTCAAATTGCCAACGGGTCCCGACAGGGTTGCCCTTTGTCGCCCCTATTATTTATTTTAGCCCTGGTGCCTCTTGCTCAGCATATCAGAAACTCTCCACTTCTCACGGGGGTCGAGATTGGGGGACGGGACCATGGGATTACGCTTTACGTGGATGATATTATCCTCACTTTAACAAACCCCCTCACTTCTTTACATTCTGCTTTAGATATTATTTCACACTTTGGCTCCTTGTCATATTATAAAATCAATAACACCAAGTCCCAGGCCCTCCCTATCAACATCCCTCAGGAGGATTTGTCCTTGCTACAATCCCGATACTCCCTGGGCTGGCAAAGCTCAGAATTACCATACTTAGGAATCAGACTCACGTTTCCATGCTCCCTTCTATATAAGAGCAACTACGAACCTCTCCTCTCCACCATAACCACTGACCTCTTCCAATTTACTATGAAAGCAATCTCTTGGGTTGGTAGAGTAGCGTCGTTCCAGATGATGACTCTTCCTAAACTGATATACGTGTTCCGAGCTCTCCCAATACCAGTTCCGACAATGTTTTTTAAGAAGGCACAATCCATTCTGAATAGGTACATTTGGAATTCATCCAAACCCAGAATGGCACAATCACTATTGTTTATTAAGAAAAAAGCAGGTGGAGGGGGCATCCCTAACATTGTTGATTATCATAAGGCAATTGGCCTTACACTGGCCTGTGAATGGTGGTCATCAGATAGCTCTAAAGCTTGGTTTCATATCGAATCTCATTCAATTGGCTGAGGTACCTTAAAAGATTATTTAATTTGTGCATTATGGAACCGGAAGCTTCCAGAAACTCGTCTACTGACGGTAGAACGTACGTGTAGGCTCTGTCTCCATTGACAATAATGGGGTGGGGGGCGGAGCTACGGCGCAGCACGGCAGTGCGCGGCCGGAGATCGCCGGACTAAAAGTCCTGCATGTCTGACTTTTCAGTCCGGCAATCTTTGCCGTGCTGCGCCGTAGCTCCACCCCCCCTTCCCCCATTATAGTCAATGGGGACTGAGCGGCAGCACGGCAGTGCACGGGCACTTGCGGCAGGACGGATCTCCGTCCTGCCGCAAGTGTGAAAGTACCCCTTAGCGAGCTCATTTGCTGGTCTCTTGATGTTCTCCTACTCATTGGACTATAGGATACTTACCTGTGTACCAGTTATGTATGACATGCAATGTTCTTTATTCACTCTGGTTTCATTACTGTTGGCGTTCTGGACTCAATCCTTTTGATTTGTACCCATGGAAAATGTAATATGCTTTGTGATGTTATACTGCTTGTTCTTCACGACTTGTGTAAACCAATAAAAATGATTTACTCTAAAAAAGCTCAACACGTGGCCTCCACTCCAGCTTCAGCGTTAAAGTTGTGTCAGGATTGGGACTTATTTGATCAAGATCTACAAAACGAGCGATCACAGTCGTCATCCTCACCCCGCGTTGATGAAGAATGGATAACGGTCGATCGCTACAACGGTAGGACTGTGTGAAATCCAGATGGGTGAGAAGGGTGTTTGATCCGCAGGGTATCACTGGTGAGTTCGCTAAATACTATGCATCGTTGTTGAAACTCTCTTCTGATGCCTCAACTCCACAACTGTCCCTACCCAACATACGAGCGTTCCTGGATCACCTCATATTGCCCACTTTATCAGAGAACGAAGGAATTGAGGCCCCCAGATGCTCCCCCTAATTTTAGGCCGATCTCACTTCTTAACGTGGATCTAAAAATATATGCAAAAATCATTGCCATGCGTTTAACTAATATCCTCCCGACGTTAATTTACGCAGCCCAAGTTGGATTTGTAAAGGATCGCCAAACAGTTGACGGTACACGAATATTATGTCTATGGTGGCTGAAAGTCGAACCCCTTCTCTGCTCCTATCCTTGGATGCCAATAAGGCATTCGACCGGATCCACTGGGGCAACCTTGAGGCAGTTCTGGGCAAATTTGGATTTCCCCCTAGGCTTCCGTCCTCCATCCTAGCTTTATACTCCAACCCCTCAACCAGGGTCTGTTCCTCTGGGGCCCTCTTGATATTACAAATGCCAACCGTCAGCGGTCTCCCCTTTTATTTGCCCTATTAATGGAACCATTCGCCCAGCATATTCATATGTCACCACATATAAATGGTATCTCTATAGGTAACACAGATCACAAGGTGGGCCTTTTTGCAGATGACCTTATCATATCTGTTACTGATACTATGAGGGTCCGTAATGGAAATTATTGCCAAGTAACCTAATACAAGGTTGACTCTCATAAGTCGCTCATGCTAGGTATGTGGTTACCGGATGACCCTAAACAAACCATTTCATCGAGGTTTCCATTTAAATGGGCAGAGGGTAGCATCCCCTACCTGGGTATTACTCTAACATTTCCCCTCCATCACTTACAGTTTACCAATTACTCCAATCTCATCCTACAACTTAAAAAGGGCATTTTAGCGTCATCACACTATCCGCTTTCTTGGGTAGGCCTCATAGCGGCAGCTAAAATGTTTCTTTTACCCAATTCTATATGTATTTATGGTTCAATCATAATTTTATTGAAACAAGTTTGAAATGAAATACATACATCCAGATGCAACCAAGCAAGAGTCGAAAAGGTGACATGTTGGTGATCATGATGCGGTTACAAAGATATACCATCAACATCATATGGACAAATGCAAAAAGTTTGAACATGGAGGACAAAAACACTAGACAGAAAACAAGAGGGAAGGAAATACAACAAGGTAGGTGGGGATACTGTCAAGCGAGGAGGCTACAGCTCCATCAGGCACGTCTCCAGTATCTAGCCAAGTGTGGAAGCCGGTGAGTTCCTGAATTGCAGCCATGGATCCTCATGTTCTCAGGTAGGAACACATCAGGTTATGACTTCAGCTCCCAACTCCTCCATCCGACCAGACGTCTAGCGCGTATACCCAAGTGGTCCTGCGCAGGATCCACTGATTTCACTGGCATGCTAAACAGGCAAATGCTACTAATTCAGAATTGTCTTCATTCAAATACATTATCATAATAAAAACAGGAAGATGGGACATAGACAGGAAATGTAATATCCATAGGGAGCAGTGATGTATTCAATGAATCACAGTAGTACTACTCAAAACAGAGGAGCATAAAGATCACATATAGTAATGACATAGTGCAATGCTTATATTAGATAGGAAATGTAGCTCAACAACAGACAGCGCTTAGGTGACCTCTAGTCCACTATCATCAGTGGCAGCTGCCACATCGCGAAATGTACGTTTCGCGATGTTAGCATTCATCCCCTGATGAAGCTAACATCGCGAAACGTACATCGGGTTCGGTGAGCAGTGCTATTGATGTATTTGTAGGTATTACTTGGCACTTTATGCCTTTATATTGTTTTTGTGAATTTGCTTTTCTTGTAATAGGCACTTTGCACTTTATGTCATTACTATATGTGAGTCTTTATGCTCCTCTGTTTTGAGTAGTACCTACTGTGGTTCATTGGATACATCACTGCTCCCTTTATGGATATTACATTTTCCTGTCTTTTTAATGTCCCATCTTCCTTGTTTTTTATTATGATAATGTATTTGGAATAAAGATGAATTTTTTGAATTATTATTGTATTTTTTGCCTTGTTTTTGGTAATATTATTGAGGGACTAGGTTCTAATAGGTTTTTGTCCCATACATTTATAGGTGTTAATGATTTCCACTGGCGCGGTATGATCTGTCTCACAGCCTGCACAAAAAGCCGGAGGGCCCCTTTCTTGACTCGCTGAATTCTACCCGAATAGATAGAGAGCAAAGCTATCTGAGGGGATGGTGGCACAGAAACCCGGTACAAAGCATTATAGAGAGCGAAAAAATCCCGCCACAGGGAGGCGACTCCAGGACAGTCCCACCAGATGTGCAGCATAGAGCCTATAGCAGTTCGACATCTCCAGCATAGGTCAGAGACAGACGGGTAAAACTGGTGCAACTTGACCGGGGTCCTGTACTATAGGGAAAGAATCTTGTAATTCAGCTCTTGCAAACGGTAGGACACCGTCGACTTATGTGTGAACAGGAGGGAACGTTTCCACTGCTTAGCGGAAATAGGAACCGCCAGTTCGTCCTCCCAACCAGACACAAACCCCACCCCCCTCAAATTTTCAGCTAACGTGCCATCCCCTATATCCCCGGCACCGATTAGACCGTAAATCAGGGAGATACCATGACAAGGTCCCGAGGACGCTGTGCAGAGTTTCTCAAAAGCAGTCAGAGGAGCGGACAATTGTGACCCAGGAGCCAGAGAGCATATAAAGTTACGGAGCTGGTGATAACGAAACCAGCGACCCGGTGAATCCGAAGAGATACAAGATAAATCATTGAGTGGCAAGAGGGCCGAGTCCCTAAATATGTCTTTAATTAAGATCTGTGGTGAGGAAGAGGCCTGGAAAGCCCGGAGAGACCCAAAATATGAAGGGAGTCCAGGGTGGATGGCAATGGCTGTGAGAGGGCCCGGTACCGTAACCAGTTCAGTTTTAGAAGCAAATTTCCTCCAGTTCTTCACCAAGATCTGAAGGAGTGGAGACTGCAGAGATCGTGCGACGGTATCACACACGCCTCCAGGGAGCCAAAATATCCCAGGTATTAAGTGAGGTGCCAGGGTATGTTCAATATCAACCCAAAGTTTTGAGGGGCGATTGTGAATGAGGTCTAGTATGCAATTTGCCATAGACGCACGGTGGTAAGATTCTATATGTATTTAGAAACGTACCTAATATTGTCCCACGCTAAATGTTAGTCTAGCTACAACAGCTTATTTCACAATTCATATGGAAGAAACAAAGGGCAAGAGTGGCGGTAGAATGGGAGGATTAGATTGCCCTTGCCTCATTACTTATTACAAAGCTACTATTCTAGATCAACTTAAAAGCTGGTGGGTCAATGATACCTCAAAGAGATGGGTTCAAATAGAAGCTAGCTTATCTCGTGCACCTTCGTTACAGCACCTACTTTGGCAGGGAACACTTTCTAAAAAAAAAAAACACGCTCTCTCTCTGTAACTAGCCAAGCAGGATTGTCATTATGGACAAAATGCCCACTTATTCCAAAAATTCTCCCTTTTGGAATTATAGATGCCCCCCTATCAGCCTTTAATGCTTGCCTACCAGATACTAACTTTGCACAATGGGAATCTGAGGGAATCCTTTCTGTTTCTCATATGACAACTAATACCCTCATGTCCTTTACAGATTTAAAACACCTTTTCCAGGTACCCAAGTCAGATTTCTACAAATACCTTCAACTACATCACCTCTTATCATCCATAAATACTAAAAAGGTTACACTGTCTACCACTTACGCAGCTTATTTTCAAAACCATTCTGTACTTAAAGGGGACATTTCTGCAGCTTACAAGGAGTTACAATCATCTACCAATGTGCAGAAATTCCCATTTCAAATTAAATGGGAAAGGGACTTACACAAATCATTTACATCAGCACAATGGTCATTTGTGTTCTCCTTAAAGGGAACCTGTCACCATGTTTTCACATATAAAACTGAATGTACCTTCAAGTTTGTTTACCTTGATCCATAAACTTCTCAGGACTAACATGTCCTATTATATCACCCTCTAAAGCTTTCCTGCCGTTATGCTCATTTGTATAAATAATTCCTTCCCCTCACACCATCAGAGCCTATTTCCCTCCCCCTAGACTTTGATTGACAGCGAATCTACTAGATTTTATCTATAGGGGCGTTTCTTAGGTGGAGCTGAGGAGCTTGACTCGGAGAAAATGTGACTCTTCTCTGGTCACACAAGTAAGATATGACTCTTTTATGTGAATTTGCATAAAAAGCGGGAAGTACAAAATGCACCATACTTATTTAATTTGGCTGCAGAAGAAATGAAAAGTGTAATTTATATGTTTAGGGCAACACAATGAACATTTAGAAATGCTCAGTTAGGGTAGCATAGTAGAGGTGACAGGTTCCCTTTAAGCTCTAAAACTTCATGATGTGTTAACCACCTGGAAGCCTCACGGAAACTACTTTATAGGTGGTATTACACCCCCTATAGATTGTCTATTATATATCCAACCACCTCAAACATTTGTTGGCATTATCTATCCACCACAGGTACCTTAATGCACATCTGGTGACAATGCCCCAGTATTTATCTCTTTTGGTCCAGTATCTTATCCCTTGTGAACTCTGTGGTGGGAATTAAAATTCCACACAACCCGGAGGTAGCCTTACTTTTACTAGGGCTAGAAACATTTAATTTAGCAGATGTAACAATTACCTTCCATATTTTAACTGCGACTAGAGTAGCAATAGCTAAGAGATGGAAAAGTAGGGATATCCCATCCATACCTGATAAGGTACACTACAATTAGAGCATGGAGTTGTTGATTGCCAAAAGATTGCACCAATTGCCCAGATATGACACAAGCATGGGCGTAGCTATAGGGGGTGCAGAGGTAGCAGTCGCTACCGGGCCCAGGAGCCTGAGGGGGCCCAAAGACCCTTATGCCGCATAAGAAGACACACAAAGCACTGAGGGAAGGGGGGCCCAAGCTGACCTCTTGCACCAGGGCCCATGAGCCGTTAGCTACGCCCCTGGACACAAGTGGTCACTTTAGGTGGCCAGCAATTACCCTTCACTACCAAAACTACAACTATAGTAAATGTCAAGTCACATATTGCTTTATTACTTACCTCTTGATTATGGTGTAGCTATCGTTGGTTACTTTATTGTTATATTTCTCTTTTTAGATTCTGAAAAATGTTCAATATCTTCTGGCATGATGTACTGTGTCTTATAACATGTACATTTGCATTGTATGATATTATGTTGTGACTCTTTGGAAGATGTTGTATATTTTTTTATCTCTCGAATAAAAAATATGTTAAATAAAAAAGATTAGATAGCCACAGTATGGTCCTTGAAATCTCGTTTGCATAAATTAGAGGAGACAATGTCTACCTAGCCTACCCGACGCATGCCAAAGCAAATAGTTAATGTTAGAGCTTATTTACATAGGATATCCATGGGAAAGGTCGACAAACTAATGTTATATACCCGACAACGGTATTATGCTTGGGGGAATAAGCTTCACACGCTGCTGGCCAAACAACGTAGGAATTGTCCCCAACAAACGGGCCCATGTGCAGTTAAGGCAGCAGATGGGACGGTTCACTACGACCCCAGGGAAGTAGCAGAGCGATTCTCGACTTACTATACTGCCCTCTGTAATCTGCCCAGTGACCTCCCCACAAACTAAGGGACCAGAGAGCGCTTACTAGTCATACTTGGCCTCATGCAACCTTCCTACCCTTTCGACTGCTGATAATACCACCCTTAATAGACCAGTGACTGCGGAAGAGATAGAAGAGGTAATTGAACACTTACCGGACAGCAAGTCCCCAGGCCCTGACGGTTTCTCCTATAAATATTATAAGATCTTCAAGAGAGAACTGATACACCATATTCTATCTGGATGCAGATAGAGAGACTCTGGCTGGCTCCTATACACCCTAACTCTTTGCTATGGTCTCGCCAATATAGTATGTCATCGCCCAGGGAAATGTTGGGGCCCATGGCCTCCACTAAATCCATCTGGCAGACCTGTAGTAGTAGGTTTTCTCTGGTCTCACGTCACTCTCCTATGACCTCCTTTCTATATCACCCTCTACTCCCAGCATGTCTCACCACTTCAGCTACAAGAGTATGGTTTCAACACTGCATTTTTTTGCTATGCAGACATTGTAGACCCATTCACTAGGGACTTATTATCCTTCCCAGCTATTCAGGAAAAACATGGCCTTCCCCCTTCGACCAATTACTTCTACATCCAGATTAGACACTTCGCCCAATCCATTTTCTCGGGACTCAACGTTTCTCTTCCAACGACAATTGAGCGCCTTTGTAGAAGAGGGGTACATACGAAGGGACTTATATCGGAACTATACTCCATTTTGCTGACCCCCTTCCCAGAACAGATTCAAAGAAATTCTTATATGGTACGATGGGAGGAATACTTGGGGAGAGTTCTACCAGACGCACTGTGGTGCCTTATATGGAAGAGAGCAGCGAAATCTTCGATGTCAGTCCTCTGCCAAGAGAACCAATATAAGATCTTGATATACTGGTACCATACTCCTGATCTCCTCCATAGATTGAACCCGGCAGTTGCAAAGGTCTGTTGGAGATGTGGGACACACGGGGGTACATTACATCATATTTTCTGGGACTGCCCTCTAATACGCCCCTTTTTGACTAGAGTCAGTACTCTCTTGAGTGACATTTTCGCCTCCAGTATACCACCTGACCCCATATCTTTTTTACTCAATATCAATCCAGCACATATAAGGAAACATTTACTTAAACTTTTAATTCAGGTATTGACTGCAGCTCGCTGCCTTATTGCCCGCTTCTGGAAATTCCCTGACCCCCCAAACGTCTCAGACCTATATGCCAGGGTGATAGAGGTCCGGACCTTGGAATATACCACTGCAATGTTTTAGGACAAAATAGGTTTATTCCATGCTATCTGGGATACCTGGGACAATTATTGGGCTAAAAGACAACCTTAAGAAAAGTCCAAGAGAATAAAGTAATCCCCTCCCCCTAATGTGTCATCATCTGTGTTGTCTATGTTTTTCTTTACTCGGTTGTTATAGTACTATTCTACTATTAGTCTAATGCGGTTACTTCCTCATGAGCGTTTGATAACTGCCCTTTTTCTTTAACTTACTTTTACTTTACTTACTTTTTAATTTTCTTTTTCTTACTTCCAAATACCCATTTTTCTCAAAGAAATCACGTGATCCATGCGCATGGGGCGCCCTGACGTCACTCTGGAGCGCCCCGGGAGCCGCACGGATAGTAAGTATACTGCTCCCCCGCTCCCCACTACACTTTACCATGGCAGCCGGGACTTTAGCATATTCAGAATACATTAGGGAAATCCTGATCAGTATCTTTCTGTCCTAGAGCCCCGAAGACGGAACTCTAGGACCGAAAGTAAAAACGCATATGTGAAAGGGGCCTTACCTTGTACAATTGTGCATACAGTTGAAACAGAATTGTTTTGTTGTATTTCAATAAAAACACAATTATATAAAAAAAATGGTTGTGATGATGCACTTTTGTGTATATGACTGTAGGCTTCAAAGTCCATCCAGGTTTGTTTCTCCGTAGAGTTTCTTTCTAATAAAGAATTAGAGTTGTTTCGATACCAAAATTTTGATTCGGTATCGATACCATAAAAAAGTATTGCGATACTCGATACCACGCGAACAAAAAAAAAAATTTTGTAAATTGCAGATTTTTTTTTTACTTTTCTGTTATGACGTTCACCGCATAGTTTATTTTTTTATTTTTAACAGTTTGGAGTCGGACTTTAGATATGGCAATATGTTATATGTTTATCTATATATTTTAGATGTAAAATTGGAAAAGGCGGCAATTTATACTTAATATTTCGGTGTGTGTGTTTTTCTTTTTTTATTATTATTACTTTTTATTTAATTTTTATTTACCATTTCCCCCCTTAGGGGTAGAACCTGGGATCTTTTCATCCCTTGTCCTATTCACCCTAATAGATCTCTATCAGGGTGAATAGGACTTCACATTTCCCTGCTGCCCTGTTCACACAGCAGCAGGGAGCCCCCATGGCAGCCAGGGCTTCAGTAGCGTCCTGGCTGCCATGGTAACCGATCGCAATGTAGGGCTCCGATCGGTTACCATGGCAGCCAGGACGCTACTGAAGCCACTGCCACCAATGATCTAAAAACTTTAATACTGGGAGGGGGGGGGGGGGGCGGGATTGAGGGCGCCCTGCCGACTCATTTAGTTTAAAAGGGGGGGGGGGTCGCACTGCCCACACAATAATTAGCCTTTAATACAGATACAGGAGGCGGATACCGCCAGCGCCCACCTCCTGTATCTGTATTAAAGGTTAATAATAATTGTGTGGGCAGGACCGGGGCAGAGCTGCAGGACCAGAGCAGAGCGGCAGGACCGGGGCAGAGAGACAGGACCGGGGCAGAGAGACAGGACCGGGTACTTGTTGCAGGCGGAGGAGGAGGAGGAGGCTGCTGCTGTTCGCCTGGCGCAGCAGTTCTCTCCTCCCATGTCCCTCCTCCCGCACTTTTACCGGCGGCCGCGTCATAGGAGGGAGGGATTCCCTACCTCCCTCCTTCCTCATTGTCTATGGCCTGAGGGAACACAGCGTGTGCCGAGCGCTGCACACGCCGTGTCCTCCCATAACAGGAGATACTAGACAGCGCAGTAGCGCGGTCTAGTATCAAAAAAACGAACATCACGATACCGAATCGATACTGGCATAAAAGTATCGATTGGGTATCGAAAGTTCGATACCCGAAACAACCCTATAAAGAATATAGTTCTCTCATCAGCTGTCATCTCTGTTGTTTTGTACACTTGCAGAACCAGACACGATAGAAGATGTGGGGGAAAAAAAAATACACACATAGTAGATTGGGTCTCAATATTCAAAAGAGATTTTTGAAGACGTTAAAGGTTTTTTGTTTTTTTAAATCAAGCCACCCACACATCCAGTAGGACATGTAAAGGGAAGTATTCTAGCCTTCTCCCTACCACTCGGTTCCAGCTTTTTGGGGTCTGTCTTCAATGCACTTCTGATCCCCGCATGTGAGCTTCCTGCACCAACAGGGTCAAGTGTACCATTGGCGCCAATAACTGGCCTCAGAGTTGACATGTCCTCAAGTGGCACATCACTGCTTGGTCACGATCTGCTTGGGGACATGTCATGGCTAAGCTTTTTCATTGGCTCATGTGACTCCATCCATTCAGAAAGTTTACATGTTGGACCAGAAGTGCAGTGAAGACAGCCTGGGAGGCACATAGCCAGAAACGGCGGAGAGAAGGTAAGTGTACTTCAAATTTCCCGAAAAAAAATAAAAATGTGTACAGCCCCTTTTATACACAACCGCAGATCTGCCTCTTTTTGTGCACTGGCCATGAATGATTAGACAAAGATTACATAATATGAATTGATCTAATGTTCACTCCATAAACATTTTTTTTCTCAATTGAGTTGAAATTCTCACTGTTCAATACTGTCAGATCAAACATCTGATGAAATGAAATAACGACATGCCGAGAAACCAGTTTAACTGATATCTGATGCTTTGGTACAAAACCAATGAACTATAAAGTAAAACCCCATCGTTTTACAGAGTACCATTCCCATGCAGGTTACATGCATTGATTTTATTTTTGTATTTAATTTACAACCTCTTTCAATTATTGAGCAACTGAATAAAAAATACATGGTTTTAGTACTGCTTTAGTACTACTTATTTGCTTTATTCTTGTACATACACATTGATCATTTTACCAAGGAGTGTGTTCTTGTTGTGTCTCTTTATTTTCTGGGTCCATTGGCTGCACAACAAATGCACTGAGTGTTTCAGTGACCCTCTGGTTTTCCCAAAATTTCAACAGTAGCCATGAAATGCTTGGAATCTGGTGTAGCCTTTTTTTCTGGTTTGTCTCACTGATTAGTGGTTTTCTTACGGCTACACAGCTGTTTAGTCCCAATCCCTTGAGTTCCCTTCGCATTGTGCGTGTGGAAATGCTCTTACTTTCACTATTAAACATAGCCCTGAGTTCTACTGTTGTTTTTCTTCGATTTGATTTCACCAAACGTTTAAGCGATCACGATCATTCAGGATTTTTTTCTGGCCGCATTTCTTCCTCGAATACAATGGGTCCCCACTATCCTTCCAGTTTTTAATAATGCATTGGACGGTTCTTAACCCAATTTTAGTAGTTTCTGCAATCTCCTTAGATGTTTTCTCTGCTTGATGCATGCCAATGATTTGACCTTTCTCAAACAGACAAACATCTTTTCCACGACCACGAGATGTGTCTTTCGACATGGTTGTTTAACCTCTTGCCGACCGCTGAACGCAGGATTGCGTCCTGGCTGCGGTCGGTTTGTTCCTCCTAGACGCGCGGGCGCGTCATCTCGCGAGACGCGAGATTTCCTGTGAACGCGTCGGGGAGAAATTTAACTACAGCCTGCCAGCGCTGATCATGCGCTGGCAGGCTGTAGAAGTAAAAAAAAAAGGCATATCAGACGTTGTTTTATTAACAGCGTCTGATATGCTTGCTGTTCGTTCCTTTGGTGGTCCCTTTTGCTTGGGACCACCAAAGGAAACTTTTGTAAGGGCACTAATCACCACACTAATCACCACACACCATGGATCCGCGGATCCGCAAAACACGGACACCGGCAATGTGCTTTCCGCATTTTGCAGATCCGCACATTGCCAGAACTATATAGAAAATGCCTTTTCTTGTCCGCAATTGCGGACAAGAATAGGACATGCTCTATCTTTTGCGGAGCTGCGGCCGGATGTTTGGGGGCCGAAACCCAGAAGTTTGCGGCTGCAGCTCCGCAAATGCTGATGCGCCGAGCACATAGTGTGCTCTCCGCATCACCGCCGGCCCCATTCACACTGAATGGGTCCGCATCTATTCCGCAGAATTGCAGAATAGATGCGCACATTTTAGCGGACGTGTGAATGGGCCTTACTACTTTTTTTTTTTTTTGCACATTTTTTGGCAGAGATTTTTTCATCCACATTGATCGATGCGAATGAAGAAATCTGTGCCATTCATTTTTTTTTTTTCAGCCCAGAGGCTAAACGGAAAAAAAAAATCTCATTACCCGTATGCTCAATATAAGGAGAATAGCAGAAACTCCTAATGCTGGCCAAACGTGTAATGATTGCGGAGACCCTCAAATGCCAGGGCAGTACAAACACCCCACATGTGACCCCATTTTAGAAAGAAGACACCCCAAGGTATTCCGTGCTGGGTATGGTGAGTTCATGTAAAATTTTATTTTTTGTCACTAGTTAGTGGAAATTTGAGACTTTGTAAAAAAAAAATATATATATATATCAATTTCCGCTAACTTGTGCCAAAAAAAAAAATTTCTGTGAACTTGCCATGCCCCTCACGAAATACCTTGGGGTGTCTTCTTTCCACAATGGGGTTACATGTGGGGTATTTATACTGCCCTGGCATTTTAGGGGCCCTAAAGCGTGAGAATCCATATGCGTAAAAATGTCCTGTGAAATCCTAAAGGTACTCATTGGAATTTGGGCCCCTTTGTGCATTTGGCTGCAAAAAGTGCACACATGTGGTATCGCTGTACTCAGGAGAAGTAGGGCAATGAGTTTTGGGGTGTATTTTTATATATACCCATACTTTGTGTGAGAAATATCGCTGTAAACAACAACTTTATAATTTTTTTTATACAAAGTTGTCAGTTTACAGAGATATTTCTCTCACCCAACATGGTTATATGTAAAAATTCACCCCAAAACACATTGCCCTACTTCTCCTGAGTACGGCGATACCACATGTGTGACACTTTTTTGCAGCCTAGGTGCGCAAAGAGGCCCAAATTCCAACGAGTACCTTTAGGTTTTACAGGGTTGCTCACAATTTAGCCCCGCCCAAAATGCCAGAACAGTACAAACACCCCACAAATGACCCCATTTTGGAAAGAAGACACCCCAAGGTATTCGCTGAGGGGCATAGTGAGTCCGTGGGAGATTTTTTATTTTTTTTTGCCAGAAGTTAGCAGAAATGGAAACTTTATTATTTTTATTTTTTTCCTCAGAAAGTGTCATTTTCTGCTAACTTGTGAAAAAAAATTAAATCATACATGAACTCACCATGCCCCTCCGCGAATACTTTGGGGTGTCTTTTTTCTAAAATGGTGTCATTTGGGGGGTATTTATACTATCCTGGCATTCTAGCACCTGAAGAAACATGACAGGTGCTCAGAAAGTCAGAGCTGCTTCAAAATGCCGAAATTCACTTTTTTGCACCATAGTTTGTAAACGCTATAACTTTTACCCAAACCAATAAATATACACTTATTGGATTTTTTTTTTATCAAAGACATGTAGAACAATAAATTTTGCGAAAAATTTATATAGAAATGTAGTTTTTAAAAAAAAAAATTACAACAGAAAGTGAAAAATGTCATTTTTTTGCAAAAATTTCGGTCATTTTTGATTAATAGCAAAAAAAGTAAAAATATCAGCAGCAATGAAATACCACCAAATGAAAGCTCTATTAGTCAGAAGAAAAGGAGGTAAAATTCATTTGGGTGGTAAGTTGTATGACCGAGCAATAAACGGTGAAAGTAGTGTAGTGCAGAATTGTAAAAAGTGGCCTGGTCATTAAGGGGGTTTAAGCTAGGGGGGCTGAAGTGGTTAAGAAATGAGAAGCAACTCATTGCACCAGTTGGGGTTAAATAACTTGTTGCCAGCTGAAAGATAATGGCCCATGCAGTAATTATCCAATAGGAGGCTCATACCTATTTGCTTAGTTAAATCCAGGTGGTGACTTTTTTTTGGGACAGGCAGTGTATATATATAGAAAAAAAAAGATTAACTCCCCGACAGTAACAAAAATGTATTCACCAGGCATAAATAAATAATTTTTTGTTACTTTTGGATGTGTCGTGGAGTTCATCATTTTTGTAAGTAAGGTGGGTGGATCGCCCCCACAGCCGCTGGCACCCAATCACATCATTTTTTCTTTTCTCTTTTTGCTGTGCTACCCTTGTGTTATATGATATATACACACACACACATGTTTTGCACTACAAAGACAGGGGATCAAATGGCTCCCCTGTTCTTGTATGCCACGGACCTCCGGTGCTGTAATTACAGTGCCGGAGATGCGTGGGCACTTCACAGGTGGGAGGATCAAAGAATCCCCCGCCTGGAAGCGCGAGTCAGGACACGTGGGCTGGTGCGGTGATGTCATATCACCGCTCCAGCCCACGCGCACGCCTGCAGCACGGGCTTCTTGGGAGCGAGCGCCGCGGGGTTTAAATAACCCGCCGGCGCTGTGCTCAAGTAGACAAGATGGACCAAGCAGCCCCAAGTGAGAATTAACCCCCTAAGGAAACGAGCATCCAAGGGAGAATCCCCAGGACGACGAGCAACCCCTGGAGGACAAGCAATTAACCCATGGACTGGCTGAGTAACCCTTTACCCCCCTAGACCAAGATATATTAACCCCTTGTTTTCCGTAGGGACAGTGTAGCGTCAGGTGGGAGGGTGCTGCTACTAATAGTGTGTGTATGTAAGTGTATGTCTAGTTAGATTTTGGGGTGGAATTGGGATTGTGTTGTGTTAGTGTAGTTAGGTTTGTTGTAGTGTTGTTAGTATAGTGCTGTGTGCGTTTATATGTATATATATTTATAAGACCTTTGATATAAATATATATATATATATATATATATATATAGCAATATTTGACTGTAGACTTGTGTTAATAAATATATTTAATTGTTCAAAACACAGTTTATAGTCTTTTGTAGTCGCCGCTGTAATAATCCATTGCATGTAGTTCATAGAAAGGTATAGCAACAGGTAGTTGTGTATATAGTATAAATAGGCGGAGTCATCAATAGACAACTCAAGCCTATTTATGAATATTAATTATTGATATTAACCCAAAATATTAATAATTCATATATAATTTTACAGTGTCTTTCCTTATACCCGTTTTGGAACACACCCTGCATCTTTTTTGGGTCCTTCCCTTCCTTGCTTTCTGGAGGACTTGACCTGGAAAATGTTGCCCTGGTAACAACATGGGCACCATGACTTCCAGAAGTACTGGGACCCTTCCTGGCCTGGCTTTGAAAAATTAGGGCCTTGATAATCACCTCTTGGAACTGAAGGAAAGTTCCTGTGTGGCCTGCTGACTGAAATAGCACTTACGGATGGTACATTGCCATCTGTACAATGCGTACGGCCAGCTTTTTGTTCCACACTTTCGTTTTTCGTGTGGCACTGTAGGGCTTCAGAAGTTGATCTGAAAAATCTAAAAAACTCTCTGATTTCTGCACGCTCTGCAGCAAGCCACAGTACCTCTGGCAGTTAGGGACATGAATAGGGGTATGCTGGTATAATAGTTATCCACATAGAGGTGGTAACCCTTATCCAGCAGTGGGCGCAGTAAGTCCCACACGATCTTCCCACTAACTCCTAGGATGGGGGGCATTCTGGGGGTCTACCTGGGAATCTTTCCCTTCGTTTGCTAGTACTGGCGGATTCTGATCCTCCCTTTGAAAAGTAATAGGGACTCATCTACACAGACATTTTTATCTGGGTTGTACACCTCAGCAAACTTGGTGTTAAAGTGGTCAATGACAGGCCTAACCTTGAACAGACGGTCAAATGTTGGGTGGTTTGGAGTGGGCAGTGTGCATTGTCGTTGTAGTGTAGGAATTTCCTAATTGACTCAAATCGCTTCCGGGTCATGGTCTTCATCATCTCTGCTGCACTTACTGGGGACCAACCTAGGGGTCTAGCGTATGCCGATGTAGACTTCTGATCAATGAATTGTTGGGTGTATAAAATACTCCACTTACCATTTTTGAGGAGTACTTTTAGCCAAGGAGGAGTACGAAAATAGCAGTTATTCATATATATAATCCGTAGGCCTATATAACATTAATGGGTTGCTATTTATGCAGGGAAACCATTAACAGTCTCCTCTGGTAATGGTTTCCCAATTTCGATGCAGAAATAGCAAAGTTTGACCATTTTAAATTTCTCTCTCAGAAGACTAAATCCCTACCTTTCTTGAAGCACCAAGTCTGTCACGTAGGGATCGGAGCGGTAGATTGTGCAAAACGCAATGCAATAAGAATTGAACAGGGACGCCTGGCCATTGTGGCAGGGAGCAGTGGGTGGTGTCTGGGCTGAATGCACAGGAGGCAGATATCTCATTCGAAGTAAACCGCGGCACTCCAATGCAATGAATTTCTTGTAGTTTATTGGTTCCAAAAAAAATACAGCGACGTTTCGACAAAAATAGTCTTTTTCAAGCTTGAAATAGCTTGAAAAAGACTATTTTTGTCGAAACGTCGCTGTATTTTTTTTGGAACCAATAAACTACAAGAAATTCATTGCATTGGAGTGCCGCGGTTTACTTCGAATGAGAGTCTGGATTTGTTGAGGGCTACAGGTTCAGTCCTAACACTGCCTGGCACCACCACCGGAACTATTGATTGCTTTGAATGGTGCTCCCTACAAGCAAATTTCGTGTTACAGGAGGCAGATATGGGACAGTCTTATACACAATATAAGGACTGTTGCACAGTATAGTGTACCCTATAGTCCTCGCTGTGATCTCTGGGCAGTGCGCTCTATACATAAACCATACAGGACAGTAGACCTCTCAGTGGTCCAGGGTACTTACATAGAAAAACTAATAACCAAGCGACTAAACAAAACCCTGTTTCTGACCCTTATATTAAAACATAACTTTCATTTGATTGCTCTAATGCAGGGGTGGCCAACCTTACAGACACAGTGAGCCAAAAAAAAAAAAAAGGATGATTACCAGGAGCCACAAGCTATACATTTACACAGTCAACCGTATTTTTTGCCCTACAAAATGCACCTAGGTTGTAACAAAGAAAAATAAGAGATCATCTGATCTGAGGTCTGATGAAAAAAAAATTCTTATTTTTCATTAGCAGAGAAAAAAAAAGAAAAAATATATTTTTCACCAGACCTGAGATCAGACTCTAAATCGGATCCCCAATTCTCATCTGACCTAAAATAAGATCCCCAAACCTCATCAGACCCCCAAATCAGACCCCCAAAGCTCGTATCAGACAACACAAATCAGACTCCCAGTGTCAGACCCTCAGTGCTCAGATCTGCCCCCCCATTCTCAGATCTGCCCCCCCCATGCTCAGACCTGACCAACCCATGCTCACACAAGACTTCCCCATGCACAGATGGACCCCCATGCTCAGATCAGACCCCCATTGCTCAGATCAGACCTCCATTGCCCAGATCAGGACCCCTCCCCCATGCTCAGATCAGAACCTCCCGTGCTTAGATCAGACCCCAATGCTCAGTTCTATAATTTAAAAAAAATCTCTTCCCTCTCCTGATCAGGCACTGGTCTCCTGTTCGGGCAGCTGCTACTTTGCAGGTCTGACACGCTCTCCACTATGACCCGATGAGCACAGCATCAGGTCATAGTGCATGTCTTCATGTACTACGTTCTCACACTGTGTGCATCAGGACGTAGTGTAGAGCTAGAGCTGCAAAGTAGCAACGGTGCCCGATCAGGAAAAATATCTGAGCATGGGGTGGAGAGTGAGCTAGAGCTGCAAAGTAGCAACGGTGCCCGATCAGGAAAAAATATCTGAGCAGGGGGTGGAGAGTGAGCCAGGCGGACTGCTTCCCAGCTCCACAGCAAGAGCCGCACTTGAAGAAGCAAAGAGCCACATGTGGCTCAAGAGCCACAGGTTGGCCACCCCTGCTCTAATACCTAAACACCTAAAGGAAAAAGAATTTTAAAAACCTGCTGTTTATCTAGATGACCTTATGTTGATAGTAGTGTTAATAGAGTCTCAAAGGTCTGTAAAAGTAGGGTAACTGCATTTATACACCCTTGAAACTTTATTAACACTACTAGCAACATAAGGTCATCTAGAGAAACAGCAGGTTTTCAAAATTATTTTTTTCCTTTAGGTGTTAAAACATGATTTTCATTTGATTGCTTTAACATAAGGGTCAGAAATAGGGTTTTGTTTAGCCTCTTGGTTATTAGTCTTTCCATTCATAAACCTCCACATGGAGCTCCCAGCAGCAGATAGAAGCCTGCAGGGCACGCTGGGACATCTGGTGTGACATCACCTGGGCACATGGTCTTTGCTCAGCAGAGGCTCCGTTCCCACCATGTTGTCCCTGGCACTTCATCCACAGCCGGGTTTTTGGCGTAGGGTGGCGCACTCCCTGTTTTCATAACTGAAAAGGAAGGCCCCTTTTACATCTGCGTTTTTGGTTTCCGTCCTAGACTTCTGTCCTCGGGGCTCTAGGACGGAAAGATACTGATCAGGATTATCCCCATGCATTCTGAATGGAGAGAAATCCGTTCAGGATGCATCAGGATGTCTTCCGTTCAGTATGTGAACGTTTTTTGGACGTTAACAAAACCGCAGCTTGCTGCTGCGGATTTGCACCGTCCAAAAATCCGGAAGACATGCCGTAACGCCGGATCCGGAATTAATGCCCATTGAAGTGCATTAATCCGGATCCAGAATTAAACTAAATGTTGTTTCGGCGCATCGCCGGATCCAACGTTTAGCTCTGCGCATGCGCATCAACAGTTCCGATCGGGGCCCCAGTGTAAGCTGGGGCTCCGATCGGTTACCATGGCAGCCAGGACGCTACTGAAGTCCTGGCTGCCATGGTAAGTACTCCGCAGCAGTGTACTTACCTGCGCTGCAGCCTCCGGGTGCTCCTTCATGATGTCACAGGTCCATGAGGCGCATTGATCTATGCACCACGGGGACCTGTGACGTCATGAAGGAGCGCCCGGCGGCCGCAGCGCAGGTAAGTACACTGCTGCGGAGTACCATGGCAGCCAGGACTTCAGTAGCGTCCTGGCTGCCATGGTAACCTGAAACCATTTCGAAGACTGATCAGGATCCTGATCAGTCTTCAAATGCTTTCAGGCGACTTGCGTTCTGATGGATCCGGAGGGACGGAAGTGCCTGCTGGATCCTCAGAACGCAAGTGTGAAAGAGGCCTAAACTGATGCTGCTGTGTTCAGCGCACGGGAAAAGGGGTGTGTGAGAGGAGCAGCGAATGGCGTGGCAGCCCGCTGATACTGGCAAATCAGCAGCCTCCTCACTAACAACAAAGCTCTGTACTGTACGGAGCTCTGTTATTGGAGCTTTCAGGCACCAGCGGTATTGTTGTGCTGCCTGTGCCGTTCACAGTGTGCTCCTGAACGGCAGTGAAATCATCCTGCGTACTCATACGCATTAGACATTTTTTAGAGAGTAAACCTGCCTGTACAGGCGTTATTGCGACCTCTGGTTAGTGGACACCCTGCTATGGGGGGAGGGGGTCACTTACGGGCATCATACTCTGTGGGGGCACTAAGGGTGGGTTCACATCACGTTTTTCCTGTCCGTTTAACAGATACAAAAAACGTATAGGGACGGATGCCTCAGACTGATACCATACAGTGGCATCCGTTTCCTGTAGAGTGCCATTGTAAAAAAAAAATACATATTTTTTTTTTACTGGACTTTTCAGGATACACGAACGTGGTATGCAGAGATTTTCTATCTTTTTTCACAAGTACTTCAAACGGAGGCATAAAACGTGATGTGGACCGACCCTAAATCCTCATTCACATGTCCGTGGTCAAATACGTGAGAATATGGTCAGTGATGCATCGTTCAAGCTGTCCGTGAAGGATCCGTGTTTGCTTTTTTGCTGCCCGTGTGCCATCCGTGTTTCACTGATCCTGCAGAGCTGAAATATAATTTTCAAAGCATCTCGTCCTAATGATCCGTGAAACACGGATGCAACATAGACTAGAATGGGCGTGATGGATCCGTGAATGAACAAAATAGAGCATGCATCCGTGCTAAAAACACGGACCGTGCTAAAACCCTGGATGGGATTAGAGGCATGGCTTATTGCAAAAATCTGTGTGTGGACTACAGTGAACTCAGCAGGCAAAACACAGTGGGGGGGGGGGGGGGCACAGGAGGCAGAACCACTGTGTGGAGGGGGCACAGAGGAGGCAAAACCACTGTGTGGAGGGGGCACAGAGGAGGCAAAACCACTGTGTGGAGGGGGCACAGAGGAGGCAAAACCACTGTGTGGAGGGGGCACAGAGGAGGCAAAACCACTGTGTGGAGGGGGCACAGAGAAGGCAAAACCACTGTGTGGAGGGGGCACAGAGGAGGCAAAACCACTGTGTGGAGGGGGCACAGAGGAGGGAAAACACCGTGTGAAGGGAGCACAGAGAAGGCAAAACCACTGTGTGGAGGGGGCACAGAGAAGGCAAAACACAGTGTGGGGTGGGGAACAAAGAAGGCAAAACCGCTGTGTGGAGGGGGCACAGAGGAGGCAAAACCACTGTGTGGAGGGGGCACAGAGGAGGCAAAACCACTGTGTGGAGGGGGCACAGAGGAGGCAGAACACAGTGTGGGGGGGGGGTGTAACGTGGTATCTCCCTACTTCGTGCGATTTCCCTACCTGTCGCGCCGGAAGTGACGTTGTAGGCGCTCCTGGCGTTTGGATGATCTGCGCATGCGCAAAAGAGCAAAGAATGGAAAATCTCACATCGCAATTCTGGCTGTACACGGGACACTGCGCATGCGCTGGAGAGAGTACGGCCCAGTGCGCAAGCGCCTAGGGGAGATCAGATGGCCATTTTTTCTGTTAGATGAATATATATACATATATCTATATATATATGTATACCTATATATATATACGCATTATATAGGGTGCTGTACAGTATATTGAGGATCTGAGCAGTATATGGGGGGCTGTCTACGGAGTATATTGAGGTCTGCGCAGTATATGTGGGGCTGTCTGCGGAGTATATTGAGGTCTGCGCAGTATATGTGGGGCTGTCTGCGGAGTATATTGAGGTCTGCGCAGACAGTCCCCCATATATGGGGGTGCAGTAGCACAGACCTCAATATATGTATGAGATCTGATGGATTTTGCCGCGCTTGCGCACTGGGCCGTAAGCTCTCTCCAGCGCATGCGCAGTGTCCCGTGTACAGCCAGAATTGCGATGTGAGATTTTCCATCCTTTTCTCTTTTGCGCATGCGCAGATCGTCCAAACGGCAGGAATGCCTACAACGTCACTTCCGGCGCGACAGGTAGGGAAATCGCATGAAGTAGGGAGATACCACGTTACACCGGCACAAAGAAGGCAAAACCACTGTGTGAAGGGGGCACAGAGAAGGCAAAACACAGTGTGGGGTGGGGCACAAAGAAGGCAAAACCACTTTGTGGAGGGGGGCACAGAGTAGGCAAAACACTGTGTGGAGGGGGGCACAGAGTAGGCAAAACCACTGTGTGGAGGGGGCACAGAGGAGGCAAAACCACTGTGTGAAGGTGGCACAGAGGAGGCAAAACCACCTCATGGAGTTAAAATACCTTGTAAGGGAATGTACTGTATGGTGAGCAGTGTAACTGTACGTGACTTTATAAGAGCTCACAGCAGCTCTCACACCCCTCATATAACTCCACTACAGACTACATAAAAATACAGCCCCAGACCCCTCACTGACCAAAGCAAAAGAGCCTGCACTCTCCCTGCTCTGGACTCCTCTGCTTCTCCTTACAACCCTTTTCCTGCACCAGGCACAGTCTGTAAGGGGCGGGAGGAAGCAGTCACGTGATCTCGTGACGTCACGTCCTCACAGAAGCCTATACATTCTAGGCTTTACCCAACCACTTCCTTTTGCTCAGTAGCAGGGCTCGAGGCAACATGAAGGCGTCCGGCGCTGTAAGAAACTCTCGGGAAAAACACGGCATAGGGGATAGATATCGGGACGGGCGTCGCCCAGTGAGGGCCCCATGGTCTGTCCGAGAAGAGCTGTGTGTGCGGGTCCCGGTTGGAGACTGCTCGGTTGTGTTTTAGAAGCTCTCCTTTATTGCGGCCTATACATCATGGCGACCGGAACCCGGCCATGCGGCTCTTCTGGAGGGCCTGGGTGGGCATGTTGTGCCCCTGGGAAGTAATGAATGTGGATTTCTATAGGGATGCTGATTACCTTATATTGTAAACTGACGTGGGTGAGGCGGCACCGACCTGGCCTGCTTTACCTCGTGTGTGGTGGGCTGTGTGATCACCCTGCCTCATGTCAGCTGAAGGCATTCCCTAATGCACACAAAACCCAAAGATCCTCGTGCTGCCTCCATGATGGTCTTGTCTGCTGTGCAGATAGTAACAGTACCTTGTCGCCTTCCATAGGCTGATGTGCACATGGAGGTGAAATAGAAGGTCCAACACGTATGTGAATAACATGACAGATGGATTTAGTGATCTAGGACAGGGATTAGCAACCCCGGCACTTGAGCTGTTCTAAACTACAAATCCCAGAATCCTCCTTCCACTTTTATGGGAATTACAAGAAAAGCAGAGCACTTGTGAATGCTGGGAGTTGTTGTCTCACACAGCTGGAGGGTTGCTGATCCCTGATCTAGGACCTTTTCTCTCCTCCGTAAGAGTCTTGTGTGGTTGCTGTTGGGGGCTTCAATAGGCTTTAGTCCTTGTTTAATGTCTCTTTGAGGCTGGGTTTCCACATTCTGTATTTTTGATGCAGTTTTTGAAGCCAAAGCCAGAAATGGATCCTAGAGTGAACGCCAGAGGGTTGCCTGGAGTGGAGATGTCACTTTTTAAAAAGAAGCACATCATAAGTGAGATGAGTTCTAATTCGTAATCCTGAAATACTTTTCACTTTAGAAAGTGGTAGAGCTAATCAAAAGTTGCACAAAAAGTTTAATGCAACACTTTAAGGCTAGGTCTACACGACATTTGTCATGCGACAATAAGTCGCACAACTACGCTGCAACATTTGTCACGCGACAATGTTTATAATGGTAGTCTATGATGTTGCACTGCGACATGCAACGTGACAGTCGCAGAAAAATCCATTCAGGATGCGTTTTGTGACTGTCGTGTCGCAGTGCGACATCATAGACTACCATCATAAAAATTGACGCGTGACATTAATGCAACAAAATGTCGCCGTGTAGACCTAGCCTTACGCCACAAAACAAGCATGGCAGATTTGATAAAGGTCCTCCTGAGTCTAATCTCTCTACTGTTGGCTATAGCTTTATAAATTGCATCAAAAATCTTTAGGGGGCTGTTCAGACAGTATTTTGACAGTGGAATTTGGTGCCCATTACATGGCAAAATGCTGGGAGGGGGTTTCTGCTCTGCCACCCAGTGGCTTTTTGGCTGTGAATCTGTCAAAACGCTATGCAAGAATGGCCCTTAAAGAGTTCTCTCATTTCAGTAAGTGGTATTATGTAGAAAGTTAATACAAGCCACTTAGTAATGTATTGTGATTGTCCATATTACCTTATTTGCTGGCTGGGTTCATTATACATTGCTTGTTTCCATGGTTACGACCACCCTGCAATCTCAGTGGTGGTCGTGCTTGTACACTATAGGAGAAAGCACCAGCCTATGTGCGCTCCCAGGGTCCCGGCTACCAGTGAGGAAATATGGAAACCCAGTCTAACTGGATTTTGGTTTAATAATACTCAGATACTTTTAAATTAGAACATATCCAGGTATATCCTTCAGTGTTAAAGGGACACTTCCATCTTTTAGAATTGTGGCTGTTTTTCCATTTCATTTTGCCAGTGCTATACCATTCAATATTAAATACAAAATATTCTCCTTCTGGAGCAGTCAATACACATCAAGCTTCCTATAGACAGAAAACCTATTGTCTGGTTACTAAAGCTGTGATGGAAAGATGTTACCTGCTAGTATAATAGTGGTTAGCACTGGTGCCTTGCAGCGCTGGGGTCCTAGTCCAAATCCGACCAAGGACAACATCTGCATGGAGTTTGTATGTTCTCCCCGTGTTTGTGTGGGTTTCCTCCGGGTTCTCCGGTTTCCTCCCACACCCCAAAGACATTCTGATAGGGAATTGAGATTGTCTGCTCCATTGGGAACAGCCCGATGCTAATGTCTGTAAAGCGCTGCGGTATATAAGAGCCATGTAAGTGAGTATAATAAATAAATTGGGATAAGAGTGACAGCTTTATTCTGTTGATAGGTCTAGTTAAAGGTGTCCACTGAAGAGCATTGCCTGGTGCTCTAATTGAGTCACTCATCCCCCTACCTGCTGTGGCCGCAGTGAATGGTCCGACGGGGTCAAATGAGGCTGTTTTCTGTGCTAATGAAGGAAGTTAAGAGCCAGGAAATTGATGGAAGTGTCCCTTTAACATTGGGGCTGTAAGGTGCACCCACACTGGACTGGAAATCTATTGCAGATTTCCCGCAGAACTTTATTTGTATGGCTGCTGATTTGATCTTATTTGGTATCTGTGCTGGTACTGAAAATAAGCAATCTGATCTACCCTGCGCGGCCATATAGTATAGGCCAGGGATGCTCAACTTGTAGAACTACAACTCCCAGTATGCCTGGACAGCTTACAGCTATTAGCCTACAGTTTTACAACAGCTGGAGGGCTGCACGTTGAGCATCCCTGCTATAGGTCATATGAGAGAGTTCTTTATCCATGGTAATGTTCGCCTCAATGCTATTTAAAGTATTGTCAGGTTGAGACAGGTCCTTATAATCTATAAGCGATTGATTCCCTTACCAAGACTAATGTTTATTATTTTTTGCCCCTCCAAATAATGTATGGTGTTATGTAATGATCGAAGAAAACCCGCAAGTAGATAGGGTTGAAAAGCCTCAAACATGTTTCTTACATAGCAGTTGTGACCGTGACGTAATTGAAATGAGCGCTAGCGGTCCCTTATTACTCTTAACCATCTGTATAGTTCTGTGGTGATTGATATCCTTTTCTTTTTGTAGTTGAGAGAGTACAAGGTAATTGGGCGCAGTTTGCCTACAGCTAAGAAACCTGCACCACCTCTCTATCGCATGAGAATCTTCGCACCCAACCATATTGTGGCAAAGTCCCGATTCTGGTACTTTGTGTCTCAACTGAAGAAGATGAAAAAGGCGTCTGGAGAGATTGTGTACTGTGGACAAGTAAGTGTTTACAGGATATAACTTGGGCAATTAAAGGGGTTTTCCAGTCTCAGTATTGATGGCCTGTTCTCAGAATTGATCATGAGTATCATATGGTGGGGGTCAGACACCTGTGCTGATTGTTGGGGGTGTCAGACCCTCACTGATTATCCTGAGGATAGGTCATCAATGTTGAGTGACTGGAAAAAACCCTTTAAGGCAAATAGAATTGGTTTGATACTGATGACAGGTCAAAAATGCCAGTGTGAATTTCATATGCATAGCAGCAGGGCTAGTTTCACACTAGCGGCAGGTTTCCAGCGGGTGAACAGCCTGTCGGATCCGTCCTGCTAGTTCACGCGTGCCTGTTCCCATTGACTATAATGGGGGCAAGGGCGGAGTTCCGGCGGCAGCGCACGGCGAAAGGCAGTCGGCCTCTCACCGTGCGCTGCCGCCAGAATTCTGTCTCCGCTCCAATATAGTCAATAGGAACAGAGCGGCATTCCGGGGGCACACGTGAACTAGCAGCAGGACGGATCCGACAGGCTGTTTACCTGCTGGAACAGCCTGACGGACTCCCCTGCCGCTAGTGTGAAAGTACCCTAAAAGTGCATCATGAATTCATGTTCAGTATGTTAGGTTTCAAGCAGGCAGAAATTGTAGAAAGGCACACACAACCCAAAGATTATTATTTTACCATGTACTAATCTTGTCTTGTGTGCCCAAAGTAAGGTTGTACCTTGTCGCCTTTCAAGAGCTAATGTGCTCATGAAAGTGAAATTGAAGGTCCTATATATAGTTAAAATACTTTTCCTCTTGCCTCCACTACGGCATTACTCTGCCTTCTTAGGGGCAGGAAACAACTAGATCAGTGCAATGAAATGCCTCCTCCATTATCCTGTTCCAGTCGTTTCCTGTCCCTTAGGGCTAATGCACACGACCGTATTGTTTCCCTGTCTGTTCCGTTTTTTTTTTTTGTTTTTTTTTTGCTGATAGGATGCGTACCCATTCATTTCAATGGGTCCCCCTTTCAATCTATTGTTACCAGGGAACACAAAATGTAGATCCCAGTATCTTAATGCGGTTTTGTTTTTTAGGTCTTTGAGAAATCTCCTCTGAAGGTGAAGAACTTTGGTATCTGGCTGCGGTATGATTCTCGTAGTGGAACACACAACATGTACAGAGAATACAGAGACTTGACTACAGCTGCTGCAGTGACCCAATGCTGTAAGTATACCTTATAGTCCAGTAGTGCCATAACTGCACAGCTCTATACATCATGTAGTGGATGGCGTTGTTTTACTGCAACACTGCTGCCTCTAATGATCAGCAGACATTGGTGGCCTAGTCCAGGTGTCAGCAACCTTAAAGGGGTATTCCCATCACAATCAATAGGGGAATATTGCTGGGATATGCCCCCATTGCCTGATAGGTTCAAGTCTCACCTCTGGGACCTGCACCTACGAGAACGGAGCGGAGAGAGCTATTGCTGGAGGACCCCAGATTTCCTGTGGTCCATCCACCACGAAGCGCTGCTCCCATTGAGGTAAATGGAAGTCCACCACGCATGCACGGCCTCTGCTCCCATTCATTTCTATGGGGCAGACGGAAATAGCCACGCGCTCGGCTATTTCCAGCGGCCCCATAGAAATGAATGGGGGGCAGCTGCGCAGTGCGCCCCCTGTTCATTTCCCCGCTCCGTTCACACCTCTGGGACCTGCACCTATCAGACAATGGGGGCGTATCCTAGTGATATGCCCCCATTGTGTGTGATGGTAAAACCCCTTTAAGCACTCCAGCTGCTTTGAAACTACAACTCCAGGCATTTGCTTGGCTTTGTGTAACTCCCACAGAAGTGAATGAAGCATTCTGGGAGTTGTAGTTTCAAAACTGCTGGAGTGCAGGAGGCTGCTAATCTCTGGCCTAACCTGAGGATTAGAGTTGAGCGAACTTGTGTTTTAAGTTCGGCGTCCAAAGTTCAGGTTATCCAAGCATCCCGTTATGGATTCCGCTACCACGGACCATAACGGCATTTGGAACACCGGGTGAAGGACCTGGGGTGGAGTCACCGTCATGTGATCAGTGCAGGGGGCGTGGCTCAGTACTGGATTGGATAAGAGGTCGTAGGCTACCACCTCTTATCTAATCCAGTACTGAGCCACGCCCCCTGCACTGATCACATGACGGGGACATCACCCCAGGTCCTTCGTGTTGTCCAAGGTTTGGGTTCATTGAAGAATCCCCATATGGATTCCAAATGCCGTTATGGTCCGTGGTAGCGGAATCCATAACGGGATGCTTGGATAACCCGAACTTTGGACGCCGAACTTAAAACACAAGTTCGCTCAACTCTACTGACGATAGGTCATCAATATGAGCAGACTGACCGATAAGCTGTTTGAAGTGGCTGCTGTTCTCACCGTAAGCAGCATTTAAGCTAGTCACAAGCTTTAGCATCTAGGGTTGAGGCTATGTATAATAAGCTTCTTATTTTTTTTTTCTGTTCCTCCCTGTTTGCTTATTGTGGTTGAGTACATCTCCATCTGTCTGGCTTGATTTGACATTGCGTTCACTCTTCCAGACCGTGATATGGGTGCACGCCATCGTGCTCGTGCCCACTCCATTCAGATTATGAAAGTTGAGGTGATTCCGGCCAACAAGTGTCGCAGACCAGCCATCAAGCAGTTCCACGTAAGTAAAGCACCATTGTACATAACAGTATTAAGCCTCATTCACAGGTCTGTGTTCTGTATGTGTTCTCCACGGACAGCACACGTCCCCATTCATTTTAATGTGTGTATTTACACATCCGTGTTTTAGCACAGTATCTATCTTGTCCGTGTTTGAGGATCCATCACGACCATTAAAGTCTATGCCCACGGATGCCATCAGTGTTTCATGTATCATTAGGAAGAGATGCTTTGAAAAATATTTTTCAGCTGTGCAGGGTCAGTGAAACTGATCCATCAGACATCTTCAGAGGCATACTTAAACAGTGTAGCAGTCCAGCTCACCTGCAGCTTGTATCGCAGCAACTCCTGTGCACGGATTAACAAGGAAGTCCTTGATTGAAAGTAGAAAATATAACAGTGGGTCCAGCACTTTTCGTAAATAGCCGTAAATCCTTTATTGCGATGTAAAAAAATATACATACAGCGATAAAATCACCAGCAGTAGTACGCTCTTGTGTGGTCTACATGTTTCAAACCATGCGATTCTTGTTATGACCTCCAGTGTGACTGCTGTCAGGGTCAAGATATAATGGCCCTCGGATAGTTGGTCCCTCCCTTTGGGTGGGAACATGTGCAGGTGTATCTGCTAGTGTGCCTGTAATCGGGTCTAGTAGCAGATACACCTGCACATTTTGGTGATGGGTATTTTTGCTGCTTCCTGATACAAATCAACACACAACGTTCTATCTTTGTCAGTCCCATAGACTTTGAATTGAGTTGTCAGTACACAGAACACCCATTTTCATTATCAGTGGGGATCACCAGCTAGCAATATATCCAATAATCCTAGGGGGTGGGACAATGCAAAGATATGCCTTTAAGAAAAATATATACTGTTATATATACCGCTTTTATAAGACCTACTTTTTTCCCACCCCAAAGTGCGTCTTGTAAAGTGAATGCTGCCATTTTTACTCTGACGCTGATACATTGCCTGCAGCTATACTGCACAGTGCGACTTGTGATGTATCAGCGGTAAGGGAGGAGGGACTGGAGGCCGGCATCTGGTGTTGCAATAGCGGTTGGAGCCTGGTGCAGTCACTGTACACTTACACCACGCTCACAGCAGTCTTTATATGTAAAGTGTAGTCACGGAAGCTTTGTTAAATTGCAATCCTCTGTAGTACTAACTATCAAACTACCATCGGTACACGATCAGTAGCGCAATCGTCTGTAGTACTCAAACTACCGTGGCAGGCTGGCAGTGTCGTTTCTCTCACTCCGTCATGCGCCTGCTCCTCCCACTTTATTAATGAAGCAGGCGCGTGACTGAGTGAGTGATGTAACGGTAGTTTGATATTGAGTACTACAGAGGATTGTGATTTTAACAAAGCTCCCATGACTACACTTTACATATAAAGCTTGCTGTGAGCGAGGCCCAGTGTAATAGAGTACAGTCACTGCACTGGGCCCCACCGCGATTCCAACACCAGTTGCCGGCCTCCACCCCATGTATTGGGGGTCACCATTTACACAGGGACACGGTTATTGGGGGAGGTGAAGTCTGTGGATGACACCTATATAGCAACAGTGCGCCATCCACAGATGCATGCCCCCCCCATAACAGTGCGCTGTCCACGGATGCCCCCCATAACAGTGTGCCGTCCAGTCAAATTTTTTTGTTATTTTCATCCTCAAAAACTGAAACCACTTGGTGACCTGTTCTAAAATGTAATTTTTCAGATGTGCCATTTCCTGTGCAGATTCAAGTAATAGGGCTCCGTTCACACCTGCACCCTGGGTTGTCATAAACTGAAACCGCGATGCAGTGCTGGATACAGTGCAACATTGACACTGGTGGGGACAATGGACCCCTTTAACATATTGGGACAGATTTTGAATTTTTTTTGGGTGCAGTTTGCACTATGAAGCTGACATACATGTCTTGCACCACACTTAACTGTTCTACACACTCTTCTATATTTTCACCTTTTCCTACAAATGGGCATTGGATCAATGAGCATCCTGCCATTTTGATGGAGGAATAGTGCTGCATTCAGGTTGCTTTTTGAAGGCTTGCATGGCATTGTGAACGTGACCTTAACATAGTGTGTGCGCTCTGTGTGATCATGTTAAGCAAAAACATTTTATTGCAAAAACTAAAGTTTTTTTTTTCTTTCCTATGAACATTTTAGGACTCCAAGATCAAGTTCCCTCTGCCACACAGAGTTTTGCGTCGCCAGCACAAGCCCCGCTTCACCACCAAGAGACCAAACACCTTCTTCTAAGCAAGGCACCATTCTTGTTCTGTGGTCAAATAAAGTTCTTATTTGGAAATGTCTTTGTAGTTTCAATTGTCCTTTGACAGATATTTTTGAAATTCTATTATCCTAACATGGGGTGCGTACTTACCATAATTTTCAGACTATAAGACACAACTAGGATATAGAGGAAGAAAATAAGAAATTTTCAGCAGACCTCAGATCTGCTTTGGGGAGGGGGGGTGGGGGGGTTTCAATGAGTCTGTCTGAAAAATACTCTAATGGTGCATGCTAGTTTTCTGGTTCTGTACAAATGATGGAAAAATGCAGAGTTGCATGGAAGTACTTCAGTCTCTAAGGTTTCATTGGGTGACATATGGCGCTGTATTGTTCAGATCTTGTATAGTGTGCTTGAGCCCATGTGCTGACAAGTTAGGCTATGGATGTATATTGATATGTATTGGCACATTAATATGGCTGTATACATTTTTATTTTTTTGTAAATCACCATTTTAGGGGTGTATGCAGATTTTGTGGTGTTTGTGCATGTCTGCAGTTTTATCGATTCACCTGCGTTTACTTCAATCTGGTAACCATGCATACCTCTTATTTTTGCCAGCAGAGAACCACTCCACAGCTGCTATATTTGAATACACCCTAAGGATACAGTTGTGATAAATGGTGGCTGTATGTGAGGGGGGAAAATAAACATTTTGGTGTGTTGTCCCACAATTGAAAGATTTTACTAAACAGCCACATCTGCTGTGTGGTCCTCTGACTGCAGGCCTTGCTGATTCAGGGTTTTTCCATTCACCCATGATGGCACCTATGCGATGTAGGACCTCCCATCCAGGACGGGAAACCTGCTGAGATATAAAGATTCACACCCCTACACACTTCAGTTTAGGTTTCCTGTCCTCAGGATAGGGCAGGGGTAGGCAACCTTCGGCTATCCAGATGTGAAAATACAACTCCCAGCATGCATGCATACTTACTCTGCTCTTCTGTAAACTCCTATAGAAATGAATAGAGCATGCTGGGAATTGTAGTTTCACAGCAGCTGTAGAGCCGCAGGTTGCTGATCCCTGGGATAGGAGGTATCGGCTGGGATAAGAACGAGAGGCACCAGAGAGTGGCTGGGGAGGTCCGGGTCCACAGACTTTCCACAGACTATGGGACAGCCACCGCCATAAGGTTTTTAAGTCTGTCTCCACCAGACTGACAGCATTTTAAAAGCCAGGAATTTTTAAATGCTGGCATTCAAGGCCAGGGATTGCTGCTGGGTAGGGGGGTACTTCCTCTCCAGTGTTTGGGGGGGATGGACAGCTGAACGCTTCCATGGGACAGTGTGGACGTGGTGGGGTTGCTGTCACATCCTCTGTTTGCGTGGTGGCAGGTGCCACTGTTACTCCAGAGGGGAAGGAAGAGGCCAAGACTGCAGCACAAAAAGGGAGCAGGAGGAGCCTGAGATCTTTCGTGTTTTTTGAGGTGTGTATTCCACTGCAGCTCGTGCTTTGCATTTAGATGCCTGGTCATTCAGGTGGTGCTCAGGTTTAGAACATTTATGCCTTGCTTCAGACTCTGTTTGCACAGCGTGCAAACCACTCATGTCTTGTCGTCAGCACATTGTCAAGTATGTAGCATGGAAACAGTGTCCAGCCCAGGGGGGAGTTAGTGAGACTGCCTTTCTTTTGTTGGAGTCCTTAATCCCTCTGACATTCCAGCTCAAGAGTTTTACAGAGCTAGCCATTTTCATCAGTTAACAGCAAGTGAGCAAAGAAAGAGTACCCCCTATAGACCACATCTCTGACCGCGATCCCTGGAACCCCCCAAACTCCTGTGAACCATCAAAGCCAACAAATGGATACTGGTCGCACCAACAGGTCCCCGCAAACACTCCCATAGCAGGACCGTGGGATCAATAAGTAAAACCTGACAGCGCCACCGGCTCCAGCCCTAAAATTAGCTGCCCAACGGGGAAGCAGGAGACAAATACAAAGATAAATGCTAAACCGTGTAACACGGAACAATGAAAATATCAGTACAAATCACAATCAATTAGGCCTGATGAGTCCTCATACCCACTGTGAACACACCCTCAGCCTATGCAGCTGCAAGATAGATTTAGTTCCAACCAAACCATGTATTCCTAAGGGATCCCCCTCGGCTCCCATAGGGAAAGGAAAGCATTACAAGTGAACTGAGTACCCTAACACATACCAATGCAGACAGTCAGAAACATACTCTCATGCATGCTTCCAGTGCAATATACTCAGGTAGTCTGTGACGAGAAGAAGTATAGATGAATCAGTTCCCGTCAGCCTGCAGAGTGATAGCTCTTTCCAATTTGAGGCGGTTATGAGATGGTCATACAATGAGGCATCAGACCTTAACTGATAGCTCTTTCCAATTTGAGGCGGTTATGAGATGGTCATACAATGAGGCATCAGACCTCCACCGGTAAATTTTCCCCTTCAGTGAATAGTTTTTCCTCCAGCTGGGAGATAATAACAGTCAGAACTCAATCTTAGACAGTTAAAATCTGAAGTCTTTATTTCATAGTACATGTATTTATAGGACATTGGGGGTGGGAGTACCAACTTGAGTTCAGAAGTCGGTAAACAATACTGGTATCTGCCATATACAATACATGAAAGGGTATTTTACATATTACAATGGTAGTCTAGATGCTAACAAGTTAAAGTCGTTACAGCTTGCTCTCATGTACATGAGGATCCTGCTATCCATTGTATTTCCAACTGGTAACTGTGTGTCATGTATTGTAGTGTCAATGTCTGCTGGGGTGGGCTCGCATACAGGAATTAAGAGCCCTCTGGAACATTTGTCTCAAAAGGAAATGAACTATATTGTCTCTAAAATGTGTATAATCCATACAACGGACAGTGCCTGATAGAAATATAATATATATCTAATGTACATCTGATAGCAAGGTTAAAAATCCCTTTCACAGAGCCTCTGCACGGAGTTGACGCTCATGTCGATCCAGCCAACGCATCGCTTCTCTCGGGTCCTCAAAAAAGGTGGTGGTCCCAAAAGCGACGACTCTCAATTTTGCCGGGTAGAGCATCGAATAAGAGACATTAAGTCCCCACAGTCTACGCTTTATATACAGGAATCTCGCCCTCCTTTTTTGTACATCCATGGAGTAGTCCGGGAACAATGACACCTTTTGACCGTTAATGGACATAGCGGGCATATCACGAGCCTTTCTGAGGATAATGTCTTCTCCCTAAACTTCTCCCTCACTGGTGTTGTTGCCACCATTTTATACCCTATATTTGGGGGTTGGAATGAAGTGGCAGCTGAGTTGAGCGTAAGTGAAGGCTTCACATCTGGTAATCTTGGCGCCAGAGTCTTGGTCGCTATGTGATTAGTCTCAGGAGGTTTTAATGTAATTTAATGAGCTTGAAGCGGCTTGGTCTCTAATGGCGCCTAAATTACTGTGTAAGGTGCCAGAGGTTTGAAAGAAAGAGAAATGTCCACTGGACTGTGGTCAACTGTATAGTTATCGGCTGCCTCTTTTTCTACTCACATGAGTTCAGCAGGCTGGCGTGCAGATGCCGAATCTGCTGGTGCACATGCATTGACCTTGCTTTGTTTTAGGCCGAATTGCAGGGTACACCTTTCTGAGTCATTAGATATCTTGGACATAGGATGATAAGCTTCTTCTTCTTCAACAGCTTCTTCAAGAACTCTGAGTTCAGCCATGGCTGCTGCTTCTTCCCTTTCCTTCTGAAGGACCTCCAACGCAGCTTTGGCAATGGCTTTGGTCGCTTGTGCTTGAGCTCGTATAGTTGCTTGATTAGCGTGTGCTTCAGCCTGTATAGTTGCTTGATTAGCTTGAGATTGGGCTTGTGTCTCTGCGACTTGTGCCTTAATGGCTGCTTCCTTTCTAATGCAGTGAGCTTGTACCTTCGCTGCTTCCGCTTTTGCGCGTGCCAACACCAATGAGTTACTCAGTGAAGAGTGCTGTGAGTGGGACCTTAGCGATGAGGACTGAGCAATAGATTTCGAGGAATGGGATGAAGCCTTGGAGTGCCTTGAAAAGTTAGAATGGTGTGACACAGTTTCATATTGTTGTGATATCTTGTCCTCTAGCATTCACTTGACTGCCACAAATCTCCCATATCTATCATCATTAAGTGCAGTGTGGGTCTTTAATTCTAGGATGAATTCCTCCTAATCGAGACTTGAAAGCAGAGAAGAATATTTTTCAGACAGTCTCTTCTAGCTTTCATAGGTCTTATTCAATTTTGTACACATGGCCTTTAATTGATCTACATTATAGCCTGATCCATGTGCTGCATCCATACATTGTTTAGACTTTTTCCACAAACTGGATAAGTTATCACATATGTCAAGTTAGTTAGTTAGGAGGGCCTCTTTCATTTTTAATGAGGGGTTGGAAATCCTTTTAGCTGTGCCTTCCATTTCCATTTGTAACACAACAGCTACCTCTAGTGGCTGGTTCAGTCTTTTAACCGCTTCAGGACCGCCGTACGCAGGATTGCGTCCTGCAGGCGGTCCTGTTCTTCTGATCGGACGCGCCGGGGCGTCATCTCGCGAGACCGAGACTTCCTGTGAACGCGCGCGCGCATTCACAGCGTCTGGCGTCTGAAGAGTTGTACTACAGCCTGCCAGCGATGATCAATCGCTGGCAGGCTGTAGATGCGATATAAATCGCATCAAAAAGCTATATCAGACGCTGTTTTATGAACAGCGTCTGATATAGCTGCTACCTGGTCCTCTGGTGGTCCCATTTTCTGGGATCGACCACCAGAGGACCAGGTAACACAGTAAAGTTGCACCAAACACTACACTAACCCCCCCACCCCCCTCACCTATTAACCCCTTGATCACCCCATCTAGACCCCTGATCACCCCCTGTCATTGATCACACCCCTTGTAAGGCTCCATTCAGACGTCCATATGTGTTTTGCGGATCCGTGGATTCACAGATCCGTGGATTCACGGATCCGCGGATCCGATCCGCGGATCCTCAAAACACGGACACCGGCAATGTGCTTTCCGCATTTTGCAGATCCGCACATTGCCAGAACTATATAGAAAATGCTTTTTCTTGTCCGCAGTGCGGACAAGAATAGGACATGTTCTATATTTTTGCGAACGGAAGTGCAGACCGGAGCGCGGATCCGTAATTCCGGATCCGAGCGGGACAAAGTCTGTCCCCATAGAAATGAATGGGTCCGCAATTCCGTTCCGCAAACAGAATTGCGGACGTGTGAATGGGGCATAAGGGTCCCCTATCACCACCAGTTAGTTAGCTACTTGTTAGGTAGCTAGCGCCCAGCCCACCGCACCGCAGTCACTGATTTTGGCAGAGATTTATTCATCCACATTGATCGATGCGAATGAAGAAATCTGTGCCGTTCATTTTTTTTTTTTTCAGCGCAGAGGCTGAACGGAAAAAAAAAAATCTCATTACCCGTATGCTCAATATACGGAGAATCGCAGAAACTCCTAATGCTGTAATGATTGCGGAGACCCTCAAATGCCAGAGCAGTACAAAAACCCCACATGTGACCCCATTTTACAAAGAAGACACCCCAAGGTATTCCGTGAGGGGTATGGTGAGTTCATGCAAAATTTTATTTTTTGTCACAAGTTAGTGGAATATGAGACTGTAAAAAAAAAAATTTCCGCTAACTTGTGCCAAATTTTTTTTTTCTGTGAACTCGCCATGCCCCTCACGGAATACCTTGGGGTGTCTTCTTTCCACAATGGGGTCACATGTGGTATTTATACTGCCCTGGCATTTAGAGTGCTAAAGCGTGAGAATCCAAATGCGTAAAAATGGCCTGTAAAATCCTAAAGGTACTCATTGGTTTTAGGGCCCTTTGCGCATCTTGGCTGCAAAAAGTGTCACTCATGTGGTATCGCCGTACTCAGGAGAAGTAGGGCAATGTGTTTTGGGGTGTATTTTTACATATACCCATGCTGGGTGTGAGAAATATCGCTGTAAACGACAACTTTTTACATTTTTTATTCAAAGTTGTCAATATACAGAGATATTTCTCTCACCCAGCATGGGTATATGTAAAATACACCCTAAAACACATCGCCTACTTCTCCTGAGTACGGCGATACCACATGAGTGACACTTTTGCAGCCAAGATGCTAAAGGGCCCAAATTCAACGAGTACCTTTTAGGAGGGTATTTTACGCATTTTTCTTCTCACGCTTTAGGGCCCTAAAATGCCAGGGCAGTATAAATACCCACATGTCACCCCATTTTGGAAAGAAGACACCCCAAGGTATTCGCTGAGGGCATAATGAGTTCATGAAAAATTAAACTTTTGTCAAAAGTTAGCGGAAAGGAGACTTTGTGAGAAAAACAATAAAAATCAATTTCCACTAACTTGTGCCAAAAAAAAATATTCTATGAACTCGCCATGCCCTCATGGAATACCTTGGGGTGTCTTCTTTCCAAAATGAGGTCACATGTGGGGTATTTATACTGCCCTGGCATTTTAGGAGCCCTAAAGCGTGAGAAGAAAATGCGTAAAAATGCCCTCCTAAAAGGTACTCATTGAATTTGGGCCTTTGCATCTTGGCTGCAAAAGTGTCACACATGTGGTATCGCCGTACTCAGGAGAGTAGGGCAATGTGTTTTAGGGTGTATTTTACATATACCCATGCTGGGTGAGAGAAATATCTCTGTAAACTGACAACTTTGAATAAAAATGTAAAAGTTGTCGTTTACAGCGATATTTCTCACACGCAGCATGGGTATATGTAAAATACACCCCAAACACATTGCCCTACTTCTCCTGAGTACGGCGATACACATGAGTGACACTTTTGCAGCCAAGATGCGCAAAGGGGCCCTAAAACCAATGAGTACCTTTAGGATTTCACAGGGCATTTTTATGCATTTGGATTCTCACACTTTAGGGGCCCCTAAAATGCCAGGTGAGTATAAATACCCCACATGTGACCCCATTTTGGAAAGAAGACACCCCAAGGTATTCCGTGAGGGGCATGGTGAGTCCACAGAATTTTTATTTTTGCCACAAGTCAGCGGAAATAGTTTTTTTATTTTTTTTTATTTTGTTTTTACAAAGTCTCATATTCCACTAACTTGTGACAAAAATAAAATTTTACATGAACTCACCATACCCCTCACAGAATACCTTGGGGTGTCTTCTTTCAAAATGGGGTCACATGTGGGGTATTTATACTGTCCTGGCATTTTAGGGGCCCCTAAAGCGTGAGAAGAAGTCTGGAATCCAAATGCGTAAAAATGCCCTGTGAAATCCTAAAGGTACTCATTGGTTTTAGGGCCCTTTGCGCACCCAGGCTGCAAAAAGTGACACACATGTGGTATCGCCGTACTCAGGAGAAGTAGGGCAATGTGTTTTGGGGTGTATTTTTATATATACCTATACTGTGTGTGAAAAATATCTCTGTAAGCGACAACTTTTAAAAAATTTTATACAAAGTTGTCAGTTTACAGAGATATTTCTCTCACCCAACATGGGTATATGTAAAATACACCCCAAAACACATTGCCCTACTTCTCCTGAGTACGGCGATACCACATGTGTGACACTTTGCAGCCTGGAGTGCAAAGGGCCCAAATTCCAACGAGTACCTTTAGATTTTACATGGCGGCTCACAATTTAGCCCCGCCCAAAATGCCAGAACAGTAAACACACCCCACAAATGACCCCTTTTCGGAAAGTAGACACTCCGAGGTATTCACTGAGGGGCATAGTGAGTCCGTCTGAGATTTCTTTTTTTTGCCAGAAGTTAGCAGAAATTGAAACTTTTTTATTTATTTTTTTTCTCAGAAAGTGTCATTTTCCGCTAACTTGTGAAAAAAATGAAATGATACATGAACTCACCATGCCCCCGCGAATACTTTGGGGTGTCTTCTTTCTAAAATGGTGTGATTTGGGGGTATTTATACCATCCTGACATTCTAGCACCTGAAGAAACATGACAGGCGCTCAGAAAGTCAGAGCTGCTTCAAAATGCCGAAATTCACTTTTTTGCACCATAGTTTGTAAACGCTATAACTTTTACCCAAACCAATAAATATACACTTATTGGACTTTTTTTTATCAAAGACATGTAGAACAATAAATTTAGAGAAAAATTTATATAGAAATGTAGTTTTTTTAAAAAAATTTTACAACAGAAAGTGAAAAATGTCATTTTTTTGTAAAAATTTCGGTAATTTTTGATTAATAGCAAAAAAAGTAAAAATGTCAGCAGCAATGAAATACCACCAAATGAAAGCTCTATTAGTGAGAAGAAAAGGAGGTAAAATTCATTTGGGTGGTAAGTTGCATGACGGAGCAATAAACGGGTAAAGTAGTGTAGTGCGGAATTGTAAAAAGTGGCCTGGTCTTTAAGGGTGTTTAAGCTAGGGGGGCTGAAGTGGTTAATAGCTTACAATGTTGGCAGAGTGCCAATGTATCAATATGATGGGCTCTGCCCTGTAACTTGATAGCAGGCAGACGATATTTGCCTCAGAAAACAGGGCTAAATGCAGTTATTTGCCTGTATGAAAACTGCTATTACTAGAAGCTTCTGCGATCCTCAGTGAATGCAGTGTGGAGCAGGATATGATGAAAAATCTTACACAAGCGGTGCTATTACCAGCAAGCAGGAGAGTAATGATGATGGCTTATTACTTGGAGGAGGAGAATATTCTTTCCTTAGCAAGAGAAGCAGAGTACTAAGGCAATTCTTTTACTGTGGCGTTTCAAAATGTCAGCTATATACAATCACGCACCTGTGTAGAGCAGCCTCTATGCGCACAGAAGTGACTTGTTAAATTTGACTTTTCTCCACTTATAGCTTACACATCAGACACCCAGGCGTTAATCAAGTAGCTCTTTAATCCGAAGATTGTATTACAAGATGTTGCAGGGTAATCCGGATGGTAAAAGAATTATGCCAACAATAAACTCCTAGCTCAGAAGATAGATGCTGCTACTGAAAAAGCAGAGCACACTATGAGCAAAGCATCACTGGGAAAACAGGGAGTGGCTAGGCTAAACTAACTAGAAAGCTGAAAACAAGGGAGAGGGAGAGAGAAGCATACTTATACACAATGCAAGATACTGGAACAGAACATATGTAATTAGAGAATTAGGTGTCAATAGTGATCCTACAGTCTTATCCCTCAAGAGATGGTGCCAATGTTTTTTTTATAATTTTCTCAATTGTTTGATACTGTGAGTGGAACGGTAATATGATGCGAAGATCATTGTTCTGTATGTTTTCCTTTTTTTTTTAGGTACAAAAAATGTTTCTCTATTCATGTTTCTAACCTTACTCAGAGATATTTCTACTATTTTATTCCGGATGAAATTGATGTTTTAATTGCATAGCCTCTCTTTCGAATTGTTAGTTATATGTACAGTTACGTTTTAATCTCCTGAACTGGCTAGTTGGTATATTTGTAAGCCATCTGGGTAGATGGCAACTTGAATACATGATATAACTATTCCTTGTGACAGGTTTGTGGTGGGTATTACAAATTAATTTGTGTTGTGCAATTGTAACGGTCAAGTCCAAGAATTCTATATGTGATTTACTCTGTATTGGTCGTAAAGTTAAGATTCTTATCATTAATATTAATGTCATTCAAAAAAGTATTAAGACTTGTTTCCGTATTTTGCCAGACGAAAATGATGTCGTCTATGTATCAACGCCAGAGTACCAGATCTGTCCCCAGCCTAGGTGCGATGGTCTCAGCTTCCCTTGGGCCATAAATAATTTGGCATAGCTGGGGGCGAATCTGGTACCCATGGTGGTGCCCCTCTTTGGGACATAATATTCTGATTGACACACAAAATAATTATGTGTCAAAATGTATTTGACACCTTCAATTATGAATTCTATTTGATCTTGTTGTAACTGGCTGTAAATCTGCAGTTGTGTCCTTAGGGCATCAATGCCTTGGTTGTGATCTATAATGGTATACAGAGAATTTATGTCAATTGTACCAAGTATCCGATCATCCTCAAAGTCAAGATTTTCTAGTATAGATATGATCTCTGTTGTGTCCTTAATATATGACGAAATCTGTTTAACTGTTGGTTGTAGTAATTTGTCTATGTATTGTGAGAGGTTAGAAGAAATAGAGCCGATACATGATATTATCGATCATTCTGATTCTATTGTGCTAAAAACTGATAATTGCTTTCAAACGTATTTTTTATGGAGCAAGCATTTCCATGTACTGAGATATATATCTCTACTGCTATAACTGTCTGAACACTTACCCTTGGCAGTTGTATATGGTATGCAATACCTGCATATATTAACAAGTTTATGGTTACTGACACGACTATTTAAGCAATCAAGTAACTGGCGCCAGTGTGATGTTGGATCAGATAATATATTCATTTACAATCTAGAAAACTAATACTATGTGGAAATTATAATTCTTTTTTATTGTTATATTATTTATGAATCATTTTTTTTCCCCTCTCCTTTATATGGAATCCCTTCTTTATATGGTTTCTATTTTTATGTTTTTTATCAAATAAATCTGTAGTTTTTTATCTATGCTGCATGTACTCCTTGTGACTACCAGATATTTGAGTGCCCTCCTACTTTCTTTTTCTTTGGTATTACGCTATCCTATTCGGGCAGAGGGTGTTGCCCGTGGAGTGTGCACCTGATCTGTGGCTGATCTATGTTGTTGAGCAGTTGTTAGCACAATTTCTAATTGGTATATGTCACCTACCGATGTAACAGATGGATTAACTAGATTTATTTCCGTGTCATGTATGCAGTGCAGGTGTACCCCACACAAACAATTGGTATATGTCACCCACCGAACTAACAGATGGATTAACTAGATTTTTTCCCCTGTCACTTATGTAGTGCAGATGCACCTCACACAATCAATTGGTATATGTCACCCACTGATGTAACAGATGGATTAACTAGGTTTATTTCCCCGTCACGTATGCAGTGCAGGTGTACCTCCCACAAACAATTGGTATATCTCACCCACCGAACTAACAGATGGATTAACTAGATTTTTTTCCCTGTCATGTATGCAGTGCAGGTGTACCCCACACAAACAAATGGTATATGTCACCCACCGAACTAACAGACAGATTAACTATTATATTTTTGTGTCAGGGGTACAAAGATGGTGCATTGTACCCACAAAAAAATCGCTATAGGTCACCCACAGAATTAACAGCCAGATTAACTATTACATTTCTGTGTCAGGGGTGCCAAGATGGTGTATTGTACCCACAAAAGATCACTATAGGTTACCCGCAGAATTAACAGTCAGATTATGTAATATATTTCTGTGTCAGGGGTGCAAAGCTGGTGTATTGCACCCACAAAAAAATTACTATAGGTCACCCCAGTATAAATAGTCAGATGAGATTCCTAAAACTTTCCCTCACTTCAGCTGCCTGCTTCCTGTCCCTGCAATACTCAGAGCTGATAGGTGGTGCTACACATGATCCAGCTTTTATTGAGGCTGTGTTGAATGATGCACGGGCCAATCACAGCCATGCCATTGGTAGGCATGGCTGTGATGGCTTCTAAGTGCCCACAGCTTAAAATCTTATTGATTGGCTGCCCTGAAGCCTTTCAACAAGCTTTATTAAATGCCCGAACACGAAACTCGAACCCAAACTTTTCCTGAAAAGTTAGGGTTCGGGTCCGGGTACCCGAACTTGCAAAGTTTGGTACAGATCCCGAACTTTACAGTTCAAGTTCCCTCAACACTACTGCACATGTTCTTCTCCCATCTTGGTCACTTCTCCTATGACAAGGCCAAGGACAACGTGGAGAGGGAGAAGGAAACCAACAAGACGGCCGGTGCCTCTTGGTCCTCCATGCTGGCGGCGCTGACTCATCTGGCGGCCGCGGAGAAGGCATATCACAGCACGAGCTTCCTGGGTCTATAAAGACATTTATAGAGTGTCTGCAGTGTATGCCATAAGTATCTGATTACATGTGGATCCCACTTCTGGGGTGCAGCTATTTAGAGAACATGGTTCCCCCTGCTGTGCTCTGTCCCCTTCACTGTACAGTCAAGACCTAGAACCCCCCCTACTCGGGTTTACTGTATATGATAGGGCTAACCTTTAAAGGGGTTGTCCAGCTTTTATGTTTTATGGTTCAATCATTTTATTGGTTTCAGCATATGCATATAATTGAAATAATTGAAATACAGAAACAATAAAGATGTGAGTATAGCATCTTGTAGATTATCAGTTAAGAGGTATAAAGCATCAATACTCAAGACATGTACCATTAATAGACAGGTCAGTAAAGAGTCAACAAATTTGTATTTGAAGAATGAAGGTACTGATGGCATGAGTAACTTAAAGAGGGAAGTAGACAGACAGATAAAGTGGGGGAGCGAGAAAGACGAGACAGACACAAAGGGGGAACATGTGGGGCAGGGGAGTGTTTAGATCTCATACTACGCACATAATGTGAGTCTGCTAAAGGTAACAGCGTTTCACGGGAAGGAGCCGTCACGGGCCCATGATAAGAAATGAGGGGACGAGCGAAATTGATGCCAGGTTACCAAAATCGCTGTATAGGCCGAACAAGATTTCCCAGATTCTGCCCCTAATTCCTCCATATGTGCCAGGGCATCTAGGGCTGCCGCCCATGTGTCTCGCCTCCAGCTCTCCTCTGACCGCCACCTACGAGGGATAATCTGTCGCATAGCAAGTATAAAAAATCTCAGTAAACCTTTTTTAACATACGCCCAGGGAAGATAGAGAGCAAAGCAATTAAAGGTGTAGGTGTAACAGAAGACCGGCAGAGCTGGTTATAAAGTGAGAAGACATCTTTCCACAGGGACGTCACTTTAGGATAGTCCCACCATACGTGCGTCATTGTCCCTACAGCCCTGTGACATCTCCAACAGGTTTCTGGAACCGAAGGGTAAAATTTGTGCACAACCACCGGAGTCCTGTACCACCTAGTCCAAATTTTATAACTGAGTTCCTGTAGACCGTTTGATACGAATGATTTGTGAGTGAATAACAAGGATCTTTTCCATTGGGCTGTGGATATGGTGATGCCTAATTCCTCCTCCCATGCTCTGGTCAATTTCAGAGCTCTATAGTGTATTCCACTTTCTTTGTCCTCAATCTCTCCATCATTGATCATAGAATAAAGAAGAGAGACCACATGTACGTGAGCAGATGTCGAAGCACACAATGTCTCAAAAGAGGTCAGTTTCATATCAGGCGGGGACCCAGACGTCAAGCAGCATTTATGTTTTAAATTTGCACCCCACCTAGCAGTGACTTTCAGCAACTCTAGGACAGGTCTTATCTCACATTCGTAACATATGTTAGCCATATCCCATCAATGTTGAGATGGGACAACCCCTTGTGATTATCCATATTGCTTCCTTTGCTGGCAGGATGCATTTTTTCCCTTCCCCCATGACAGCACCATAGAGAGGATCCGCCCCCAGGGATCGGAAACCAGCAGAATAAAAAGGTGGAGCCTCTCTCCAACCTCAGTGGTTTCCTGTCCCTGGAGTGGGAAACCTGTAGTTTATTTTTCAGGTCACTACTACTTGAGCGGACACCTGGATTTTCGGGTTCGAGAAGTTTGACCGAACTTCACGGAAATGTTCGGGTTCGTGATCCGAACTTGACCCCCAACCCCATTGAAGTCAATGGGGACCCGAACTTTTGGGCACTAAAATGGCTGTAAAATAGCCCTGGAAAGGGCTAGAGGGCTGCAAAAGGCAGCAAAATGTGGGTAAGTGCCCTGCAAACAAATGTGGATAGGGAAATAACTTAAAATAAAATAACTAAAAATGAAACAATATTAATTGTCAACTCGGAGGAGGAGCTGGAATAGAAGGTTGGTGAGGCGTCAGGTGGGAATGCCATCAGCAGCGCGTCTACTAGCGTACATTTTCTAGTCAGTAGTCACGCATCTTTTGATCAGTAAAATAGGTTTTTACAAAATTTGGTTTCCTGCCACAATGCAAAGCTGATAAAAATGGGTTAATGTCACCCACCAATGGAACAGGTGATATTCAGAAATGTTAGGCCCCTGGCACCCAGACAGAGGTGAGGTCAATGCTCGGCAAAACAGGCTTCATGTCACCCAGCAATGCAGCAGTTCATTATCATAAATGTAGGCCCCTGGCACCTAGACAGAGGAGAGGTCATTGGACGGCAAAAAGAGGTTAATGTCACTCACCAAAGCAATAGGCAATTATCTGAAATGCAGGCCCTTGGCACCCAGACAGAGGAGAGGGCAATGCACGGCAAAAGAGGCTTCATGTCACCCAGCAATGGAACAGGCCATTTTCAGTAATTTAGGCCCCTGGCACCCAGACAGAGGAGAGAGGTCACGTAACAGCAAAACAGGCATCATGTCACTCAGCAATGCAGCAGTCGGTTATCATAAATGTAGGCCCCTGGCACCCAGACAGAGGAGAGGGCAATGCATGGCAAAAGAGGTGTCATGTCACCCAGCAATGGAACAGGCCATTTTCAGTAATTTAGGCCCCTGGCACCCAGACAGAGGAGAGATGTCACGTAACAGCAAAACAGGCATCATGTCACCCAGCAATGCAGCAGTCGATTATCATAAATGTAGGCCCCTGGCACCCAGACAGAGGAGAGGTCAATGCACGGCAAAAAGAGGTTAATGTCACCCACCAAAGCAACAGGCGATTATCTGAAATGTAGGCCCCTGGCACCCAGACAAGGGAGAGGGCAATGCATGGCAAATGAGGCTTCATGTCACCCAGCAATGGAACAGGCCATTTTCAGTAATTTAGGCCCCTGGCACCCAGACAGAGGAGAGAGGTCACGTAACAGCAAAACAGGCATCATGTCACCCAGCAATGCAGCAGTTCATTATCATAAATGTAGGCCCCTGGCACCCAGACAGAGGAGAGGTCAATGCACGGCAAAAAGAGGTTAATGTCACCCACCAAAGCAACAGGCGATTATCTGAAATGTAGGCCCCTGGCACCCAGACAAGGGAGAGGGCAATGCATGGCAAATGAGGCTTCATGTCACCCAGCAATGGAACAGGCCATTTTCAGTAATTTAGGCCCCTGGCACCCAGACAGAGGAGAGAGGTCACGTAACAGCAAAACAGGCATCATGTCACCCAGCAATGCAGCAGTTCATTATCATAAATGTAGGCCCCTGGTACCTAGACAGAGGAGAGGTCAATGTCATTTACCAAATCAACAGGCAATTATATGAAATGAGGCCCTTGGCACCCAGACAGAGGAGAGGGCAATGCAAAGCAAAAAAAGGCTTCATGTCACCCAGCAATGGAACAGGCCATTTTCAGTAATTTAAGCGCAGGCACCCTGACAGAGGAGAGAGATCACATAACAGCAAAACAGGCATCAAGTCACCTAGCAATGCAGCAGTGGATTATCATAAATGTAGGCCCCTGGCACCCAGACAGAGGAGAGGTCAATGCATGGCAAAAAGGGGTTAATGTCACCCACCAAAGCAACAGGCAATTTTCATAAATGTAGGCCGCAATCACCCAGACAGAGGAGAGAGGTCAATGCACGGCAAAACAGACTTCATGTCACCCAGCAATGGAACAGGCCACTTCCAGTAATTTAGGCCCTAGCACCCTGACAGAGGAGAGAGGTCCCGTAACAGCAAAACAGGCTTCATGTCACCCAGCAATGGAATAGGCCATTTTCAGTAATTTAGGCCCCTGGCACCAAGACAGAGGAGAGAGGTCACGTAACAGCAAAACAAGCATCATGTCACCCAGCAATGCAGCAGTCGATTATCATACATGTAGGCCCCTGGCACCCAGACAGAGGAGAGGTCAATGCACGGCAAAAAGAGGTTAATGTCACCCACCAAAGCAACAGGCAATTATCATAAATGTAGGCCGCAGACACCCAGACAGAGGAGAGAGGTCAATGCACAGCAAAACAAGCTTCATGTCCCCCACCAAAGCAACAGGCCATTTTCAGTCATTTAGGCCGCAGGAACCCAGACAGAGGAGAGGTTCATTCAAATTGGGGTTATGTGGACAATTTGGAGACCCAGAAGTTAAATGGGGCATACCCATCAGTCAGTACGTGTACTGTTCCACCATGTTGTTCAAATACTGCCTCCTGCTAAGACATTCCGTATCAGCTCGTGGTGCAGGTTGCTGTGGCGCGGTGACAAAACGTTTCCACATGTCGGCCCTGCTAACCCAGCCTTCTGAGGAGCTGGCCGTGACACAGCTGCATTGGCGACCTCTTGCTCCTCCTCCTCCTCTGCCTTTGCCTTGTGCTTCCACTTGTCCCCCCGTGTCAGTAGGGAATGGCCTCAGGAGCGTGTCTACCAGCGTGCGCTTGTACTCACGCATCTTCCTATCATGCTCCAGTGCGGGAATTAAGGTGGGCACGTTGTCTTTGTACTAGGGATCCAGCAGGGTGGCAACCCAGTGGTCAGCACAAGTTACAATGTGGGCAACTCTGCTGTCGTTGCACAGGCACTGCAGCATGTAGTCGCTCATGTGTGCCAGGCTGCCCAGAGGTAGAGATAAGCTGTCCTCTGTAGATGGTGTATCGTCTGTGTCCTCCGTATCCCCCAGCCACGTTACAGTGATGGCCCTGAGCTGCGTTTGGTGCCACCCTGCAATGAACCCGGTTCCTCCTCCTCTTCTGCCTCCTCCTCCTCGTCCGCCAGAACTGTGCCCTGGCTGGCCACATGTGTACCTGGCCTCTGCTGGTGCAGGAACCCACAATCTTAGCCACTTCGGAATGACCGGCCTGAAACCCTGTGAAATGTCCCCTCTTCCCCCTCCTCCTCTGCCACATCCTCTTACATGATCATCGTAATTGATTTTTCAAGGAGACATAGAAGTGGTATTGTAATGCTAACAATGGCGTCATCAGCACTGGCCCTGTTGTCTGAGTACTCAAAAGACGGTAACAAGGTACACAGGTCTCGCATGCAGGCCCAGTCACTGGTGAAGTGGTGCTGATCCGCAGAGCGACTGACCCGTGCGTGCTGCAGCTGAAACTCCACTATTGCCTGCTGCTGCTCGCACAGTCTCTCCAGCATATGCAAGGTGGAGTTCCACCTGGTGGGCAAGTCGCATATGAGGCGGTGAGCTGGAAGGCAGAAGTTATGCTACAGTGCAGACAGGCGAGAAGCAGCAGGGTGAGAATGCCGAAAGCGAGCACAGACAGACTGCATTTTCAGCAGCAGTTCTGACATGTCTGGGTAGTTTTTAAGGAACTTCTGCACCACCAGATTCAGCACATGCACCAGGCAAAGGGATGTGCGTCAAACCGGCTAGTCCCAGAGCTGCAACGAGATTTCACTCATTATCGCACACCACCAGGCCGGGCTTGAGGCAACCACTCATTGGTCTATTGTTCTATGGCCCCCCAAAGCCCCTGTGCGGTGTGGGGTTTATCACCCAAAAACGAGTGTTAAAATCGCCTGCTGACGTTAACCCCTGGCTGTGCTGAAGTTGAGGGTGAGGTTCTTTCGATGACCGGATGTGGCGGTGGTAGAAGAGGCAGAGGAGGAGGCAACAGGAGGCAAAGAATAATGCCCTGCGATCCTCGGTGGTGGAAGGACATGCACCAAACCGCTATCCGCCTCGGGCCCAGCCGCCACTACGTTTACCCAGTGTGCAGTTAGGGAGATATAGCGGCCCTGGCCGTGCTTACTGTTCCATGTATCTGTGGTTATGGCGGCTATGAACTACGAACTGTGGGACAACCACCACCATCAGCTGTTTGAAACAGTCCATCTCCACCAGACGGAATGACAGAATTTCATAGGCCAGCAATTTTGAAATGCTGTCATTTAGGACCAGGGATCGAGGGTGGGTAGGTGGGTATTTTCTCTTTCATTCCAGTGTTTGGGAGATGGAAAGCTGAACGCTTGCCTGTGACATGGTGGAGATGCTTGGTGATGGTGACCGAGTTGGTGTTGGTGGGATGTCCTCTGTTTGCTGGTTGCCAGGTGCCACGTTGACGCCATAGATGGAGAAAGAGGCCGAGACAGCAGCAGAAGAGGTTTTTCAGGTGTTTACTCCACTGCAGTTAGTGCTTTGCGTAGATGCCTGGTCATACAGGTTGTGCTCAGGTTAAGAACGTTTATGCCTCGCTTTAGGCTCTGATAGCACAGCGTGCAAACCACTCGTGTCTTGTCGTCAGGACATTGTGTGAAGAACTGCCACACCAATGAACTCCTTGGAGCAAGCCTTGGTGTGCTCAGTACCTGGGTGCGGTGGGCAGTAGCAGGCGTACTGTCTATGGAACGGCCGCTCTGCTTTTGCACCCTGCTCCCTCTTTTGCTGTGCTGTTGCCTCTGTGCGACCACCGCCTCTTCCTCAGAACTGCACACGTCACTAGAAGAACCTCCAGTCCAGTCTAGGTCTAGGACCTCATCATCCTCCACATCATCTTCAACCCATTCATGACCCCTGTCCTCCTCGTCGGTCTGCACATTGCAGAAAGCCACAGCAGTTGGCACCTGTGTTTCATCATCATCAGAGACGTGCTGCGGCAGTCTTCTCATGTTCTCACCCTGCAACATAAGTGGTTGGGCATCAGTGCATTCAAGGTCTTCCACTTCTGGGGCAGGGCTAGGTGGATGGGCCGGGTAAACCCTGCCGACAGAGTCATCAAAAAGCATAAGAGTTTGCTGCATGACTTGGAGCTCTGACTGCTTGGCTGATTTGCAAGAGGGTGAGGTGAAAGACTGATGAGCATGGGCTGCAGGTGCCAGCTCTGAGCTTTCTGCAGAGGACTGGGTGGGAGACACTGTGAAGAAACTGGAGGCACTGTCAGCCACCCAATCTACTATCGCCTGTACTTGTTCTGGCCTCACCATCTATAGACCGCCATTGGGGCCTACCAAATAACGCTGCAGGTTCTGTTGCCTACTCCCACCAGTGGAAGGTGTTTCACTTGGACCAGTAGTTGGCGCTGAACGGCCACGTCCTCTCCCAGCAACAGGAGCTCCACCAACACCACCACGACCATGCCCACGTCCTTATTTGATGTTCTCCTCATTATTTGCGTTCACCCACCAAGCTGAAAGATGGTTTCTCTCCGGTGTCAATTTAACTGCCAATTGTCAATAATTAAGTTCACTAAGGGTACTTTCACACTTGTGTTCGTGTGATCGGGCAGGCAGTTCCATTGTCGGATGCGGATCCGTCTACAAATGCATTACAAGAACGGATCTGTCCCTCCGCTTGTCATGTGAATGGACGGATCCGTCCTGCACTCTTTTTCACAGTTTTCCCGGTCTGCGCATGCGCAGACCGGAAGGACGGATCCGTCCTTCAGTTGTTTCGCAATGCCGGATCCGGCACTAATACAAGTCAATGTAAATTAATGCCGGATCCGGCATTCCGGCGACTGATCAGGCATTTTGGACGGACATAATACCGCAGCATGCTGATTGCATGAGAATATGCCTGATCAGTTCTTTTCCGGCATAGAGCCCTTTTGACGGAACTCTATGCCGGAAAAGAATAACGCAAGTGTGAAAGTCCCCTAAGGCAGTGCCCGTGTCATAAAAATGCTCTGTGGACCAAGAATAAAGTTTTTTTGGCCTAAAACACACTGATTCTCAATTTCACTGCAGAAATGTAAAATATGTATTTGTACACTGTATGCACAACTGTTTGGTGAACCCAGAACACGTTTTTTTCCCCAGTAAAACACAGTAAAGCACTATTTTCGTGCTGCAATGTAAAATTGGCATTTGTACGCTGTATGCACGTAAGTTGTTTGTGGACACAGAACAAGGATTTTTAAATAAAACACAGAAAATCAGTATTTCACTGCTATTAATAAAACGTAGCTATTTCTACGGTTTATGCAAAAGTGGTTTGTGGACCCAGAACAAGGATTTTTTTTAATAAAACACAGAAAATCAGTATTTCATTGCTATTAATAAAACTTAGCTATTTCTACGGTTTATGCTAAAGTGGTTTGTGGACCCAGAACACGGATTTTTTTAAAAATAAAACACAGAAAAGCAGTATTTCACTGCTATTAATAAAACGTTGGTATTTCTACGCTGTATGCACAAGTGGTTTGTGGACGTAGAACAAGAATTTTTTAATAAAACACAGAAAAACGTTGGTATTTCTATGCTGTATGCACAACTGTATTGTGAAGCAATAATATAATATAATATATATAGCTTTTTTCCCACAAAAAAAAATGTATTCACTATTTCACTGCAGAAATGTCAAATGTGTATTTATGTGGTGTATTTGGAACTTCTTTGTGGACCAGGAATACTCCTATTTTTCCCAAAAATACACTGAGGCTCTATTTCACGGCAGAAATGTCAAATGTGTATTTGGGCGGGGTATTTCAAACTGTTTTGTGGACCAGAAATAATGTTTTTTTCCCAGGAAACACACTGATGCACTATTTCCCTGCAGAAATATTAGATATGTATTTGTATGCTGTCTGCACAACAGTTTTGAACACCAGGAATACGTGTTTTTTTGTGCCAAAAATACACAGATTTTCTATTTCACTAAAGAAATGTCAAATGTGCATTTGGGCGGTGTATTTCAAACTGTTTTGTGGACCAAGAATAAAGTTTTTTTTCCCTGAAACACACTGATGCACTATTTCCCTGCAGAAATATTAAATATGTATTTGTACGCTGTATGTACAACTGCTTTGTGAAGCAAGAATATGGCTTTTTTCCCCACAAAAAAAAAATATTCACTATTTCACTGCAGAAATGTCAAATGTGTATTTAGGCGGTCTATTTCAAACTGCTTTGGGGACCAGGATCACAGCTTTTTATCACAAAAATACTGCAGAAATTGAATACAGTTTAGTGCATTGTATACACAAGTGCTCTGTGGCACCACAGGTCCCAGACTAGACAAATGGACTATGTCACCCCTTAATTATACCACAGGTAATGTAGGGAACTTGAGCAGCCAGAAAAAAAGCATTTTCTCCTTCACTTAGCTACCAAAAAGGATTAAGCTGATGTCCCTGCCAGGCTGGCAGACATGCAGTACACTGCAGTGGCTAAAATGGCCGCCGACCCCCACCTCTGTAATAGATGGATTTAAAAAAAAATTCCTTGGCAGTGGCTGGGTACAGAAATGTAGGATTGCTAAAGCTCCCTCCCTCTCTCTATTTGCTGTATCTTGTGGATTAATGTACAACAGGTTCTGCAGATTTCTTCCCTAATCTTTCCCTCACAGAAGCGGCAGCATCCTATCCCTACACTGAGAAGAGCAGAGTGACGTGTGGCGCTACGTGACTCCAGCTTAAATAGAGGCTGGGTCACATGCTGCACACACACCATTAGTAGGCATGGCTGTGATGGCTTCTTAGGGCAAAGAAGTAAAATGCTTGCTAATTGGCTGCTGTACAGCCCTTCAGAAAGCGGGAAATATCGCCGAACAACAGACCTGAACTTTTATGAAAATGTTCAGGTTCAGGTCCGGGTCCCGAACACCCCAAAATTCAGTACGAACCCGAACTATACAGTTCGGGTTCGCTCAACCCTAGTCACTACCACTAGTCTGGAAGTACCAGATATGTTCTGGAGGGCTGGTTTGTAACATACCTGCTGGGGTCTATTGCCCAGAGGATGGGCTGGCAGGACCCTAGGAGCCAGTGGTTGTCCGGGACTTCCACGTGGTTCTTGCGACAGGTGCGTGTTCTCCTCCAGGGGAGTGAGGCCACGCGATTCCGGAGTTGAAGGGGAAGCAGCCCCAGGATTCACCGCATGCGACCCAGATTCATGAGGAGAAAATGTCTTCAAGGTGTGGTTTCCTTTCCTCCGGACAGAGGAGCCTGGAGCAGGCATCCTCCAGGGCTGTGAAACAAGGAACACCTTATGATGGATTGAACGTAGGTTATACACTGAATATTTGTGTTATGTGATTTGTGTTATGTGGTTAGTATGAATCTGGTTGGCTGCCTCATGGCTTCAGGGCCTGATTGGCTGCCCCGTGGCTTCAGGGCCCGGTTGGCTGCCCCGTGGCTTCAGGGTCTGGTTGCCTGCCCTGTGGCTTTAGGGCCTAGTTGGCTGCCCCATGGCTTCAGGGCCTGGTTGGCTGCCCATGGCTTCAGGGCCTGGTTGGCTGCCCCGTGGCTTCAGGGCCTGGTTGGCTGCCCCGTGGCTTCAGGGCCTGGTTGGCTACCCCGTGGCTTCAGGGCCTGGTTGGCTGCCCCGTGGCTTCAGGGCCTGGTTGGCTGCCCAGTAACTTCAGGGCCTGGTTGGCTGCCCTGTGGCTTCAGGGCCTGGTTGGCTGCCCAGTGACTTCAAAGCCTGGTTGGCTGCCTTGTGGCTTTAGGGCCTGGTTGGCTGCCTCGTGGCTTCAAGGCCTGGTTGGCTGCCTCTTGGCTTTAGGGCCTGGTTGACTGCCTCTTGGCTTAGGGGACTGGATGACTGCCTCATGGCTTTGGGTACTGGATGACTCTTTTCAGGCCTTCCTGGCTGAATGCCTTTGATGTTATTTTGGTTTGGCTGAATACTGATGCCTGTATAGCTGAACGCCTTCACATCTATGCCCCCTTGGTTGAATGTCTTGTTTCTATAACTGCTTTGTTGAACGCCTGGTCGGCTGAACGCCTGTGCGTCTATGCCTGGTCGGCTGAACGCCTGTAGCTTCTGTGCCTGGTCGGCTGAACGCCTCTAGTGTCTATGCTTAGTTGGCTGTACACCTGGTAGCGTCTATGCCTGGTTGGCTGAATGCCTGTAGTGTCTATGCCTGGTTGACTGAACGCCTGTGAGACTATGCCTGTCTGGCTGACTGCTTTTGAGTCTCTGGTTGGCTGCCTTTTGAGTCTGTGCCTGTCTGCCTTTGAGTCTGTGCCTGTCTGCCTTTTAAGTCTGTGCCTGGCTGGCTAGCTGCCTTCTGAGTCTGTGCCTGGCTGGCTGGCTGCCTTCTGGGTCTGTGCCTGGCTGGCTGGCTGCCTTTCCTGGCTGACTTCTTTTTAGTATATGCCTGAATGGCCTCATGTGCCTATGGAGCTGATTACTTCTGTGTTTATGTTTGCTGGGAGGACTGCTCCAGCAGCCTCGCATTGTAGCTGTCTGTTTCTGCTGCTGGGCTTATCTAGTGCATTCGTGTTGGATCGGCTTGCAGCTTCTACGGCAGTATCTGCATGGCTGACGGCTTCTGCGGCCATGTCTGCTTGGCTGATGGCTTCTGTTGCCGTGTCTATGGGGCTGGTGTCTTCTGTTACCATGTCTTGATGGCTAACCGCTCATGCAGCAGGGTCTGGATGACTGTACTTGGCTCTGAGTGGATGTCAATGTGACCAGCTGTGCCTGAAGTGCCACCATGTCTCGGTGGCGGTCTACCTTGGTGGCTATGCAGGCAGGGTGAACTAGTTCTGTGGCTATGTCTGGTTGTCAATTTGTAGTTTAATGGTCTACAATAAGCATAGCACTGCAGCTCCAACTAACCCCTATAATGCTCTTGGTGGGGAGTGAGTAGATGGGCTGGACCATATTGCTTGGATGGCCTACAGGACATATGGAGTACCAACAAAGCCCTATATGGCTCCTGTTGGGAGTAAGAAGATGGGCTGGAACATTCAGTCTGGATGGCATACAAGAGGTAAGGCGCACCAGCAAAACCCTATAAATACTTGCCCCTGATCTAGAACTTCCCAGGGAGGCCCTGAAAGGTCGGCGGTTATCTGTGGGGTCGTTCGTGCGGTAGTTCTGGCAGTGGGGACCCTAGGGGGTCTGAAGGGTCCAGGGGGCTCTTTGGACTTCTTGCGGCAGATGCATGAGTTCCTCCAGGGGATAGATGCCAGATTGCAAGTAAATTTGGAGATTTTGACCTCTAAAGTTCGTCTGATCTTCTGTTCGTAAGAAAGTCCTGCAAGTGGTGGCCTTCCCGTAAGGAAGGGGTATTCTTCTCTGTAATCTCTCTCTCTGGTGCTATCGTGGGGGAAGAGAATAATGATGATTACACTCACTGGTAATCGGATTTTCTAGATCCCACGACAGCACCCTTCCTTATTTCCTCTCTGGTGTTTCATGGTTCTCGGTTTAAGTTGTGCAGAGCGTAGCAAAAAAATAAATAAAATGTATACATAATTAGATGAACTAACCTAGGTTGGAGTTACTCTTACACTCTGTAAACCACAGAGATGGGAGAGGGGCTCCACCTTTTTATTCTGCAGGTTTACTGTCCCTGGGGGCAGATCCTCTCTGTGGTGCTGTCGTGGGGTCTGGAAAATCCAATTACCGGTGAGTGTAATCATCACTTTCCCCACGCCTCCACAACGGCACCACCTGGAGGATATCCTGCCTTCTCAGGAACAGGAAACAACTGTGATATCAGCCGATAAAAGGCCCTCTCCCTCTTACCTTCTCCAGTTGTTTTCTGTCCCTCTGAAGGTCGGATCGTGGAACCGGCGAGGCAGTGGTGAGGGGGCGTTCCTTTGGGTCAGGGAAAGCTCCCATATACTCCAGAACGCAGTGTGGTGATGTCATGACACAGGCGTTGGCATCATGATGTCGGCGTGGGAGCGCTGACGTCATTGCGCCAACCAGGAAGTAAAAGGGGAGAACGCCGGTGCTCACATTTTTTCCCTTCTGCTGTGGACACAGCACGTCTCCTGGGCATGTCCTTACAGGGGGAAAGCAAGACCACCCGAAAATCCACAGATGCCTCCAGGCCCTCCAGCCAGGTCAGCCTCATCCCTGAGGACAATAATTATTATATGTTTACATAAGTGCACATAGGAGTCTTCCTCTGGGTGATGGTTCTCTATTAGGGCGATCTTTACATAGCTAAAAAATGTGTCACTGGCTTATGTCTCCTAGGGGAGAGAAAGCATTAAAGGGGAACCGCCCGAGGAGAAGAAATGTGCTATATGTAAAAAAGGTCTCTCGGCCTCTTCCAAGAAACTCCTTTGTCCAAGATGTTTTAACAGGGTAGTCTCCGAGGAAACTCCTTCCATAGTAGAAAGCCTGAGGGCGATGATTAAAGAATTTGGTGCGGCAGTTGAGGCAAAACTGTCTGCCTTCCCGTCTAGAGCCTCCACTTCAAATATACCCACTTATGGAGGAACAGGCTTCTGACTTCGATGAAGGGGAAGTTTCTTCTACCACAGACTCTAATGTCTCAGAAAATGCTTCAGGATGCCCACTCTATTCAATTGAAGAGACTGAATCTCTACTGAAGACTATCAGAGCTACAATTAATTTGGAAGAACCTAGAGAACCCCTGTCAGTCCAAGACCAAATGTTTACGCGGACTTGCAGACAGAAAAAAGTGTGTTTCCTGTCCACAAGAACATAAAAACCATTATACATAATGAGTGGAAAGACCCTGAGAAGAGGCAGTCTGTCTCCAAAATGTTCAAAAGGAAGTATCAATTTGCTAAAGAGGACTCTGCTTCTTGGGACAAACCTCCTAAGGTCGACACCCCAGTCTCGAGGATTTCCAAAAAATCCTCACTACCGTTTGAAGATCTAGGGTTGCTTAAAGATCCTATAGATAAAAAATGCGAGTCCCTCCTTAAAAAAACTTGGGCGTCCTCAACGGCCATGTTAAGGCCAGGAATATAAGCCACTTACATGGCTGGCACTCCCAGGGAAGACATTCTAGCTTCCATCCCAATGCTCAAAAAAGTCTCAAACCTTTTGGCAGATGCTTTAGCTGATATGGTGAAACTATCGGCAAAAACGGCCGCTTTTTCCTATGCCTCCCACGGAGCAATCTGGTTAAGGTCTTGGTCGGGAGACACTGCATCTAAAAATAGATTATGTTCCCTACCATGAGAAGGAGATCATGTTTTTGGCACCGCATTCGACGACATCCTAGAAAAGACGTCAGACAGGAAAAAAAGGTTTCCAACAGAATCAAAATTTTTCCACCAGAGACGTAATAGATTTGGCCAGAAGAAAAAAGAACCGGGTTCTTCATGGCAATCAAGGTTTCTTGTTCAACACCGACAAAGCCGCATGTCCTTCCTCCCAATGATGGCAGAAGTCCTGTGGAGGGAAGATTAAAACTCTTTTATTAAGCCTGGGAAAAAATTCAGGCCTCTTTCTGGGTACTCTCGGCCATAAGAGAAGGGTACCGTTTGGAGCTCTTACATCTCCCTCCAGACAGGTATCTGGAAAATTCCATTCTGAAAGGAGAAGATCTGGAAGCGATGGACCAACAGATCGCTTTATTTTTACAGAAGGAAGCCATAGTACAGGTCCCGTTGGAGGAACAAAGGAATGGATTTTACTCTCCAATCTTCCTGGTAAGAAAGCCAAACGGTTCTTTCCAGGCCATAATAAATCTGAAGACATTGAACAAGTACATTGTATACAAATGATTCAAGATGGAGACAGTAAAATCAGTAGTCAATCTTCTATCAAAGGATTGCTTGATGATAACATTAGACCTCTCAGATGCCTATTATCATTTTCCAATCCACAAGGACGATCAGAAATATTTGAGGATGGCAGTATGGTTAGAGTGCATCATTTCCAATTTCAAGTTTTGCCGTTCTGGCAGAAATCTTACTGATTCCGTACTTGGATGACTTCCTAATCGTGGCACCAACAAAGTCACCTGCAGGTTCAGCTCCAAACAGTGGCAGACACCCTTTCGGATCTGGGGTGGATCATAAACCGGCAGAAATCCTATCTCCTTCCCTCACAGAGGAGAATTTTTTTGGGAGTGCTGTTAGACTCTCAACTGATGTCTTCTTTACTCCCGGATCAGAAACGAGAAGATTTAATCCAGAGAATCTGGAAATTTTAACGGCTAAAGGTATCCTCAATCAGAGAGATTATGCCAGTACTAGGTTGTATGACTTCAACCATTCCATTAATAAAATGGTCATAAGCCCACTTGAGGGTACTTCAGTCGTTCCTGTTGAGGGAATGGGACAAGAAGCAAACCTCCTTAAACAAAAAAGTTAAAATTTCAACAAAGGTGAAGATCTCTCTGTCTTGGTGGACAAAACTGGAAAATCCATCCCGAGGAGTGGAGTGGCGTCAAGCAGATCAGATAGTGATTACAACCTATGCCAGCAAGCAGGGTTGGGGAGTGCACATGGAGGTGGTCATGAAGCAAGGCCTGTGGAAAGCAGAGCTACAACGAGCGTCTTTTAACATGCGGGAACTAAGTGCGTTTTGGCAAGCCCTAAAAGATTTCGCTCCCTCAGTTCAGTTGAGACATGTAAGGATTCTTTTAGACAACACCACTACGGTAGCTTATTTGCCGAAGCAAACCTCTTGTCCTTTTGGCTGTCCACGTAAAAGTGAAGGAAAATCTTGTGGCAGACTTTTTGAGCAGAGACCAACTAAAAGAAGGAGAATGGAGTCTGAATCTGAATCTCGCATGACTTCGCGTATCAACTTCATTGACTAATTTTTACTGTAAAAAAAAAATGCCCATTTTATAAATGCACCCCATTTCCAATTCTGTGGCTTCCCTGTTGGTGTGAAACTACAACATCCAGCATGCTTTGAGAGACATGTTGGGAGTTGTAGTTTCACAGCATCTGTGGAACCACAGGTGCTGGACCACTGTTATGCCTTATTCACACAAGTCACTGATTTTGAGCCAAAACTAGGATTGGCTCTAAACACAGAACAGGAGCAGATCTTTCCCTTATACCCTATCTCTGTCGAGGCTCCAATCCCGGTTTTGGCTCACAATCACTGATGGAAATCACTGGCTCACAAAACACTGACTATGTGAATGAGGTTTGAGACATTAGCAGCAATGTTAAAAGTTTGTAGCAGGTGGCAGTGGCTGCCAGCAGGTGGAGCCAAAGTATTGCATTTTGTTGGTCATTTTCCATCTTACCATTTACTGCTGTTCTATTAGCACATTTTGAATTAAAGGGAATGTGTATTGAGAAATTGTTTTAATGACTTTTTGGATTAAACATTTCTTTTATTTTTGTAGATTTTTTTAATTTTTTTATTTTCCATGTCACTATCTATATTATAAAAATAATAGGTAATGATTTCCTGTTCAGTACAGGTAAGGGTGAGTTTACATCACCGTTATGGATTCCGTTATTGTTTTTCATTATTGCATGGTTGTAACGGAAAATAATGGAATCCATAAGACGGAAGTCAAAAGGGAAGCCTTTAGGAGGCATTCCGTTTTGATCCGTCATAATAGAAGCCTATAGGAATCATAACGGATCCGTCTAGTTTACGTTATGCAAGACGGAAAACAAAGTCCTGTCGACAGGATTGAATCAGTAAAAAGAATGTAAGGCACCATCTATGGATTAATACTGTATTGAGGTAGATACCGGTTAGAGGTTTGTTGCATACATACATACTGTACATTTTGCAACATGCAGAGGGTCAAACTAATGAAAGCTATGTACAGGCTATTAAACTGAAAGAGTAGGATTTAATTTCTGGTTTATGCTGTTTCCAGAACTCTAAGGCCCCTTTCACACGGGCGTGATTTCCGCGCGGGTGCAATGCGTGAGGTGGACGCATTGCACCCGCACTGAATCCGGACCCATTCATTTCTATGGGGCTGTGCACATGAGCGGTGATTTTCACGCATCACTTCTGCGTTGCGTGAAAATTGCAGCATGCTCTATATTGTGCGTTTTTCACGCAACAAAGGCCCCATAGAAGTGAATAGGGCAAGCAAGCATCCACAATCAAGTGCGGATGCAGTGCGATTTCCCCGCATGGTTGCTATGAGAAGGGACCCGATCTTTATTATTTTCTCTTATAACATGGTTATAAGGGAAAATAATAGCATTCTCAATAAAGAATGCTTTGTAAAATGTGGATTAAGGGGTTAAAAATAAAAAACTTAACTCACCTTATCCACTTGATCGCGTAGTTGCGATCTCTTAATTCATTAGCTGCCAGCTAAAGGACCTGTGGTGACGTCACATCACATGGTCCAATCACATAGTCCAACACCATGGTGATGGACCATGTGATTGGACCATGTGATGAGCTCAGTGACCTCATCACAGGTCCTTTAGACGGCAGCTAATGAATGAAGAAGAGATCGCAACTACGCGAACAAGTGGCTAAGGTAACATAGTAACATAGTAACATAGTATATAAGACCGAAAAAAGACATTTGTCCATCCAGTTCGGCCTGTTTCCTACAAGTTGATCCAGAGGAAGGCAAAAAACCCCTGTGAGGCAGAAGCCAATTTTCCTCACTTAAGGGGAAAAAAAATTCCTTCCCGACTCCAATCAGGCAATCAGAATAACTCCCTGGATCAACGACCCATCTCTAGTAGCTGTAGCCTGTAATATTATTACACTCCAGAAATAAATCCAGTCCCCTCTTGAATTCCTTTATTAAGTTTTTTTTTTTTTTTTTGTAAATCTTTATTTGTTCATTCGTAGTAACAAAACAAACAACTTGCCCAGTGTCATGAAGAGAGCAGAATACAAAGTGCATGTAAGTAGCAAGCATAATATAAGACAAATCCTTAAGCCACATCTAAGGACTGGAAAACTTAGATTAAAATAGAACAAAAACCACATACCAACAGTGATTATGTGTAGAATGAGTAAGGTAAAAGGGATGTGTCAAGGACTACGGGCAGGTAAGTAGACCCCGCCAAATTTAAGCTAACAATGTCGATCCCTGATGAGCTAACCATGAGCGCCAAGGAGCCCAAAGATCCAGAAATTTATCATGTGAAAGACGTTCCCAGCTGGAGAGCTCCTCAAAGCAGCATAACTCTGAAACCTTCATAACCCACTCATGGACATTTGGAGGAGTGACAGACAGCCAGTGCAAAGGGACTAATAACTTCGCAGCTGCGATTAAATGAACCTGTAAGGTACATTTTCGTAAAGGGAACTATGTAGTGGACAGATTCAGCAAAACTAATGAGGGGGATAATTGGGGGAGGGTCGGGCATATTTGACGTATAGCATCGGACACTTGAGACCAAAAGGGGGCAATCAATGAACACGACCACCAGATATGTAAAAGTGTACCCCGAGTTGACTGACATCTCCAGCACCCGGGAGAGAGGGATGGGTTCATATTATGAAGTAAATCTGGTGTGCGGTACCAACGAGTCAACAGTTTATAAGAATTCTCTTGGATACGGGTACATCTAGAAAACCCATGCGAATTGAGCAAAATTTCAGATAATTCCGCACACGTAAATTGGACATCCAGCTCTCTCTCCCAATAAGTTTTTTATTTTTAACCCCTCCATCCACATTTTACTAAGCATTCTGTATTGAGAATGCTATTATTTTCCCTTATAACCATGTTATAAGGGAAAATAATAAAAATCTACAGAATACTCAACCCGAAACCGGACTTCAGTGATGAAGTCCGGGTTCGGGTCTGGGTACCAAACATGCCGATTTTTCCCACGCGCGTGCAAAACGCATTACAAAAGTTTGCACACATGCTCAAAAATCACGCATTTTCCCGCAATGCACCTGCCTCATATCCAGGTGTCAAACGTGACGCCCGTGTGAAAGAGGCCTAAGGGTGGCTGCACACAATGCCGATTAGGTTCGTTTCTTTCCACAGAAAAAACGCAGCGTAATACAGTACAAGCAAAGTGTATGAGAGTATACAAAACTTTTTTTTCTTAGGTGAAGAAATGTACCTGCCGTGCAAATTTTGAACCTGAGGCATGCCAATTTCTGCGTTTTTCTTGTGCGGATTACACCCTTTTCAATGGAAGAGTGAGATTTGTGGAAAAAACACAATGTTGAAGATTTATGTGTGTGTTTTTTTTGTGCGGTTTTAGTATAGATTGCATGCGTCTGTTCAGCACAAAAATCTGCACCACCCTAGATAAAGGCCAGTTCACACAGAATTTTTGCTGCTGATTTTGGAGCATTTCTGCTTCAAAATAAGCTCCAAAAAAACGCTGCAAAACAGCCTCCCATTCATTTCAATGGGAAACAGCACTTTCATTTTTTCCAGAAAGAAGCAGCATGCCCTATTGTGGGGCCAGCGGCGGACTGAGAACCCTCAGAGCCCCCGGGCAAAATAAATCAAGGGCCCCCTTCCAGGCCCCACCCATGCCCTACCTCCAGCCACGCCCATGTTATACCTTCAGCCACACCTATATCCCGCCTCCACTACCTGGTCACACCGCCATCGTTATGCCTCTGATCTCATCACTACTGAAATACAGGGCACTTACCTATTACGTCCAGTGACGTCTTCTTTGATGTAGATGTTTTCTGTCCTCGTCTTCTCCTTTCAGACCTTCAGACCAGACCGCCATGTTGTCGCCATTTTCCATCTCTGCAGTTTAACAAAAAAAAAATCTTAGTTTACTACTTTTCCATCATCCTCCCATCTTCTGGACAAATCATCCTACTACCCCCAATACTGTGCCGCTGTGCTCCCCAATACTACACTGCAGAAACAGATAAAACCCCTGGGTAAAACTAGTACCACACAGAGCCTCCAATATAAAATACCCATTCTTTGTGGCCTCAGTAGAAGCCCCCATAGTGCCCCATAATAATGTGCCAGTAACACGTGCCTCTCTATGCCACCACATGTGCCAGTAATAAGTGCCTCTCTTGTGCCTCTCCCCCATGTGCCAGTAATAAGTGCCTCTCTTGTGCTTTCCCCCATGTGCCAGTAGCCCACCCTTATTATGTGCCAGTAGCCCCCCCATATGTGCCAGTAGTCCCCCCTTATGTGCCAGTAGCCGTCCCCCCTTATGTGCCAGTAGCCGTCCCTCCTTATGTGCCAGTAGCCGTCCCACCTTATGTGCCAGTAGCCGTCCCTCCTTATGTGCCAGTAGCCGTCCTCCCTTATGTGCCATTAGGCCCCCCTCATGTGTTATTAGTCCCCCCTCATGTGCCAGTAGCCCCTCTTATGTGCCAGTAGCCGTCCCCTTTATGTGCCAGTAGCCCCCTTATGTGCCAGTAGCCGTCCCCCCTTATGTGCCAGTGGCTGTCCCCCTTATGTGCCAGTAGCTGTCCCCTTAAGTGCCATTAGTCCCCCATAAGTGCCAGTAGCCCCCCCAAAAAAAAAAAAACACTTATACTTACCTCCAGCGATGCGATGCAGGCCTCTTCCGGCCTGTGTCTCAAGCTGTACCGCTCCGGCGGCGCTCTGAATCTCCCATTGAAATAAATGTGAAGCATTAAAAAAACTGCTCCATAAATGTCCATGCTTTTTTCACACATTTTCTGCACAGTTTTTGGCATGGATCTGCGCCAAAAACTTCAAGCTGAAAGTGCAGTTTTGTATTGACATAGACACCCATTGGTCAAAAACACATCAAAAATGCACCTAAAAACGCAAAAGGATTCCTGGTTGAATTTTGTAGGCAGATTTTTAAAATCCGTTGTGTGAACGTAGGGTATATTAACATAGCAGAAGTCGCAAAAACTGTATGAATTAAATGTTTTTGCCAGTGTATCCTATGTAACATGGTCACATGTTCAGTAGAGATGAGTGAATTTTAAAAAATTTAGATTTGGCCGGTTCGCATTTATAGTGGTGTAGAACACTGTGCTTTGCAGTAACACGTATAGGGAGTCTGCTGTGGCAGTGAAATAATACCGTGAGTCAGTATGACATGTAGATGACAGGCGTCGCTCTTAGAATCACTGCACACTTCACTTATTTCGGCAGTCATGAGGCCAAAACTGACCAAATAAGTATAAAATCAGCCTTACAGGTCAATGTTAGCGCAAAGAAGAATCGCACTCCTTTTACATCTTCGTTAGCTGATTCCACATAGATGTCTACAGAACCTGTTCTATTAAACGCTTATAAAGTAGAGCCCCCCGATAGAGGGGTGTTGGTGTCAGCAGTAAGTTTGTGTTGACGTCACTGATTATTTTGCCCTTCCTCTGATCCGTCAGAACAATAACCCCCAAAAAACTGATCCTGTCTGTTGAGCATCCCCCTTCATTCGGTCAGCATTTGGTCAGCAATCCATCAGTATTGCTAAAGCCAAAAAAAACAGGAGTGGATCCGAAACAGAGATGACACGTGAATAGAATATTTGCATGTCTTCTGTGTTTTGTACCCACTCCTGGCTACCAAATCACAAGCCAATTCTGATGGAACCATACAGGCCTTACAGCTGCTACACAGACAGGATCCGTTGAGCGTCTAATTTTATCTTCCTTCTGACAGATCAGAAGACAGTTCAAATAAATGATGATGTCAGCCAGGCCGAAAGGCAAAATAGTGGCCCAGTCATGAGATGGGGAGGGTGGGAACAGCATTAGAAGTCCACAGAGTGGCCCTATGACCAGTGGCATACACACAATCTATGGGGCCCGGTGCGAAACTGATCCATAACCCCCCCTGTCCCCACCACCCTAGTTGTGGATCCAGAGCCTGGTCTAGCAGGCAAATCGCCGAGGGGTGGGGGTGGGGGGTGTCGGGGGAGGGATTCAAATTGTTAAGAACGGGTTCCCTACTCAACGGCGGACGCCCGTCGTCGCGACACATACTCCATATATATCCAACACACATACACATAAATACACCATATACATGGTACATACATAAATACACTTTATATACAGCCCCAATGAATATGGCCCAATTCTCTAAAGCCCCCCTCCCCCCGCATTTTGCTGTACTTGTTATACAGCAGCACGTACGTCTCACATCCAGGGCCTCCAGGTGATGTCTCCTCCAATGTAGATCTTTTCTGTCATCATCATCTCCATTTGGTACAGACACTTCTTTCAGCCGCTCCTCGTCTCTGCAGAGTGAGACACACAGACATCTTAGTGTCCTCACTTTTCTATCATCATCCCCCAACCTGGAGTCCCCACATAGTGTGGAGGTGGCAGCAGCATGAGGAGACCACAGAGTGGTAAGGTGACATAGTGTGTAGGTGGCAGCAGCATGAGGAGACCACAGAGTGGTAAGGTGACATAGTGTGGAGGTGGCAGCAGCATCAGGAGGCCACAGAGTGGCAAGGTGACATAGTGTAGAGGTGGCAGCAGTATGAAGAGTCCACAGAGTGGCAAGGTGATATAGTATGAAGGTGGCAGCAGCATGAGGAGACCACAGAGTGGCAAAGTGACAGTGTGGAGGTGGCAGCAGCATGAGGGGACCACAGAGTGGCAAAGTGATATAGTGTGGAGGTGGCAGCAACATGAGGAGACCACAGAGTGGCAAGGTGACATAGTGTGGAGGTGGCAGCAGTATGAGAAGACCACAGGGTGGCAAGATGACATAGTGTGGAGGTGGCAGCAGCATGAGGAGACTATAGGGTGGCAAGGTGACATAGTGTGGAGGTAGCAGCAGCATGAGAAGACCACAGAGTGGCAAAGTGACATAGTGTGGAGGTGGCAGCAGCATCAGGAGGCCACAGAGTGGCAAGGTGACATATTGTGGAGATAGTAGCAGCATGAGGAGACCACAGAGTGGCAAGGTGACATAGTGTGGAGGTGGCAGCAGCATCAGGAGACAACAGAGTGACCGGTGACAGAGTGGGGAGGTGGGTGGCAAGTACCAGTACCAGCAGAAGATGGTGGGTGAAAGAAGGAGCACTTGGCATCAGATGTGTGGCATCAGGCAGGTGGCAGCATCAGAATAGTATCTGAGGCAGGTAGCCAGAAGAAACTGGTCTCTTTTGTCAAACTCTTGGTGTGGCACCATGGATGATCTAGTCTGATGCATCAGGCATTGGTGGGTAGAAATCCTGGCTGATCCACGCCTGATTCATCTTGACAAAGGTCAGTCTCTACACATTTTGGGTGGACAGGCGAGTTCTTTTTGGGGTAACTATGGCCCCTGCCGCACTAGACACCCGCTCTAATACCACACTACTGGCCAGGCAGGATAGCTTTTCCAGGGCAAACTCGGCCAGTTTGCGGCCACAAATCCAGTTTGGCTGCCCGGTAGTCCTGCAGATCCTTAATGACGGCTGGCAGGTCGCTGTCCAAGTATGCCACCACCTGCTGGTTCAGGTTCTGCTCTATGCCTAGCTGCTGGTGAGTAGTTTCTTCACTAAGAAAGCTGCTCATAAGCGACTCTAGACTCAGGCTGCTGCTGATAGAGCTGGAACTGCTCCTGCCACCCCACCCCTCCCCAGTGGAACGTGAGAGCAGTGGGCTCACCAGTTCAGACCTGCGAGAGGATGGATGATAGTTCAGATAGACAGCGGCCAACTGACTACATAGGATGTCTCTATAGTAGTTCACTGTGTCCTCCCTCTCAGCGGGTGTAAAAAAGGCCCCCATTTTGGACGGGTAGCGAGGGTTCAACAAGGTGGAGAGCCAGAAGTCATCCCTCTGCCGAATGGTGACAATTCGGCTGTCACTACGCAAGCAAGTGAGCATGCATCGGGCCATTTGTGCAAGTGACTCGGAGGGACTTCATGCCTCCATCTCCTATGCATACTGCCACGGGGTGTCTGGGTCCTCTGCCTCGTCTTCTTCATCGCCCTGTAGCTCCACTGACTGCTCCTGCTCCTCCACTCCTGTCACCTGTGTAGAAAAACAACCCATTTTGCTACACATTGCTTGTGCTCCAATGTCGTCCTCCTCCTCCAGTTCAGCCCCCACAGGGGTCATGTGGCCGTGAGATGTAGGCGCCACGTCTTCAGTTCCCTGACCAGCCAAATTTACCAGCATCTGTTCCAGGACATGAAGCAGTAGAAGGACATTGTTCATCCCGTAGTCCTGGCGACTGACAAATAACATGACCTCCTCAAAGGTCCTGAGCAAACAGCAGGTGTCATGAGCTGCCACTGGCTGGCATCGAAGTTACACAGCAGAGTACTCCGGTCCGCTTGGATCATCAAGAAATCATTTATGACCTTTCTCTTTTCGTATAGTCGGTCCAACATATGGAGGATGGAATTCCAACGGGTGAAAACGTTGCATATCAGCCTATTTTGGGGGATGCCGTTCTGCCGCAGCAGCTCAAGAAGGGTGTGCTTTGCGGTGTACGAATGGCTGAAGTGCATGCAAAGTTTCCTGGCCATTTTTAGGATGTCTTGCAGATGGATGGAAGACTTCAGGAACTGCTTGACAACCAGATTGAACACGTGTGCCATGCAGGGCGCATGGCTCAGCCCTCCTTGACGCCATGTTCTTCCCGTTGTCAGTCATCATGGTTCCGATTTTGAGTTGTCACGGAGAAAGCCATGATTCCATTTCTTGATGAAGGACACGGAGCAGTTCCTCCCCTGTGTGACTCAGTTCGCGCAGGCAAACGAGCTGCAGAACAGCGTGACACCGCCATGCCCTGCACATGTGGTATGCTGGAGGGGCACTGTGAATTGTTCCTGCAGTGGAGGCTGAGAACATGGTGGAGGATGAGAAGGCAGAGGCAGACATTGTCGCAGGACCAACGGCTTGAGAACGTGGAGGCGGAAGTAGCGTCATCTGGCCAAGCTGCTGGTGTGGCTGTGAAGGAACCATATTCACCCAGTGGGCCGTAAAGGACATGTATTGTCCCTGACCGTAGTTACAGCTCCACACGTCGGTGCTGCCTTGCACTTTGGCAGACACCAACAGGCTCAAGGACTGGCCCACTTTCTGTTCCACATGTGTGCAGGGCTGGTACTGCATTTTTGGCAAAGAAATGATGGCTTGGGACTCTCCACCTCGGCACAAGCCATCAGTTCTCTGAAAGGTGCAGAGTCCACCACTTGGAAAGGGAGAAACTGCAGCTCCAGCAACTTGGCCAGTAGCACATTCAGATTCTGCACCGTTGGAAGAGTGCACGCATCTGGTTGTCTCTTGGCAATTGCTTTGGTGATCGATTGCTGACGGAATGACTGACGAGGCGGGGCAGGAGCATCAGGACCAGCAGATGATGTGAAGGACAGACAGCTCCCTTCGGCTGAGGTGGTGGAGGTGGAGCCTTGACTGGCTGAAATTGGCTGCATGCCATTGGGTGATGCAGCGGTTGCTGTGGCAGGCTGGACCACCACATCGGAGCCATGGTTCTCCCAGGCCACTTTATGGTGACGCTGCATATGTTGACGCAGGGCCGTGGTGCCAACATTGACACCCTGGCCATGCTTCACCTTCTGCCCACAGATTCTACATATGGCCATGTTCACCTCCTCCGGCGGCTTAACAAAAAACTGCCACACCACTGAGTAGGGGATTTTACTCCCAACACTATGCACTGACTCACCGCTACCGCCGCTTCCTTCGTGATCCCATGCACTGCTACTTCCCGGGCAGGTAGGCTCCTGGAAAGCGGGTGGTCTACCCCGGGCACATTTGGCTACCGACCTCCCACTGCTGACTCCCGGCCACACTAGCGACTTGCTGGCTCCATCGCTGCCTCACGGGCAAGCTGCAATCCTCTTCTCCTGATGATGATGAAGCCCCTTCGTCACCCAGCTTCTAAGTGCGATCAGCTGCATCATCATCATCGAGTACTGTCTGCACGTCACTGATGTCCTCCTCAACTGTATCTGGGTCAGGAACCTGACAGCTCGCAACACCAGCTCCCACGCCACTCTCATCATCACTACTTGCCCGCCTAGTGGAGGAAGCAGCGGATGTCTCCTCCACATCTTGGCTTGCCAGTAGCTGCTGACTGTCTTCTAGTAGCTCCTCCTCACTGTATAGGCCTCTGCCACTCCCCTGTGCAGGGCCTGGCACTTCTTTGTCTGACATACTGTTAGATCAAATAAATAAATAAAAAGTAAATTAAAACACCCCAAAAAAGTCTTTAATAAGCCCTTTTTCCCCACTAATACACACAAAAAAGGGCTTTAGAACATATAACAGCACCGCTGAACTTCAAATATATTTTTCTTTTTTCACTTATACACTCCACAAAAGGCTTTAGAACATATAACTGCAATGCTGAACGGCAAATATGTTTTTCTTTTGCCACTAATACATGACAAAAAGGGCTTTAGAACATATAACTGCACCGCTGAAGGGCAAACATATTTTTATTTTGCCACTATTACATGCCAAAAAGGGCTTTAGAACATATAACTGCACTGCTGAACGGCAAATAGGCCCCTAATTTTTACCACCTATACACGACACAGAAGGCTTTAGAACATATAACGGCACTGCTGAACAGCAAATATATTTTACTTTTTCCACTAATACTTGACAAAAAGGGCTTTAGAACATATAACTGCACCACTGAACAGCAAATATATTTTACTTTTGCCACTAATACACGACAAAGAGGGCTGTAATTTTTGCACTTCACCACACAGCGGCTAATAATCTCCTTTTTTTCCCACTAATACAAGCCGAAAAATGCTTTAGAACATATAACTGCTCCGCACAAGGGCAAATAAGACGTAGAAATATTTCCTTGTAATAAGCCCTGTTAATGGCTGTATCAAACAGCACTTGCACCCCAATAACAAGAACGGTTTGCTGGAATTGCAGAGCTGTATAATGGCAATTTGGATCCCCAGTCAGTGCAGCAAGGTGTAATAGGATTGTTCCTATTACCCAGGCTGTAACCTTCCCTACTGAACCCTGTTCAACATAAATGCTGTGGAATGATTCCTCCCTATTCTTTCACTACACCTTGAATAATCTTTCCCTGCACGATTAAGTTTTTTTCTAGCACTGTCCCTAGCGCCTGCTAACGTCTCTCCCTGCACTAAGTACACTGGAAAATAGAAGAATCCAAGATGGCTGAGGCTATTTATAGGGCTGTGACATCACAGGTCTGGCTGGCTGCTGATTGGCTGCATGCATGGCATTATGGGTGATCCCGCCTTCCCAGAGTTCCTTGCTCCATGTCCTCACACATGCAGCAGCCATTTTAAGAAAAAATGCGATTCATTACCACGAAGCGTGAGGAAATTCAGATTCGGAAATTCAGATCGAATTCCACTTCGTCAACTTTTATGCGCTCATTTCTAATGCTGAGGATTGTGACTAACAGCCTGCCAGCAGTGCATGTGAATGCTGTAATCCAGGGATGCTCAACTTGCAGGCCTTCAGCTGTTGCAAAACTACAACTCCCAGCATGCCCGGACAGCCTACACCTATCAGCCTACAGCATGGCATGATGGGAGTTGTAGTTTTACAACAGCTGGGGGGCCGCAAGTTGAGCATCCCAGGTGTATTTTATACCCTATTCAGGATCCCTATTACATGTTCAGTATATATGAACACACTGGAGACTTCAAACTCATGGCAAGTTCATTATTGCAATGTATTTCTGCATTACAATGGGGCCAGACTGCAGTTTTGAGTTCCAGCTTAGGCCACTTTTACACTAGGATTTTTTGCGGATCCGTCATGGATCAGCAAAAACGCTTCTGTTACAATAATACAACCGCATTCTATAGCCATGACGGATCCGTCTTAACCACCACTGAAAGTCTATGGGGGACGGATCAGTTTTTTAATGTGCCAGATTGTGTCAGAGAAAATGGATCCGTTCAGGCACACAATGTAAGTTAATAGGGATAAATCCGTTTTCTCTGACACAATCTGGCCCCGTTTGGCTCCGCTTCGTCAGGCCGACAGCAAAACGCTGCAGGCAGCGCTTTGGTGTACGCCTCCAGAGCGGAATGGTAACCGAACGGAGGCAAACTGATGACGGAGGCAAACTGCATTCAGAATGCATTAGGGCAAAACTGATCCGTTTTGGACCGCTATTGAGAGCCCAAGACAAATCTTACAAATGGAAAGCCAAAACGCTAGTGTGAAAGTAGCTTTAGTTTTGTGGTTTGTACTGTAAAACAATAGTGCACCAGAGGCTGGGATTGGAATCGGCAGCTTTGTAACATACACTGCTTCAAAAGATGACAACTATGACTCTGCGGAACATTATCAGGACATTATATTCGATAAAGATGCACTTTGATCTGATGTGATTTGATATACTCTGATTCAATACTGTGTGATGTGACTCTCCCTGTCCACAATATATACTATACGTGTATTTCTATTAGAACACACCCAGGAATAGTCTCCTATGGTGTCTCTATGACCGAGCAGGTTATGTCGCTATCCTGTAGATTTGTTATGTCCCCATGCGGACGTTCTCTTTGGATTATGAGATTCCTTATGGACTTTATAATGGACTTTCTATATATCTGCATTATACCTATGATTGATCCCAGTCTACTAACAGCGCACCTCTTTATATGATTTTTTTTTATCTCATACCATATCCAGAATCATGTCTAGAATTTTCATATTATCTTATAATCATGTAATCTTACGATTTGATCATGTTTTTGTAAAATTATCGTCATGTCCAGAAATCACTACATGGTATCTGTTATTACATCTTTATTCATTCTTTGTATTCTCTTATCACAGTCTGATGAAGGCCATAACTGGGCTGAAACGTCACATTTACTAGTGATATTGGCGCATTTACTCAGAAATAAAAAGCTTTCAAACCGCAGACAAACTGGAGTTCTTTTCTTCATTAGACCGGGGCGGGAACCCGACTTCCAGTGGCGGAAACAAGCAGTGTGCCACAACGTTTATCTTTGTGGAACTATGACTCTGCTACACTATATATTCCACATTATCTAAACTTTACCCCCCTGCACATCCGAAATCACTTCATTGACAACACTGTGGCAGGCGCAGCACTATAAAGTGCCTTTTGCACTGTGGCATTAGAAGTATTCTAACATCTCGAACTTTTTAGTCAAACCAGACAGTTTGTTACTCTGCTTTAATTCTTCTAGCGCCATTCTATGGAAACAGTAGGCTTAAAGAGCACACCAAATGCTTGAAATAACTTCTTTATTAACTTCAACTTTTCTTCATATATAACACTGCCACCTCCACAGCAGTCAGTCCATGTACAAAACACGTGTTGAATAAAATATCACAAAATGGCGGTTCAACTGTTCAATCTTTTCATTCAACATAAAATGGTGGATATATTTCTCTCTTCAGTATCTGTACTCTCACTTTAAGTGATTTAAGCACTTTATGATCTCTCTGAGAGGTATGTCTGAGGTTTAACCAATCGTTCTACATGCTCTACTTGGTTTGCAGTTTGTTCTATACAATTGCTTTAAGCAGTTTGCAGATTGGTGGAACAGTAAGAAAACACACACAACTGGTTCAGTCTACAGCTCTAACCACAACACTAACAATATGAACATATCATAACTGTTCTAAATACCTATTTTGGCCTTTTTGCTTCCATAAAACTTAGAGCTTAGTGGAGTGAATGTCTGTTCAGCTCCTCTCTTCTGATCTACTGATTCTAGCAGCTTCTGCTAGGGGATTTTCCACACAGGCTGAGTGTGAGGCTGGCTGTGATTGGTCAAGACTCCTAGGCAGTAACAACAGTTTAACTCTATGCTTTCTGTTGTTAATTCCGCTGTGTCATTGAGCTTACCTTACAGTCATGTTACTGAGTCTTAAAGGCATATTATCTTTTTGCTTCTGTAAACACAATATATAACTGTTATATGACATCCAAAACATGAAGTCACTGTAAATAACTCTGCTTTTGTCTTTAACATATGCACTGTATTAAGGTTATTGGCAGGTCTAGCTTTATACACAAATAAGCCATATTAGCAACCTAGGATAGCATCACTTGTGCGTTGCGTGAAAATCGCAGCATGTTCTATATTCTGCGTTTTTCATGCAACGCTGGCCCCATAGAAGTGAATGAGGCTGCGTGAAAATCACATCCGCAAACAAGTGCGCATGCTATGCATTTTTAACGGATGGTTGCTAAGAGATGTTGTTCGTAAACATTCAGTTTTTTATCACGCGCGTGCAAAACACATTAAATCACATTGCACCCGCATGATAAAACTGAACAACTGAACGAAATCGCAAACAAAACTGAATGTTCTTGCTTGCGAAATCGTGCAGTTTTCACTGAACGCATCCTCAACGCATCCGGACCTAATCTGCTCATGCTCGTCTGCAAGGGGCCTTACTCTATAGTCGCTGTTTTTTTTGGGGGGGGGCGGGGGGGGTTAGTTACACTGAGCAGCTTTAATACTTTGGGGTCAATGTGTAGATAATGTAATGGTCCGTGAGACAGGCAGAGAAATCTACATACTGTGAGGGCCATATACTGGGTTCATCTTTCTCCTCATCTGATTGATCTGATGTCTCTTATAACTTACTTTTGTTAACTGCAGTATCAAGTCAGGGGATTTAGCCATTACACTACCTTCCTGAAGAGATTACTGTTCCATTAGCTATAGGTAAGCAATAGGAGGGTTAATTCTGCTAACTTGTAGCTATAATAAACAAAGGCTAGTGATAAGGAGTCATGAGAGGTAGCACTAAGGTGAAAGAATCAACATAAATCATTAGTTTTCTCTAGAGTGCCATCCCTTTCCTCCTGACGCCTTAGGAACTTGCCCTCATGTGCCTTGTTGTAAATACGGCCGTGCTCTGTCTATCTGACTTGTTACACATAGGAGTCTTCAGCGCTCAGTAGAATGCTAAAAACAGACTCTCCTTAGTAACACTAATAAAGTATATTACATAAATGTTTAACACCACTGTCTCTACACAGTATTAAAATTAAACTAAAACAAGTTGCACTTTAAGGGTCCATTCACACATCCGCAATTCTGTTCCGCATTTGCGGAACGGAATTGCGGACCCATTAATTTCGATGGGGACAGACTATGTCCCGGCCGGGTCCGCAATTGCGGATCCGCACTTCCGGGTCCGCAATTGCGTTCCCGAAAAAAATAGAACATGTCCTATTCTTGTCCGCAATTGCGGACAAGAAAGGGCATTTTCTATGAGAGTGCCGGCGATGTGCGGTTTTGCAGATCCGCAAAACACACACGGACGTGTGAATGGACCCTAAGCTAGATTTATCAACGAAGACTGCTTAAAACATCTAAAAAATTGCCCACTAGACTGATTCCAGATTCCTAAGCTCCTAAAGACCCCTCTACACCTGCAAAAGCATAGGCAATGATCGAGGACGAACTGTTCTTTCCCCGATCATTGACTGATGATTGAGCAGAAATGACAGCTTCATTTAAAGCAAACATGCGATCATCTGATGAACAAGCGTTTTATAAATCACGTAGAAGATTTTGTTGCAGAAAATGTCTGTGACTGAAAATCACTTTCTTGATTTGATTGGGGTTGCTTCGGCAGCAGACACAAGGATTTCTGCAAGCACCATTTATATGAATGGAACTGATTTTCATTAACAGAAGTTTTCTACAATAAAATCTGCTATGTATGAAGGTGCCCTTACACAGGAGAATTATTGTAAATTAATGCTTTACTTTTTTCTTGGTAATCAATTTGTAAACTTGTCTGATGAAGGGGCCTCTGCTTCTGATAGCTAAAATACTTCTGTCCTTTTTAGCACAAAAGTATGCAACATGAAATAAATCTCACTCCAGTAAAGGGGTGACATCACCGAAGTGCTAGGCTTAAAGATGCACCAAATGTATAAAACATCATGGGACACTGGCAATTGGAAAACTTACTTAAAAAATTCTGTGTGTGATAAATTCACCCTAAGTATAGGAAAATATTGGGGTTAAAAAAAAAAGAAGAAGAAAAAAGTTGCCGGGCGACTAAATTTAGGCGCACAAGATGTTTTTACGCTATAATTTAATTGCTTTTTATTCAATCATAAAGCTCACCCTAATGCCCCCAGTAGTAATATTCCTCCTTATAAAGTGACCACAGAAAAATGTCCCCTTAAAATGAGCACCAGTACATAAAATGCCCCATAATAATGTGAAGTAGTACAAAAATGTCCCAGTTCTTTGTGACACTACAAAAATACACCCTCTTAGTGTCCCAAGTTGAGATAACGTTCCCATAGCGCCCTCATAATGTGTGCCAGTATAAAATACCCCTATGTAGTACCCTCAGTAAATGCCCCCATAGTGCTCCTCTTCCCCATAATGTGCCAGTATAAAATATTTCTATATAGTGCTCCTCTTCCCCATAGTGCCCCCCATAATGTGCCAGTTTAAAATGCCCCTATATAGTGCCCCCAGTAAATGCTCCCATAGTGCTCCTCTGGGTGCTGAAGCCAGCCCTGGAATGGAGCATGTTGCAATGTTTAGCTATAGAGTTTCTACACGATACAAAATCGGAGGCCTACAGAGGTACAGTAAGGACATCATGCACCTCTATGGATACCCTATTGTGGTTCTCTATAAAATGGAATTGTAATACTGCTGTGTATACACTTGCAGCTACCTGGAGAGGATGTGAGGATGGGAGTGCGTGGCTATGATGGTGGTAGTGTTACTCACAGTTCACAATCTCCACCTCTGGCTCTCCATGGGCTGTGCAGTGAATGGAGGGTGCACCCTTTTTCCCCTCGGGACACACCCTGGACCTTTCTGGAGCTCCAGCCCAGTGGTAGTCTGGGTGCCCTTGATAGTAAATGATTGGCAAAAGTGCAAGGCAGGAGTACAGGAGCAGGAGCCAGTGGATGATGGAGGTACTAACCGGGATCAGTCTAATTAGAACAAAGTCCCTCTTTACTGAGTAGATGAGGAGAGTTGCACTACAAATAGCAGCAATTGGGTACAGTCTGGAGGTATATCACTCAACTTACTTTTCTTCAATGGCTGTTGTATGGACAATGGCAATGATGGTGGGAGAACTCCCCGAGTTTCACTCTAAAGCGTTGTTCACACTTCAGTGATTTGGTCAGTTATTTCCATCAGTGATTCTGAGCCAAACCAGGATTGGCTCTAAACACAGAACAGGAGCAGATCTTTCCCTTATACCTTATGTCTGCGGAGGCTCCAATCCTGGTTTTGGCTCACAATCACTGATGGAAATCACTGACCAAACACGGACGTGTTAATGAGGCTTAAATACACTTTTCTTCCATACAATTCTACCTAGATAACCACAGGCCAGCAAATCTATTTTAATTCTTGGAATTAAATCTTGCAATTACCAGGCTACAAGATGCAGATCTTAGAGCCAGATGGCTAGTCTGTCTCAAAATGTGATGGGTGCCGCAAGCAATTCACCCTTTCCACAGCAGTAAACCTTTAAAGCTATAAACGAGTGGTACCTTACTGTCTGAATCCAGTGCACAGTCTTGGTGGTTCTAGACCTTCTATAGCTGTCTGTTATCTTTCCCTTAGGGGTATGCTCTCAGTTAAGTAATTCTCTGGCAGATGTTTAGTCACAGGAGTGGAGAATCATGGAGGAGGCTTCTATTTGGGCCTACTTTGCAGAAGCTCTCACACCCACCTCTTGCTTGTAGCTTCTCCCAGTTACATTTACTAATCAGGGTGTGTGCAAAGTCCATTACCAGTGTTAAATGGGTTGCCTCACTTCAGCAAATAGCAAAGAATATGATGTAGAATAGAAGCCAGTTACTACTGCATTGTGATTGTCCATATCTAATCCCATCTTGTACAATACTTTCTGGTGTGGTGTGTATCTAAGCTTAACATGTCAGATACTGTCTGGTGTGCCTCTATATCTAAAAGTATCATCTGCAATGCAGTCTACTGTTCCTGTATCAAGGATTATCCTGCGTGATACTGCTTGCTGAGTTGTGTATCTAAAGCCTCATTCACATGACTGTATCCATTTTGCGGTCTGCAAGTTGTGGATCCAGTAAATAAGGATACCATCCATGAGTAGTTTTTTGTAGACCCATTGACTTCTATGGGTTAAAGACAACCAACTCAAGCCTCACCATGCAAATACTGGGTTCTCTCAGAAAACACATAAACCACCTACAATGTTCAGACGAGAACAGAGGAGAGTATATCCAACTACATATAAAAATATATAATTATTTTATTAAAGTATTATACATATAAATTCATTAAACAATCCAGAACAACAGTAAAACGGAGAAGACGTCAGAAAAGAAAGGTGCCAGAATCAGCAGACCCCCATACCATAATACATGTCCAGTACAGTTATTAAATATGCAAATAGAGCAAAATAGCATAGACCCCCAAAGGGTGAGAGCTCCTTAACACCACTCATCTATGCAGACGGACCACAACAATAGTGGCACCCAAAGGATAACACCAATATCCCTAACATAATAAACTGTACATACCACAGGATATAATGGAGGAGGACCCAATGCAGCGCAGGTCCGCAGCAAAAACTTCGACACACGTTTCGAACTGCTTTGTCAGGAGGCAGCAGTAGTTAGCCAGAACTGAGCATCTTTTAAACCCCACAAAACACCGCCCTACATTATGCATATATGGGTTAAAGGTCTGCATCTGTTGCAGAACTGACATACAGATGACGTCATCCGTGTGCTTTCCACATCCGTATGTCAGTTCATCCGTATGACAGAATATGTTCTATTGTGGTCATCCAAATGTGGACCTCAAACTCGTAGAAGTCAATAGGTCTGCAAATTTTTTTTAGCAGATCTGCAACTTGCATACCGCAAATTGGATACGTGTGAATGAGGCCTAATCCTTTTTTGGCACTGCCTGCTGATTGGTTTATCTTGGCCTATCATATGTGATACGACCATGATCAACCCTGTAAACATGCTCCGTGTGTTGGCTGCATCTCCCTGGCTGACCGCACTCTCCTGACCCAAACTGACTATATCACAGTAATTTATGATACAGCCAGTCTCTTATCTGATCGTGGGGTATGTATACATGATGTGAGTACACAACAATGTCTCCACGGTCAGATAAAGACTGGTTGTATCATAAATTACAGTGATACAGTCAGTTCGGGAAAATGTGGCTGACACATGGACTGTGGTTCCTGGGCCAATTACTAGTGTAGAGTGAAGCGAAGCATTCAAAGCAGAAATCGGTCCGAAGTTTAGGAAATCTTTGATTCGCAACAAATCAGATTTTTCTCGTGCTTCGTGCTAACCAATCAAGTTTTCTTAAAATGGCGACTGCACGTCTTACAAAGCGAAACTAAGTGTAGAGGAAACAAGCCTGGGAACGCAAGATGACCCATAATGCTGTACATTTAAGCAAAACTTTGTGGCACTCTGCTATGGTTAATGCTGGGAATCGGGTTCCCACCAAGTTCACAGTGAAATCGAAAAACTCCAGCAATATGGTTGCAGAATTGTTGAATTTTATTAGGAAATGCGGCTGTACAAATCAAGTGTGAGTAAATAGTGTCCAGACTTGGTGAAGTTTAACGGTTTTGACTTGAATAAACTTGCAATAAGCTTGTATTATCTGAACAATACTTGATATTTATCTTGGCTCCAGCAGGCTAAGGGTAAACTAGCAGGTAAACTTGAATACGTTGCTTTACCTCTTTGCTGCTATGCTGAACTCTGGCTTCAATTACTGTTTCTTATGAGAGTGAGGTATCCTGTGACCTGTTTTGCTGAGTAGGGGTTTATGGCTCCATTTTGCCTCTCAGTACTAAGTCCTTTTATATATCAGGACTGGGCTGCTCCCTGAGCTACTTTCCCAAAGCTCCTGCAGCAGTGAGGAGAAATGCTCCCTCACCACACCATGCTTCTTCACTCTCTTGTGTCAAATCTGAACTCCATTTCTCCACTCTTGACTTAACTATATCTTCCTCCAAACCCTCCCTTGGTTGGAAACAGGACTAGCCCACTTCTGCCCAAAAGGGAGAGAATAGAATGGTAAGTTCCATTCTATCTAAAGGTACTCTCTGCCAGATACACAACCAGGCGCATTACATGCAATAACAGTTGCATAACAATATTATTAGGGCACAGTATCAGAGGACCTGGAAATAAATACACACGACATTCTATGCTAGACATTAGATACAGTAGCTAGGTGTAAGAATAGTAGTGCTTCCTCTGGGGTACTACACGTCCAGAGCATCCCCATAACAGTGATATCTACAATGCCCCCATAACAGTGCCATCCAGAGCATACCTCGGTGACTAATGGCTATGCTGTGACTCATACACAGTGCTTAGATTGCGCTGTGAATGAGTCAGTACAGGCTTCACACAGAAGCCTGTATACTGAATAGAAGGCCGGCAGTCCTGGTGCATGCACACTATTGTGCAGGCGTAGGGACCATGGAAGGCTAGCAGGAGGCGGTGATGTCAGTGATGGCACGCCGTTGCCTGCAGAAGAGAGGAAGGAAAGGCAGCAAGAGAACAAAAAACTAGAAAACGCTGAAGGAGTAGTCAAGTGACCATGAAGAGGATCTAGGAAACGCTGCTGCTGGTGGGGGTAAGTATGTCTTTCTCTCCATTGGTTAGGTTCAGGCCCCATTTTTTAGGTTTGCCCAGAGAACCCCTTTTCTCTGCATGATAAATGCCATTTGCTGAAGTGAGACAACCTAATTAAGTATATGTTGTCCATACATAGCCATGAGGTATGCATAGTGGAAAAAGAAATAAGCTTTAATAGTAAATCACAACATTTAAAGGTCCATTCACATGTCCGTAGGTTTTTTGCGGTCCGCAAATTGTGGATCCGCTAAACACGGACACCGGCAATGTGCGTTCTGCATTTCGAGGACCGCACATCGCTGGTACTATAATAGAAAATGCCTTTTCTTGTCCGCAGTTGCGGACAAGAATAGGATGTGCTCTATTTTTTGGGGGAACGGAATTGCGGATCTGGAAATGCGGATGCGGACAGCACATAGTGTGCTGCCCGCATCCATTCTGTCCCCATTGAAAATGAATGGGTCTGCACCCACTCCGCAAAATTGCGGAACAGATCCGGACCTAAGTTGCAGACGTGTGAATGGATCCTAACTTAGCAATATTAAATTAACCCTTTGCAGTGATCCCCTAGGGTAATACACACCTAACAACTGATGTAAAATTCATAAGTGGGAATGAATATAGCTGTTTTTTAGCAGGCAGCACGAAGTGTATGTTTTTCTGCAAATTATTATAGATTGACACGAAGATTTTGCTAGTGAAGCGCTAAAAATACTGGAAATGATTGCCAGTCATACTATGATTAAGGTATATTTTAAGTGCATATGTTCTAACCAGCACATTGCTTCACGTGAGACACTCTTTTAAGTGTGAGTGAATGGCAATCATCTTTTTACCCTTTTATGTAGCAGCTGTCCTGAATCTGTCTGTATGCTAATGACTGCATCGTCAACATCATATGCAAAGTATATGCAAACAAGCTTCTTCAGTTCTTCTATATTCACATCTTATGAGTCGCCTGTGTGATGCACGTTGTTACAGAAATCTCTAATGCGTTCTTTCTTCATATATCAGTCTTCTAAGTACAGGAATTACATTCTCCCATGCTAGGTCTTAAAGTGTCAAACCAAGCACAGTAGACTATATGCTAACCATAATTACGCTTTCTATTAAAAGCACATAAATGCTCCGTGTTTTGTGTAAAGAGAGAAGTCTGTACACGCTGTAACATTTCAAGAGAAAGAAGAAATGGGGTTCACGATCTGAAATACCTTAGCTTGATTGTGTTGAGAATGTAAAATGGGGTCTTACTGATGTTGCACTCTATTCATAAATATGTTATCTTATTTTTGGAAACTTTTGTACCATTGCAGAATTTTATGCACAATTTATGTGTATATCGATGGGAATTTCTCATGAGATCGACAGGATCTCCTATGTGAGGTGAACAATTTGTGGGCTATCCTCAGTGGTGGACATAAAAATATCAAAATTTAGAATGGGCCCCATCCCCTAATGAGAGCTTTGCCAAATGTACCAGTTTTTAGTTAATGCCCACCATCATTTCCCAAGAGATATAGGGGAGCTCTATTAATCCTGAAGCACAGCGTGAGTGGTGCGCTAGCATCTCTCCCCTGCAACAGATTTCTCAACAGGACACACTGAATGCATTGACAAGTCTTCCCCATAGAGGTCCAAATATCCTGCTTCTTTTTACACAGTCTCTTATGAAACTCTTCTTGCCTACAGAAACCACTAGGGGGAGCTCAGTGCAATTGTAGTTCTACAGCATCAGGCAGGTGTGGGTGACAATGGAGACTTTACAGGGAAAAAGAAGCCATGCGGCCAGACGCCCTAATAAATGATTCAGTAGCTCAGCATTCTGGGCCTAGCAGTACAGCTTCTTATCCATGCAGACAGTACATTTGTTATAAATACAGTAGTACAGTCTATGTACAAACCACAACCTTTGCTTAGTCATACAATATTGATCTTCCCCATACATACTATGTACCACCATAGGGCTGTGTGTTTAACAATAGTGCTCCATTTGGCATTACAGGGCTATATATATCATTATGGGCTTCATATCACTACAGAGCTCCATATATAGTTACTGACTGGGATTCACATATCACTGTATATAAAATGATGGTAGCTCCATATTTGACTATTCATCTTTACATAATGATCAGGGAGCTTTGTTCTTTTTTCTTAAAGAGGTATTCCATTGTATACTTGCACTGGCCCCACCTAATACCAATATTGCTAAGGCTGACAGTTTGCTGAGTGCACCTACTTTTTTGGTCCAACCTGTTGCCAATTTAAACTCATCTACAATATGGAGTCACTTTTAAAGAAGCACTCCAGTTTTTTTTATTTGACATATACTGCTAACTTACCATCAGTATTCTAGCAGTTTAACATGTTACCCCCTATCTCAGTTACATCCATAAATTTCGAACCTGGTCATGTGATCTCAAGTCTGACCAGCAGCCCACAGCTTGTTGTAATATGTAAACAGGATGGCATCATCACCAATCAAATCCCTCCTGACAGCTCTCAGTCCCCTTCCCTCTCCATCTTCCTCTGTATTTTAGTGAATATGTAATGTCTCCCCTATCTAAAGTACCAGGAGTGCAGATATATAGTAGGCAAAAGTACACAGTGATTAGCTGCAGTTATATAAACCTCCTGACTCACACTGCCTGTCTATGCTATCTGTGTGTGCTGACTCTCCAGTGTTTTTCCATGAGATGGCGCTTCACACTGGTCTCCCTGCCTCCTGTATGTAAAAGCTGACAGGGGAGAGAGATGACAGGGCAGAGAGGAATAGACAGGCTCAAGCTTTAACACACAGTAATACATAGGGACCCTGCAGTGTCAGCAGTTCTGTGTTATGGCTGCCCTTACACAGTGTGGCGAGACATCTCTCCCTCTGCAAAGCCAGGAAGTGCAGGATTCATTAGAAAAACCATATCTGAGGAGAGAAGCAATCAAGATGGCTGACAACCCACAAATGGGACATCGAATAAAACCGGTATAAACAAGGCATACATAAGAGCCTCTATTGTATTCTTTAATAACGGTATACCCTCCACTATATAGGCAAATAAAAAAATCCTGGAGTGATTTTTTACATTCCCAACCCGCCCCTGGCATCAGGTCAATGAGGCCCAATGCAAGTACTAGAGATAATAAAATGATTTGATCCCGCCCTATGATACAGGATAGTCTTTCTGAAAAGCAAGCTTTACAATGGGAAGGAAGTAGTTACCACAAAGATTCTACAAGTACATTATGACAAGACCAAAGGAAAATCCAGAAGAGATGAGAAAAGAAGCAGCAAAAGGTAAGGCTATGTATAATTACAATAGGAAGTCACAACTTTAGTAGCGTTTCCCTTTACAGGCTGGACATCTGCACCAAATGTTAAAGGATGTACAACTTTGCAAAGAACATTTTTTAATTACTCCAATGCATTAAATATTCCCAACTGGTATTGTGTCTACAGTTACTATGCAATCCTATGCATCTCCATGGTAACAAACCACAAACAAACCCTGTGTCAATCCCTTCTATTTTTCCCCTACTTCCTCCTGACATACAGAATAGCAGGAAGTAGGTAGGAGACAGATATCAGGTAGTATGACTGCAGAATCAGACTACACAGGGTTTATTGTCTTTTACCATGCAGTCGCATAGGAAATTTTCTATGAGGACTATTTGCAAAGTTGCCAGTTTTGTTTTAGATGAACTGGAGCAGTAACACAATTTGGTTGTGAAGCAGAAAATACAGATCATAGTGTCATCATAGAAATAGTGTCTAGAAGCCCATTATCTAGAACATCTTAGTAAGGACCAAATCTGTAATTACAGCAATGAAAGAAGTAATAAAAACACATTTTATACATTTTTATAGTAAATATTTGCCTGGAGCCCTCCCTTATAGAGGAAGCTTGTGAATAATGTATGAACCACATCAATAATGAAATAGGAAGGTGAGAATCCAGAGCTTATTTAGGAAACATATTATTGCACTTGTTTCTAAGTGGAAATTAGGCAGCATAAAAGCACTTCTTCTGCATGGTGTATTAAATCAGGGACATACCTAGGGCAAGGCAACCATGGCATGTACCCCAGGTACTGAGTGTTGGGAACAGAGTCATAAATAGAAAAGGCTGGGCCCCATAGCAAATTTGTGAATGGGCAACCTCCCCGCCAACCCTTTCCCATAGCTAGTTAAGACTGCCCACGCTTGTCACAGAATCCCCCCCCCCCCCAAGTAGTTATGGACCCTTACTGCTACAGTAGTCATGCCCTTAGTGCCCCCACAAAGTAGTTAAGCCCCCTTAGTCCACCCTCACAGTAGTGCTCCCCCTTTTTCAAGTGAAGGCCCCCTGTGGTGAAAATAAAATAAAAACAGTAATACTTGCCTAGCCTGGTTCCCCTGATGAACAGAGCACATCCTGGCCTCCATGATGCAGTGACATCATCGCACCTGCTGGAATGAGTAGATGAGGACAGACTGGTAGATGATCCTTGGCCTGTGCACTTTTCTTTTCAGTCCAGCAGGCGAAGTGATGTCACTGCATCGCACCTGCTGGAGAGAGAACAGCTGGAGATTGAAGCCCAGGCCATAATGGATGACAGACATCCATTATGCCCTGGGCCTCTTCTTGGCACATACACGGTAATCATTATTAGGCCTCATGTATGCAACCATATTTTTGGGGCGGATCGGATACAGACTTATTCATTTCAACGTGGGTTGCAAAAAATGCCGACATCACACCCTCCGTACCACAGTCCAGCAAAATGTCTAGTCAAGTCAAGGCCTATTTAAAGGGTCAAACACGGACTTATAGGATAGCTGCCTTACATCTGGTGGCATTAGAGGCAGAGCTCATTAGCATCCCTTTCTTCCCAGAATTTCAGAGGAGCATGTTTGGCCTATGTCTCCTCACGCTGATTAAGGTGCTCTCTCCCCATGGAAAGATAGTGCTCCCCAAATCATTGCTCGGTGGCAAAATGAGAATAGCTATGGGTCTGTGCCCACGTACCCTTGGCCTACCGTCTGCATGAACATGCACCCTAACCTGCAAATATGTATAGCTGCAACCTTGGACCACAAATAAAACTACCATTCCTTCAAACTGTGAGGTCATAGTCCCTGGCTGTTCAGGGACCCCACTGTGACACACACAGTGTTCTATATATTCAAGATTGCCATCTTGTTTTCTAGTTAGTTTGCAGACTGGATCTAATTAACCACCACTTGTTGCAGCACACAGAGGGAGACTGCTGCTTACAAAATGGGTGATAGGCACATATAAGCGGTTTGGATATCTCCTGTGGTAAGGTGCAAGGTACCGTTGTCGACGGGAGGTATGTGTCACCGAGGTTCCTGGCCTCGGTGAGGTAAGAGCCGGGTTTTTTGTGTCAGCAGCAGCTAGTGCTGCTTGACAATTTGATATTTAGTTTGGCTGCAAAGCCAATCCGGGCCGGCTCTTACTGGGAGTAGGCAAAGAGTTGGGTGGGTGCCTATTCCCCACGGTCCAGGCCGGACTTTATCCGGGCCTTTAAAAGGCAGTCTCCTCAGCAGCTGGAGGTGATTGTCCTGGAGCTGCTGTTAGGCTGTGGAATCACTTGGGTTTGAGAGTGCTGATCCATGCTGTGCTGTGTGGAGTTCTCTGGGCTGGAAGCAAGACCCCAAGCAAGGAGGAGTGCAGACGGCCTGGAAGCCGGAGGTCGATCGCCTTGCGGCTGGACTGACAGCCAGGTGCGAACCTGCACCTAAAGCCTCCCAGGTGACTGGAACCTGTTTTGGACTATTTTGTTTTTCTGCACATTTTCTGATGGGTGTGAATTAACACCAAGTGACTGTTTGTTGTGTATTTGCTACAAGTGTGAATTAAACACTGTTTGCTACACTTTCTGGACTCCGTTTTGCCTCTATACTGCACCCGCACTGCTATCTACCAGAGCGACTCCCCACATTTGGTGTCGGATGCGGGCGTGCGCAGTGAGGCTGGCGTGAACGCCGAAAATTTTTGTTTTTGCTGGGCACGACTGGATGTCCTATATTAGGCCGGCCAAGTTGCAGCCTGTGTTCCCGGACAAAATGGAGGCGGTTGTAAAAGCCCTTGTGGAAGCTAACTTGCAGCAGCGGGAGGCCAACAAGCAGCAGCAGGAGACCAACCAGCTACTACTACAGCAGGTGATGGCCTTACAAGCTGCAGGAGCGTCCCACCATGATGCCCGGAAAGCGGTCCGTGCAGCGATTCCCAAGATGACCCCCGAGGATGATGCTGAGACCTATCTGGCGGTCTTTGAGAAGGTAGCCGTGAGGGAGAAGTTACCCCGTGACCAGTGGGCCGAGGTGGTCGCTCCGTTCCTGGCATCCGGACCCCAGCAGGTTTTTTTTGACCTATCAGATGACCAGGCTGCTGATTACCCCACGGTGAAGGGGGAGATCCTTGCCAGACTGGGGGTAAACGTGTTGGTCCGGGCTCAGCGGGTCCACCAGTGGGACTTTAAATTGGCTGAACCCGCCAGGCTGCAGTACTATGAGTTGCTGCACAGGTTGCAAAAGTGGCTGCAGCCTGAGGTTCTAAGTCCGGCTACTATGCTGGACCGTCTGCTGGCCGACATCTTTCGGAGGGCCCTGCCTTATCCCCCCCAGCACTGGGTCGGCCAGGCGTCTCCGGTATGTGCCCTGGAGATGGTCGACCTGGTGGAGCGTTACGAGGCCACCAGAAACCTGCAGGGGAGTCTTGCTGGGAAGGGGTCAGTCAAACCCCGGAGGCCTCCACCCCAGTTCCGACGTCCGGCGACAGAGAGGCCTGCACGGAATGTACCCCCTGCGGATCCGCCTCCCGTGTTATGCTGGAGGTGTCAGGAGCCAGGCCACATCAGGGCCGACTGTCCGCATCGGGGTGAGCCGATGGAAGGGAACTACGGCTATCGCCACTCCCTGTATGCACGGAAGCTGTGTGCAACTGGCACCCGTGAGGTGCAGGACAATAACCACCTGTGTCAGGTAGAGGTGGGAGATTCTCTGGCGGTGGCCCTGCTGAACTCCGGGAGTTTAGTCTCCCTGGTAAGAGCTGCCCTGGTACGGCCTGCGGAGTATACCGGCCGTAAAATCGGGGTCCTGTGCATCCACGGAGACCTAAAAGACTACCCCACTGCACTAGTGACTTTGTCCACAGCGGCTGGTAAGTGGACCCACGAGGTGGCTGTCGCTACTAAACTCCCACACGAACTGATACTTGGGAGGGACTTCCCAGGTTTTCCGGCGCTGTGGCCGGCAATAAAGGTATCTGATGGACCCGAGACAGGGGTAACCCTAGTAGAGTGGCCTGATACCACTGGAAGGCCAGAACCCTGGGAGCCCGAATCTGAAGGGCCAGCGGTAGGGGTGACCACTGCTCCAGCGGTAGAGGGGAGGCAACCCCACTGAGGGTAATGGTGGGAGACACGGAGGACTTGCCACCGGGACCTGAGTTGGCAGACCTCAATGTCTCCGGGGAAAATTTTGGGACCGCACAACACCGGGACCAAACCCTAACCAGGGCCTGGGAAAGTGTTGTAATGATTGATGGTAAACCCCAGAAACCTGGGGCTGAATTAATGTTCCCACGATTTATTGTTCTTCAGGATATGTTGTATCGGGTGAACCAAATCTGAGGTGAGCCCGTTGAACAGTTGGTGGTGCCCACCGCATATCGCAAGCTTGTTATGGAGCTTGCCCACCAACATGTTCTTGGGGGACACATGGGGTGGCAGAAAACGCAGGACCGCGTACTACAGCGATTTTACTGGCCCGGTTTGTTTAAGGAAGTAGAGGAGTTCTGTAAGTCCTGTCCGACCTGTCAGGTAAATAGCCCCCAGCCGCATTACAGAAGTCCCCTGGTCCCTCTCCCAATAATTGAGGTCCCATTCGAGCGTATTGCCATGGATCTGGTCGGACCCGCACCGAAGTCTGCTAGGGGTCACCAACATATCCTGGTGATTCTGGACTATGCTACTCGATATCCAGAGGCGGTGCCTCTGCGACATACCTCGGCTAAGCTCATTGCAAAAGAGTTAATGGAAATGTTTTCCCGTGTGGGCCTGCCAAAAGAGATTCTGACCGACCAAGGGACCCCTTTTATGTCCAAAGTTATGAGGGAACTGTGTAAATTGTTGCGTATAAAGCAGTTACGGACGTCCGTTTACCATCCGCAAACAGACGGTCTTGTCGAAAGGTTTAACCAAACTCTAAAAAATATGTTAAAAAGGGTGGTGTCCAGAGATGGGAAGGACTGGGACCTGCTTCTGCCCTATCTCATGTTCGCCGTGCGAGAGGTGCCCCAGGCCTCTACTGGGTTCTCGCCCTTCGAACTGCTTTATGGCAGACACCCTCGGGGCCTGTTGGATATCGCCAAGGAAGCGTGGGAACAACAGCCTGTCCCCCACAAAAGTGTCATTGAGTATGTCACCCAGATGCAGGACCGGATGGAAAGGGTGTTGCCGCTGGTCCGGGAGCATATGGAGGCAGCGCAACAAGCCCAGAGTAGGGTATATAATCGTCAGGCTCGGGTACGGAACTTCAACCCGGGAGATCGGGTTTTGGTTCTGGTGCCCACCCTTGACAGCAAGTTCCTAGCTAGGTGGCAGGGCCCCTATGAGGTTATCGAGAAGGTAGGGGAAGTAAATTACAAAGTACACCAGCCAGGGCGGCGCAAGCCGGAGCAGGTGTACCACGTGAATTTACTGAAGCCGTGGAAAGACAGGGACACGGCCGACGACAACAGCCCCCGGCCAGGGCTTCTAGGTGACAAGGGTCCAGCCCCACAGTTCGAGGCCTGCGAGCGGTAGCCACGGTAAAATTGCAGACAGCCTGTCTTCCAAACAAGTTCAGGAAGTCAGGAGTTCATCAGTCGGAACACGGATGTGTTCTCGGACCTCCCTGGCCGCACGTCTCTCATCCAACATGACATCGTCACTGAGCCTCAGGCCAAAATCCGGTTAAAACCATACCGGGTACCCGAGGCTCGGCGACGGGCCATCGCGGAGGAAGTGCAATTAATGTTGAAGCTTGATGTCATTGAGGAATCGAAAAGTGAGTGGGCCAGTCCCATAGTTCTAATACCCAAGCCAGATGGGACGTTGCGGTTCTGCAACGATTTTCGCAAATTAAATGAAGTGTCCAAGTTCGATGCGTATCCCATGCCCCGGGTAGACGAGCTTGTTGAGAATTTAGGGCAAGCCCGTTATTTTTCTGTGCTAGACCTCACTAAAGGATACTGGCAAGTACCCTTAACGGAGGCGGCCAAGGAAAAACGCTTTTGTTACCCGCAGGGCCTGTATCATTACAAGGTGTTACCCTTTGGCCTGCATGGCGCCCCGCCACCTTCCAAAGGTTAATGGATATTGTGCTGCGACCTCATCGTCGGTACGCCTCGGCCTACTTAGATGATGTAATCATCCACAGCACCGACTGGGAAAGCCATTTGCCCAAAGTGCAGGCGGTAGTAGATGCCCTGAGGAAAGCTGGTCTAACCGCCAATCCAAAGAAGTGTGCGATTGGGTTGGAAGAGACCAAATATCTGGGATATGTTATTGGGCGCGGAGTCATCAAGCCGCAGGTAACTAAGGTAGAGGCCATTCGTAACTGGCCCCGACCGGTCACCACCAGGCAGGTAAAGTCCTTCCTGGGAATTGTAGGGTACTACATGCGGTTTGTGCCCCACTTTGCCACAATAGCAGCGCCGTTGACAGACCTGTTGAAGGGGCGAAAGTCGGGAAGGTTAGCTGGAATGAGAAGGCGGAGGAGGCTTTCTCCGCGTTGAAGTCGGTCCTGTGTGGGTCCCCGGTTTTGGTGACACCCGACTTCAACAGGGAGTTCGTCGCTCAGACGGATGCCTCGGAGGTAGGTCTCGGTGCAGTACTGTCTCAGGAAGTCAATGGGGAAGAACATCCCGTTGTCTTCCTGAGCCGTAAACTCACCCCAGCCGAGACCAGGTATAGTATAGTGGAGAGGGAGTGCCTGGCCATCAAGTGGGCACTCGAATCTCTCCGCTATTACCTGTTAGGGAGGAGGTTCCGTCTGGTGACCGACCATTCCCTCTCAAGTGGATGAGCCAGGCCAAGGAGAGGAATGCTCGGGTCACCAGGTGGTTCCTGTCCTTGCAAAATTTCAAATTTTCGGTGGAACACAGGGCAGGCCGCTTGCAGGGTAACGCAGATGCCCTGTCCCGCGTCCACTGCCTCACATGTGTTCACCCCTCAGGGTTGAACAAAGGGGGGTATGTGGTAAGGTGCAAGGTACCGTTGTCGACGGGAGGTATGTGTCACTGAGGTTCCTGGCCTCGGTGAGGTAAGAGCCGGGTTTTTTGTGTCAGCAGCAGCTAGTGCTGCTTGACAATTTGATATTTAGTTTGGCTGCAAAGCCAATCCGGGCCGGCTCTTACTGGGAGTAGGCAAAGAGTTGGGTGGGTGCCTATTCCCCACGGTCCAGGCCGGACTTTATCCGGGCCTTTAAAAGGCAGCCTCCTCAGCGGCTGGAGGTGATTGTCCTGGAGCTGCTGTTAGGCTGTGGAATCACTTGGGTTTGAGAGTGCTGATCCATGCTGTGCTGTGTGGAGTTCTCTGGGCTGGAAGCAAGACCCCAAGCAAGGAGGAGTGCAGACGGCCTGGAAGCCGGAGGTCGATCGCCTTGCGGCTGGACTGACAGCCAGGTGCGAACCTGCACCTAAAGCCTCCCAGGTGACTGGAACCTGTTTTGGACTATTTTGTTTTTCTGCACGTTTTCTGATGGGTGTGAATTAACACCAAGTGACTGTTTGCTGTGTATTTGCTACAAGTGTGAATTAAACACTGTTTGCTACACTTTCTGGACTCCGTTTTGCCTCTATACTGCACCCGCACTGCTATCTACCAGAGCGACTCCCCACACTCCCTAAATTTCATTTTTATAAAAAGAAAATTGTGTGTGGTGAACAGAGCAAGCTTTCTGCCTATCTTCCTTTTGCAATAGCCATTAAAGGAACACCTCCACCAGAAAGGGGTATTATTTTATTTCAATATTCATAGAAAACACATTTTCTATAATTTTTTGACTTCATTTCAGTAATACTATACTTTTGAAAGTTAAATCCCGTGCTGAGCCACGCCCCCTGCACTGATCACATGACAGTGACGTCACCCCAGGTCCTTCGGCTGTGCAACAGTTCGGGTAGGTGGCAGCCGCCCCTTATGGATTCCATATGCGCTATAGTGGAATCCATAACGGGATGCGCGATTAACCACCACCCGAACCCCGAACAACGGACTTTTTTTAAATGTTCGATTATCTCTAATGACATACGTTCATAAAGTTCAGCCTATTTTTCTGCACAGTTGATCCAGAGGAAGGCGAAAAACCCCATGAGGTAGATCCCAATTTGTCTCATTTTAGGGGGAAAAAATCCTTCCAGACACCAATCATAATAACTCGATGGATCAACAACCCATGTCTAGATAGTGGACAACTAAATGGTGGTAGCTGCTTTATGCAGCTGGTGGTCTGTCTGGGGCCTGTTTGCCATGTGTATATGCCCTCATGTAACCACTGCTTCTTACACCTCCTAACAGGTAGGTCAGAACAGGTCAGAACAACCTAGATGGTGGACAGTTCGTCCAAACGACCATCCTGCTTCTGTTTACTTTTTTCTCCATAAAAAAATTAAGTTTGCTTACTCCCTCCTGATCTGATCCTCCAGGCTGTTTGCAAAGCATTGAAATACATCTCAGCCATCTCTTGCTGGGAGACGTTTCTGAAATAGCATGTAGAGGTTTTATTTCTCCTTTAGGGAATTTTCACATGGGAAATGTACTGACCCATTTTGTTCCAGGTGTGAGCCAGACATAGCAGACTTACCAATGCCTATGGGCCTGCTCAGTGACTCAGTCCTTTTTTCAGATATTACTTTTTACTCGCTCACACACTGCTTAACACATAACTTTACCACCCAATATTTTGTATATTCGCTGCTTTTCACAAAGCCATCTTGGTGTAGAGTTAAGCTGTATTTACACAGAGCAATTGTCAGGAATTAGCATTAGTACAAACGTTCCTTCTGGAAAATCGGCCTGTGTAAAGGTGACCTAAATTACTCGATGAATGAGCAAAACAAACGTTCATAGGATTAAACGATCTTTCATGCTGCACATTAAATCATTGTTCCTGGGCAGCCGATCGTGCTTTGTAAACAGCGACCTGCTACCCAGAAAATATTAATCTGTATGAGGATGAACAATGGCTACTGCTGCACAGTGGAGGTGATTGATACATGTAATTGCAGCTCTTTACCTCCACTGACGAGCAGGCAGTAATCAGGAAACAACAGGTCCTTCCAAATAACTACCTGCTCAGTCGGCACATGTAAATACGCCTTTAGACAAAAATGTCTATCTTTGCGCCAAACACCTCATCCAGCAAGAGCCACTGTGCTAATTCAAGTACAAGTCTAGACAGCCTAAGTTTACACCATCTATAGCAGTGGGCACCCGCACCCTGGAAAAAGTCTATGGTGTACCAATATGCCTTAGACGTTTCCTGCAATTCATCAGCGCAGGGCGCACTAAGAACGGCACAGGCAGCGCATTGAATGTAGGCGGACTATTATGGCTAAATGATAAAGTACATGGAAGATATACTACAGGGTGGGCAATTTATATGGATACACCTTAATAAAATGGGAATGGTTGGTGATATTAACTTCCTGTTTGTGGCACATTAGTATATGTGAGGGGGAAACTTTTCAAGATGGGCGGTGACCATTTTGAATCCAACTTTTGTTTTTTCAATAGGAAGAGGGTCATGTGACATCAAACTTATTGGGAATTTCACAAGAAAAACAATGGTGTGCTTGGTTTTAACGTAACTTTATTCTTTCATGAGTTATTTACAAGTTTCTCTTTGTTTACAGCCATTGAAATGTCGCCGAGGTTAACACGTGAGGAGCGGATAGAAATTGTGTTGATGTCTGCTGAACGCAGTAACCGGGTCATTGCAGCAGATTTCAATGCAAGACACCCTACGAGACCACCCATCTCCCATGCTACAGTTGGCAAACTGCTTGCTAAGTTTCGTGAAACTGGTTCAGTGTTGGATTTGCCAAAATGTGGACACATGAAATCTCTCACTAATGAAGAAACATCAGTGGCTGTCCTAGCTTCATTCAGCAAGAGCCCACAGCGTAGCACTCGCCGCATGTCACTGGAGAGTGGCATTAGTCGAACATCCCTTCGGCGGATATTAGCTACTCACAAATGGCACCCTTACAAACTCCAGCTACTGGATGACCCAGATCGGCGCACTGAATTTGCAGAATGGGCAAAACAAAAATTGGAACAGGACCCTCAGTTTACGCAGAAGATTTTGTTCAGTGATGAGTCAAACTTTTATGCGAATGGTGAAGTTAACAAACAAAACCACCACTATTGGTCTGAAAAAAAAATTATGGTGTGGTATATGGGGTACAAAGATAGTGGGGCCATTCTTCATCAATGGAAACCTCAAGGCCACTGGATATGCGAAATTGCTACATGATGATGTGTTTCCCTCTTTATGCACTGAAGCTGGCACGTTGCCTGAGTTTTTCCAGCAAGATGGTGCACCACCACATTATGGGTGTCAGGTCCGAGCATTCCTAGATGAACAGTTTCCTGGAAAGTGGATTGGTCGTCGTGGGCCAGTTGAATGGCCCCCAAGGTCTCCCGATCTAACCTGCTTAGACTTTTATCTTTGGGGTAATCTAAAGGCAATTGTCTATGCTGTGAAGATACGACATGTGCAGCACCTGAAACTACGGATACTGGAAGCCTGTGCTAGCATTTCTCCTGCGGTGTTGCTATCAGTTTGTGAAGAGTGGGAGAAGAGGGTTGCATTGACAATCCAACACAATGGGCAGCACATTGAACACATTTTATAAGTGGTCAGAAACTTGTAAATAACTCATGAAAGAATAAAGTTACGTTAAAACCAAGCACACCATTGTTTTTCTTGTGAAATTCCCAATAGGTTTGATGTGTCACATGACCCTCTTCCTATTGAAAAAACAAAAGTTGGATTCAAAATGGCCGACTTCAAAATGGTCACCACCCATCTTGAAAAGTTTCCCCCCTCACATATACTAATGTGCCACAAACAGGAAGTTAATATCACCAACCATTCCCATTTTGATAAGGTGTATCTATATAAATGGCCCACCCTGTATATTGGACTGTAATATTCAGGTTAAATTGTCGTGTTGGCACTTTGCGGGAAAAAATATGTTTGTGTGCATGAATTATATATATTTTTTAACTGGAGAGTCAATTTAATTCCATTGCTGCTATCTTTATATATGTGATAACTAAATTAAAAGCGTGGCATGGGTTGCCCTCAGTTTTCCAGCATTGTGTATACTAATTAGACCAATTGTTCTGAGTAATAGGTTTAATGAGTAGGTGTTGGATCGCTCAGAGGAAAACTATAACTGCATAATAATTGCACCCTTGTAAACAAGTCTGTCTCACAAATGCTGCTAGACCCTTGCACCACTCCAACAAAAGTCCAGCCCTATGACGGGCCTTCTGTTCAGACAGAGGAACAGGATGCGGGAATTGCCGTATCCAGCATGACCAGCCATTGCCGAATCCCATTCACTATAATGGGGTCCACTGGGTTTCCAGCATGACTGATGATTTTTTGCTGGACAAAATATTGTGCACTCGTTAAGGCCTGCATTCCTCATGCGTGATCCTCCTATTTTTTTCTTTTTAAAGGCAATTCAGTGCTGAGCGTCCTTCGCCATTTCTGACGAATAGAAAAAAAAAAAAGGACAAAATACAGGTACTACCAGGATTGTAATTGCAGAACAAACGTGAATGGTTTGTGAATGGACTACAAAATTATCAAACTGCCTGGTAACATCAACCGGTTGAAGTAATAGGTGCTTTCCCTGAACGCGTGTTTTTTTCCCTGAAGAATATAAAAATATCCCAGCTGGTGCTGAGATACATTATGTTTGACTCCGTGAACAGCTGACGCAAGCTTTGTTCTGACATGAGTCATCTGCATCTTAACTGTGTGCATTATGTCTTTTTATGGAAAATGCTTTTACTGTGCAACTTTCTTCTGGTCCCCCCACACATGCAGTTATTTCAAATTCATTCTGCTTCCTGATAGTCACATGCATATCACACCTACACTTTCCCCAACGCCAGATGCATGACCTCAATATCAAGAGAAAAAGATTAACCTTCTTTAGAACAAAAATAAAACTCAATGGCAGCGCAAAACATGGTTTTCAGAAAACTCATGTATTTAATATCACCTTCATTGTATATAATATGTGCAATACTTTCTATGATGAAACAGAATTTAATTTTATTAGTTCCTCTTTATTATCAATACTAGGAAGACATCTCCACACTTATTTGGCTTACAAATTCTGGAATCCTTATTCCACCGCACAAATTTCAAAATGAGAGTCAGGTACGTCTCTCTGGCTCTCATTTTGAAATCTGTGCTGTGGATCAGACGTGTCCACTTTCTTCTCTGGTCATCTGAGTTGCTGAAAAGCTGGTGGCCATCTTGGGTGAAAGAAGTGGCACAAAACTTTGAAAGGAGGGCATCAGATTCCAAGCATTTCATGGCTACTGTTGAAAGTTTGGGACAACCAGAGGGTCACTTAAACACTAAGTGCATTTGCTGTGCAGCCAATGGACCCAAAAAATACAGAGACATGACAAGAACACACTCCTTGGTAAAATGATCAATGTGTATGCACATGAAATAAAGCAAATAAGTACAGCAGTACTAAGACCATGTATTTTTAACTCAGTTACTAAATAATTGAAAGAGGGTGTAAATGAAATACAAAAATAAAATACACAAAACCCTCTAAAATCTATGCATGTAACCTGCATGGGAATGGTACTCTGTAAAACGATGGGGTTTTACTTTATAGTTCATTGGTTCTGTACTCATTGTGGTCTCCTGTAGCTTTGTGACTTTTAACAAAAGCATCAGATATCAGTTAAACGGGTTTCCCGACATGTCTTTATTTCATCAGACGTTTGATCTGACAGTATTGAACAGTGAGAATTTTAACTTAATTGAGAAAAAATGTTTATGGAGTCAACATTAGATCAATTCCAGTCCATCAGATCAATTCATATTATGTAATCTTTGTCTAATTATTTATGGCCAGTGTACAAAAAGAGGCAGATCTGTGGTGGTGTGTAAAAGGGGATGTCCACATTATTTTTTTTTAATTAGTTGGACCTGCGAAGTACACTTAGCTTCTCTCCGCTGCTTCTGGTTACGTGGCTTCCAGGCTGTCTTCACTGCACTTATGGTCACTACATGTAAACTTTCTTAATGGATGAAGTCATATGAGCCGCTGCAACCAATGAAAAAGCTTAGCGATGACATGTCCTCAAGCAGATCGTGACCCAGCAATCATGTGCCGCTTGGGGACATGTCAACTCTTAGGCTAGTTATTGGCTACAATGTTACATGTGACTCTGTCCGTGCAGGAAGCTCACAGGTGGAGATCAAAAGTGCACTGAAGGCAGACCGGGACCCAAAAAGCTGGAATCGAGTGGTGGAGAGAAGGCTAGTATACTTCTACTTCCTTTTACATGTCCTACTGGATGGGTGGGTTGATTTGATTTAAAAAAAATAAAAATAAGCCATGCACAACCCATTTAACGTCTTCAAGAAACCCTAAAAGGCCTTCTTTAAAATATTGAGACCCAATCTACTGTGTGTGTATTTTTTTCCCCCACATCTTCTATCTGGTCTGGTTCTGAAAGTGTACAAAATAACAGAGATGGCAGCTGATGACAGAACTATATTCTTTATTATAAAGAAACTCTACGGAGGAACAAACCTGGATGGACTTTGAAGCCTGTAATGGTACATGCCAAAATGTACAGTCATATACATAAAAGTGCATCATCACAACCATTTAACATCACACACGAGTCCTTGAAATGAAAGTCAAACATTTTTTTTTTCAGCTTTACTTTTTTTTTTTTTGAGTGAAATTGGATGTAAGGAAATGTATTACACGGAGTAAAAAGTTGGAAGTTCCTCTAAAAGTTTAAAGGCACTTTCACATGTACATACTACGGATGTACACCAACACAAAGAAATAACAGTCAACAAAAACTGCGCTATCAGTACTGCAATCCGAATGGACAGACAATACGGACACCTGGCTGTGCAAGAGTTGGAAAGAACTTCCTCCCTGTGGGCCTTGCTTGTGTACATCTGTGCACATCCACCTACAGTACTGCAAATACCTAGAACCATCAAACTACACATGTATATGGCAGCACACCAGGTGCACTGCTTCTAAAATATTCTTGTACTACACTACTTCTAATAAGAATACACAGTCTATAACAATTATACACAGTTCCAACTGTTGAAAAGACATGTATTAACTCTATTATGTCACACAGACCAGAAGAAAACAAGTACCAGGCTAGACCTGTGCTTGAACGTCAGAAGAGAATTCCAGTTTGTCCCTGTGAGTTCTACGTCTCATCTATGATCATGTTAGGACTGCATATGAAGAGTCAGGTCGCTCATAGAGCTCCTCGGCTCAGCTTCAACTACAGGCTCGAGTCTGCAATGAGGAGGTATACAGCTTATAGATAAAGGACTTGCTTCTGTACACTGGAAGCTTAGCAGTGCTAATGGACTCCCCTCATGGTCTATTATTTATTATTACGGAAAGCGATAATAAAATATTAGACTACATAGTAAAAATAAGCCATCACGTCAATTTTATTGTTGTGTCCCACATTTGTGATATTAGTGCGATGTTCACATCTTAAAATAATTCTCCCAAATGTAGTTTAAAAGAGGAAGGCTTTGTTTCGTAGATTGGAAAGAAGTGGAGCAGTCTATAGATAGAATCTAAGTGTAATCCCAAATGAATCGCTAGAGAGGTTGGCTGCATTTCACTATGCTTATCTGGGCCAATGTAGTCTGATTTATAGTACTAAAGTAAAACCTTGTATCTACCATGAATGGATTTACTCAGTAACCTACAAAAGGAGAAAAACAAAAGTAAAAAAAAAGTATAAAAAAGGAGCCACACAAGCAATGTACTGGCTTAAAGTATATACAAATCATATATACAAAAAAACAACTAAATGAATTCTTAAAATAAAGCAATAAAAAGGAGTACCAGTATAATAGTGTTGGCTTAACAGAACACATAATTAGCATGATTTGAGGCCTTTGTATTAGATTGTGCAGTTTGTACTTTTCAATGGCGGGGTAAACTCTGCTCCAAAACAGATTAATAGATTAATGGATAGGTATGAGGAAAATTAATAAGTTACATATAAGAGGCAACAGAGATGTTAAGTGGCACGACACATAATTACATTCAGGGCTAATATTAATACTGTGCTGACACTGAATCATCATCCAATGCGCCCCGCTATGACTTTTAGTAAAATCCAGGCATATCGTTATGTAGTGTCCTTGTGTTGCTGCCCAGCCCTGATGGCAGAATGTATTTGCCCTAAATCTATATTCTATATGGTACTTTGGCTTCATGGCTATAAAGAGTGATTATACAGAAACATGCTTAAACTTAACGCTTCGGAACAGGAGTGTCTGAAGAGCAGTACATTGATCATCTCTCTGTATATTGTGCATGTGCAAAACAACTTTCTTCCATACATATTCATCTCTACACAGAAACATATATATATAGAGACATATCCATGTCTACATATCATGAGAACCACAGACCGTGCATACGGTACACCTTAACACGTTCCCCCATTAGAACTAATGCTGGGGCAATATACAGTCACAATAAGAGTGGTTAGAAGGGTTAGTTGCCAGTCCAGGATCTACCACAGGTTTCTTTGGAGGTTTATATAGCAAGCAGTAAGGCCCCAAAGGAATGTAATGCAAACGTTCTATGGAACAAACTACTAATGGGTTTTCTTTAGGCTGCTCTGCAAACCAAATACACCTCCGTATCCAAAGATCCGTGACTCACTATGAGTTGTAAAGTAAAATATATGGACACTTCTCATCTATTATAGATATATTGTGGGCTATTCAGATTGAGAAGTCTGTAACATAAGTGGGAAGCCATTGTGACGTTGCATCAGCAGCATCAAATCTTCAAGTATGCTTCTACGGGTCTCTACAGCTGTAAACTCACAACACAGTCCAGTTTCTTGTAGTAAAAATTTAGTGTAGACGCTACTGTTTTATTCTAGTTCCAGTACAAAGATGCCACTAATGATATCATGGCATTTGTTCACATAAGGTACTATTAAGAATGACATTACATTGTGCATGATTTGTCAGCAGCCCCTTGAGTGGCCTGGGGGGGTCCTAAGCCAGGGTTAGTTTTTGGTAACACAATAGGTTTTGGCCTTAAAGCTGGAGGCTTTAACTGTATACCCATTCGAGGGGTAATCATGGGCTTGAATGTGCTCATTGTATCATTGGATGTACTAGTGCTACGCCGGATTAGTGGCTCTGCGTTCCTGAGCATGACATTGTGAAGAGGACTCAGAGACTCTGTTGATGTTGCTGAGGAGGGCGAGTTCTTCATTTGCTCGAGTGTATCCAGTACAACGTCTGGTGCATGCTTTGCAGAACTCTGTAGTTCAAGCTCACGTAGCTCATTTAGGGCCGAGTTCATGGTCTCTTCTATGTCCTGCTTAAGATAAAAAAAAAAAGAGACTAGACCACAGCCCTAGAATTCTCTAAAATACATATTTATCATTAATACGATACATAAACTACAATAAACCAGCTACAATGGGGCATTCTGGAAATTTGAAGCTATGCCCTATCCACATGGTCCTACCCCTGGGACCCTCACTGATCACGCCCTGTACTCTTGAAGGGCCCCTTGAAATGAATGGAATTGCAGGTTGAGCATGCTACACTCCATTCATCTCTGTGGGACTGGCATAGATAGAGTACAGCACTCATAGAAATAAACAGAGTGGCAGTGCACACGCTCAGCTTGCTGCACTGATTATTTTGGGGGGCCCAGAGGGGTATGCGGCCCCCATTAACATAATCAGTGGGTGTCCCAGATGTAGGGCTCTTGACTGAATAGCTATTCCTATCCAGTGGATAGTGGATAACTTAAAATTACTGGAATACCCCATTAATTACATGAAAAGGAACAGTTGAGCACATACAAAGACTTTTCAAAATTTTTATGGAACCATACATTTTATGGTAGTAGAAGGACAATATGCCAGAACAATAGGACATTCATTTGAATGCTATTTGCTTTTTACTTAACTGCGTTAAGGTACCCATATGTATAAGGGCTACAGACAGATCTGGATAGATTGGAGGCTTGGGCAGAGAAGTGGCAGATGAGGTTTAACACTGACAGGTTATGCACATGGGAAGGAAAAATGCAAGTCACCCGTACACACTAAATGGTAAAACCCGGGTAATACTGACATGGAAAAGGACCTAGGAATTTTGAACAGCAAACTAAGCTATAGAAACCAGTGTCAGGCAGCTGCTGCCAAGGCCAATAAGATAATGGGTTGCATCAAAAGGGGCATAGATGCCCGTGATGAGAACATAGCCCTACCACTTTACAAATCACTGGTCAGACCACACATGGAGTACTGTGTACAGTTCTGGGCTCCTGTGAACAAGGCAGACATAGCAGAGCTGGAGAGGGTTCAGAGGAGGGCAACTAAAGTAATAACTGGAATGGATGGACTACAGTACCCTGAAAGATTATCAAAATTAGGGTTATTCACTTTAGAAAAAAGACGACTGAGGGGAGATCTCATATCTATGTATAAATATATCAGGGGTCAGTACAGAGATCTCTCCCATCATCTATTTATCCCCAGGACTGTGACGAGGGGACATCCTCTGCGTCTGGAGGAAAGAAGGTTTGTACACAAACATAGAAGAGGATTCTTCACGGTAAGAGCAGTGAGACTATGGAACTCTCTGCCTGAGGAGGTGGTGATGGTGAGTACAATAAAGGAATTCAAGAGGGGACTGGATTTATTTCTGGAGTGTAATAATATTACAGGCTACAGCTACTAGAGAGGGGTCGTTGATCCAGGGAGTTATTCTGATCGTCTGATTGGAGTCGGGAAGGAATTTTTTTTCCCCTTAAGTGGGGAGAATTGGCTTCTACCTCAAGGTGTTTTTTTACTGGATCAACTTGCAGGATAACAGGCTGAACTGGATGGACAAATGTCTTTTTTCGGCCTTATAAACTATGTTACTCTTCAGACGGCCGTATGAACGGGTCCGCACCCGTTCCCCAATTTTGCAGGACCTATTCATTTAAATGGGGCCGAAAGGATAGAGCATGTCCTATTCTTGTCCGCAATTGCGGACCAGAATAGAGATTTTCTATAATGGTTGCAGCCATGTGCGGTCTGCAAATTGCGGAACACACACGGCCGGTATTCGTGTTTTGCGAATCCGCAAGACACTACAGCTGTCTGAATGAGGTCTTTGTGTAAGGTCAGCCAAATAGCCAGATCTCTCATGTGTCTGGTGGGATGGCGATGAACAGGCATATTGAATTTCAAAACTTGATCCTTTTGTTCTCAAGGAAAATAAGACGCCACCAGAGAAGTCTGACAGCAGCATACCCCCCTCTCCCCATTGAGAACACTGGGCCAAGCATGCACATATATGGGGGAACACTTGATTATTTAAGGTGCGAATTTTTAACACCACTTTTCAGGCGCAAGGGTGATGATAAATCTGCCCTTATGTGTTGATGAATTTGCACAATGATGCAGTCAGTGGGAGAGATATGTTCTGTGCATCATGGATTAGTGATGTCTGCAGAGATGGGTTCTGACTGCACCAACAACACAGTTAAAGGGGTTGTTCCTGTATCTGGACATAAGCTCCCCTTCACTCATTTAGCATGCATAAGTGGAGTATTGCTTGCTCTGATGCTCCCGGTTGCCCTGCATCGGGCAGGCCAAGGGCTTTTTCTTCACTGCCGGTGACTTACCAGACATTTCATGGGTATGCTAGGCAGAGGCTTCCGCCTAGCATTGAATCAGTGATGTCACCGACCCAAATGGGCAGTCTTTAGCACTGCTCTAGGCTGTTTTACAGGCAATGGCAGCGCTAAAGACTGCCAATTAGTGACAGTGAAGTCACAGGGATCACTGCTAGGCAGAAGCCTCATCCTACCATACTGAGAAAAAGCAGAGTACGTCACCAGCATTAAACAAACAGCCCTTGGCCTGTGCTATTCCCCACTCATACAGGCTAAACGAGTGAAGGGGAGCTTATATCCAGGTTCAGCTCTGAACCCAGACAACTCCAACAATAAGTTGTTACAAGGATTTTCCCCATTACTGCTATGGTGTAAGAAGTAAGGCAACAAAAATAAATGAATAAAATATATTGAAGAAACCTTTAGTCTGCACTGCTCTGTATATTTACTCAATGTTGTGTAAAAGGTGAACCTTCACTTACTTTACAAAAAACGATAAAGTTCATGGGGCAGAAGGGAAATATTGTGTCATATATTAAGCTTTTGTATTTTTAAGTTGTGCACAATACTTTTAACTCCCTTTATATACCTGAGCAATCCTCTCTGGGTCGAGAGTCTTGTGGTCATTAAAATTTGTGTACTGTCCTGATGATGTAGACCTTCGTATAGGAGGACTGTCTATCTTTTTTAAAGACTCATGCCGACTTATGTTGGTCAGACTTCCATGGCCTGGCTTACGTCTACGTTCAGGGCTGTCAGTGTTAAGGTTGCGATTCTGTAGAAGGGCACGTGGGCTACAATGGCTTGAAATATTGGAAGATACAATTTCCATCGAAGAGTTGTTGAGAGACTGTGGAGGATGTACTGGGCAGTGACTGTCGTTAGACCTGCCTGAACGGCGAGAGGGTGGTGCTGGATCTGTTCGCCTTTTGTGTCTGCAAAATCAATAGAAGGAAAAGTTTTGTTAGAAATGCCTTTATGGTTTAAATTTAAAACATGATCTTAATAATAAATGGTCACCAGAGAAGCCCTTATTGTAGCTGACAGATAAAATACAGATTCTATGTTTGAGCAGAAAGAGTATGGGACACTACAGAACGTCTTACCTGCCCGAATATAAATCTGGGTGTCGGTCAGTTGGGGAGTTTATGTCTTTACATGATGACTTATCTTCAGTCACTGGACCACTGCTGGTTTCACTATCAGCTTTCTGACTCAAGGAATCTGAAAATGTATCATCCCTAAAAAGAAAAGAGATCAAGTGTTTATATGAGTGCACTTGGGCCAAAAACATTTTCTAATAAATGTAAATAAAAATCTTACATGTCTTGTACAACAATGTACTGGTGGGGCACTAGGCCATCGATTCCATTGTGTCGTCCTTCCCACCAGTCTTCAGATGCACGATGGTACAAGAGAAGGGATGCACCTTTCTTAAAAGACAACTCTCGAGCGGTTCGTCCCACGTAGTCAAATTTGGCTATGGCTTCAATTGGTTCACACTCTACAAATCAAAGGTCAAGAATATTAAGAACACAGAAAACAAAATAGACGTAAGTGAGAAATAAAATTCACCATCCAGTGCTGAGAGGTAGAGAGCTCATTTATTTTAGTGATTGCCTATTTGTTGTTTATATCGATAACCACACAGTTAAATAAAAAAAGGTCAGAAATTCTGTGATTTAGGCATCATGCACACAGCCATATCAGTTTTGTGATCAGCAAATTGCTGATCAGCAAAATACGGATGCAGTCCGTGTTGCATTCCCATTTTTTCTGACCCATTAAATTCAATATTCTATCCTTTTGCGGAACAGACATACGGATGTAGAAAGCACGCTAATCATCTGTATGCCCATTCCACAAAAAGAAAGCCTTACATTCATAACTTAAGGAGTATACGCCATCATTTCCAAACATTTAAGTATTCAAGGCTCTAATAAACCTTTTTTTTTTTTTTAGGGTTACAAAATGTCAACACAAAAACTCAGCCTGAAATCACTGCAAACTGGCTTTCATTAGAGTGACTAATTTTCTCTACAATGCACCATTGAGAATGTAATCTCTTTCATGTTGCACTTTTCTTTCTATGTGTGGGCAGCAAGGTCGAGAAATCAAAATGATAACAAACAACTAAAGTGTTGTGTTCCCTAACAACGAACGTATTCTAGGCTAAATAAGGCCAAAAGACACCATGAGAATAGGGGCCTCAGAATTAAACATCCAGTCTAAAGGACCCATCACACTGCCCAATGTTCGGGCAGAATAAGCGCCAATTGATAAACATATCAATTGGCGCACATTTGCTTCAGCTTATTACACAGACCAGTTCAAAGTGAATGAAGGAGAAACAATCATTCCTCCCTTATTCAGATGTATTAATTATCAGCAGCAATGATTAGACAGGGGAATGTGCTGCCAATAATCAAGCATCTTTCATTCTGATGAAAGATACTAATTAGATGACAAATGAGAGTTTGCTCATTTTTTGGATGATCGGTTGTAATCATTCCATAGGCCAATTTTTGGGAATGAGCGTTCCTATGAGTACTTTTACCCAAAAATTGGCCTGAAAATGCCTTGTCTCATAGGGATTTGGGGGGGTCATTTATCTAGCAGAAATAGACCAAAATTAGGCGCATTTCTGACACACATTGCAGCACAAAGGTCCTTTCCGCCACAATCCTTGACTTCTCCCCACTCACGCCCGGTCTAAAAAAGTGGGTCGCCTTAAAGGGCTTCTGTCACCCCCCAAAAGTCATTTTTCTTTTTTGGGCATATTAAAATCCTTATTGTGCGACTATTCCATATATAGTGCTCTTATCTTGTTCTGTGCCATCGTTTCTTTAAAATTCGTACTTTTATAATATGTTAATTACTTTGTTACCTCCTTTAAAAAAAACGCCCCCTCCTCCAGTTGATTGCCAGTGCCAACGAGCACTCTCCTCCTCCGGCTGACCCTGTCTGCGTTCCAAATCCCGCGCCGTACAGGTCTTTAGTCGGCGCAGGCGCACTGAGAGGAGGCCGCTCGCTCGGCCGCTCCTTCCTCAGTGCGCCTGTGCCGATGACGTCACATCTACACCCGGAAGAGAAGACGTTGGTGGTACAGTGTTTATAATTATTCTTTTTTTCAAATTATTTTACCCCATTTCGTTGGTGGTTTTTGTGGCAGCATGCTTATTAGGAAAATACTTACTTGATTCGAGCATCCAGCGACATCACCAGACTTTCCACCTCCCCGGCGTCTTCTCTTCTGGGTATAATTGTGATGTTATCGGTGCAGGTGCACTGAGGAAGGAGCGGCCTCCTCTCAGTGCGCCTGCGCCGACTGAAGACCGGTACGGCGCAGGTGCGAGATTGGGAACGCAGACAGGGCCAGCCGGAGGAGGAGAGCGCTCGCTGGCAATCAACTGGAGGAGGGGGCGTTTTTTTGAAAGGAGGATGCGACGGCTACCAGCAAGTTAACGCCCTACTTGCTGGTAGCGAAGTAATTAACATATTATAAAAGTACGATTTTTAAAGAAACTAAGCCACAGAACAAGGTAAGAGCACTATATATTAAATAGTTGCACAATAAGGATTTTAATATGCCCAAAAATGAAAAATGACTTTTGGGGGGTGACAGAAGCCCTTTAAGCCGGTAGGCCTGTCCCATTGATCACTTTCTACACCTGTCTTAGGCGCAGAAAATGGTCTAAATGTAAGACAGCTATGAAGCTGGTTTACAATTAGACTGGCGCTGGATGCGCCGAAGTTATGTAGAGACCTGTGCCAGATATAGGGGTTATTAAGACCCGGGTTTAAAATGCCAATCTTAATAAATGACCCCCTAAGTGTCTATTTGAAACTGTAGGTAGAGGATTTAAACAGACATCTGACTATATTACCAAACAAGACATTTCATCAGAACAGCACATACATAATAGATAAGGCATAGAAAGCATGCAAAACTACAAACACTAGAGATTTGAGTTTGAATTTTTTATTTTTTCTAAAACTTAAACTCAGTAAATTTCTTCCATTGCAGCGGCTAGTAGCCAAAAACACTATCAATTCCCCTCATAGTTGCTTTTTTTTTTTTTTAATACCTTTGGCACACCTATACTGCTTTGACTAAAAAGGTAACTCCTCCCTGCCAACATGATACGCCTTGCACTTGATAATGTCCAGTCATGAGAAGAGTGAGTTGATTTCCCAAATGTTACCGTCTAAATATCTAGAGAGACATGGTTTGGATCACATGCACAAGTGGAAGGTAGATTTGGGAAGCATATCGCAGGAAAGGGGGAAATTATCTCAATAGTATTTTCTACACGTTATAAAACTCCTGTATTTTTGGGGTAAGGCCAGATACCAAATGTCCTACATGTTTGGATGAACCAGCTGATTTGATACATCTGCTATGGAATTGTGCAGAGTTGTGGAAATTTTGGGAGGGGGTACTAGGCATTATTGACAGTGTATATACAGGGATCCTAAGGTGTGTATTCTGGGTTATGTGGCGGAAGTCCCAGGGGTGAAATTTACACGAGTTGGATGATTGGTGCATGTGGCCAGGAACTTAATAGCTCTCCACTGGATCCATCCTGTTCTACCGACTCTAGAGGAATTTACGAGGAAGGTTAATACAATGCTAATATATGAAAAAGCTACTTTTCCGAAACGGGATAGTTGTCTCAAATTTGAAAAGTTGTGGGGGTCCATGGATAAGCTGTATTGAGCTAACTATTAATGTTCTGTGGTTGTGAAAGGGGGACCAGAATGAGGGGATGGGTGGAATGGGATTTATTATTGTATTGATTCGGTAGATTATCTTCTGTACTGGCACCTTCTTTGTCTATGGGGTGCATTTATGTTGTTGTAAGGTTTTGTTTTAAAAATTAATAAAAAAAGATTGAAAAAGACTGGAACAATTCAACACTTGTTTCCAGCAAGAAAAAAACTGCACAATAATTTGGATCTCAAACAATGAGAAGCTGCCAACTTATCAGAGATACCATCTCACTCATTATAACAAGGTGGTTATTGTTATTAATGCTAGGTTTTATTTTATTTTAGTCTCTCTTCCTGGAGAGTCTCTTCCCTTCCAGTTTTATGTTGCTTTCAATAGTGCCGAATATTAAAAGGAACCTGCCGGCTGTACTGTACTGCCCTCCACTGAGGGCAGTCTAGTCTAGTGACAGCTCATTTCAGCAGTCTGTCACTTTTGATATGGCACCAGTGATGCAAGAGAGATGAGTCTAACGAGGCTGCCCCCGCCATATTCTAATGCACGACAGGAAAGAAAGCCGTCAATCATTGTCCTGAGGCGGGGACAGCGAGCCTCAATGGGCTCATCTCTCTAGCAATGCTGGTGTGTGCTGTAGGGTTCAGTATGTCAGGACTGATTGCCTCGCAGAAGTGACAGACCATCAGGTTTCTCTGTGAGGGCAGTATAGCCCAGTTGACAGGTTCCAATTAAAAGGTTTTTTCCATAAACCACACTTATCCATAGGACTGCATGATAAAAGTATCATCACTAGTGGTTCAACTGCTGGGACCCACAGCAATCCTGCGAATGGGGCAGTCCTATGTGTCAATACAGAGATTGTGCGCATGCCTGATGGAGTACAACAATTGACCACAAATGTGTACTGCTGCTACATTCACATGGGATCATCATATGACCACAGGAATTCTCATGGATCAGAAGAACTACCTTTGTCAGTACTTTAGACACATTCTGTCGGCGTCCTAATGAAGCCAGAACAGCTCAGACCTGTTACGGCATGGACTCCACAAGACTCCGAAGGAGTCCCGTGATATCTGATACCTACACATTAGTAGCAAGTCCTGTAAGTTATGAAGTGAGGCCACTATGGATCAGTCACACATAAAAAAAAATGTTATTTTGGAGATTCTCTGACCCGGTTGTCTAATCATCACAATTTGGCCTGTGTCAAATCTTCTCAGACCCTTACCCTTTTTTCCCACTTCTAACATCAGCTTAAAGAAATGACTTGCTGCCCAGTATAAGTCACTTCTTGTCAGGTGTCATTGTCATATGATAGAGTACACACACTATAAATATATATAATTTATAGAATATATAATTCAGGTTTACCTAAAACTGTTTAAGATTACCATTAGAACTGGCTGAACAGAAGCGTTACCACCTAATACTACCACACATAATAGTACTGCCTGAAAAGAAGGTGTTCTACCAGTAAATTAGCAATGACAAGAATAATGCAGTTAAAGCTAGTGTATCTTCCTAAGGGAAATATATCTAGATACCAGCTGACCCAAGTGTAGTATATAAATCTTGCATAGATTGCCGTTAAGGACAAATGTCAATATGCAAGCTTGAGATGAAATCCGTTAAGTCATTCTGGCTGCAAAATGTAATAAATCTTGGCAAATACCATCTCTTAGTGAGGTCTATGGCGTTACTAATCAATACTGCTATTTTCTGACATGCTTGTGTGGCAGAACGAAACAAGTCAATAGCAACAAACACATAATCTGCTGACCTGGGCATCTCTCGGACACACTGGATAGAAACCCCGGCCATGACAGGTTTATGCTTAGAAGAAATATATATACAATATATAGCAGGCTGACAGGTAATCCTATAGATGCAACTGCCTCTCCCACTACAGCTAAAACATCTATCGCAAATGCAACATGTCATTTTGCATTCTGCACCAATTTCTGCATAGGTTTCACAACCATTGCTCACAACGCAGTCTAAGCTGGGTCTTTTAAAGGGGTTGTGTCACTTCAGCAAATGGCATTTATCATGTAGAGAAAGTTAATACAAGGCACTTACTAATGTATTGTGATTGTCCACATTGCCTCCTATGCTGGATGGATTCATTTTTCCATCACATTATACACTGCTCATATTCAGGGGTTATGACCACCCTGCAATCCAGCAGCAAAGGCCATGATAGCATATTATAGGAAAAACCGCTGGCCTCTCTGATAGCTGGGTACATGGGAGTGAGAATAGGCACACGTGCGCAGCAGTTCCTGGCCACCTCGTATCTGCGCTGCAGCAGTGGCCGTAACCCCTGGATATAAGCAGCGTATAATGTGATGGAAAAATGAATCAAGCCAGCAAAGGAAGCAATATGGACAATCACAATACATTAGTAAGTGCACTGTATTAACTTTTTCTACATTACAAATAACATTTTCTGAAGTGAGACAACCTTTTTAAGTGTGCGGCATACAGTGTACTACAGAACTCCCATATAAAAGCAAACCAGAAATCTGAGCAATAGCTTATCAGTCTTTTTTTTTTTTTTGCAAAAGTGATAACTGCAGCAGACCGTGCTATTTCATACAAAAAAAGACAGACTTTTGGCCTCAATCGGCTGATTGGGGGCCATGGAGACATTTAGCATATGAGGCGGGAGCTTGCCCAGCACTACAAAATGAAGTGTAAAAAAAGCCTTTAGTTGAAAAAATAAAATAATTTTTGAAAAAAAACAAAACAAAAAAACAACATAGGAAAATATTAATATTTCTATTAGGAAGAAAAATAAAAATATATCTGAGCCCTGACTCAATAAATGGGCAATTTGGCTATAAATATAGTCCAGAACGTCATACCATCTTCACTGGTGTGTGTCTCATTGCCGCCGTCATGATCAACTTCTTCTAAGGTGCCATGTTCACTGTAAGGGCTGTCACTGATACAGAAAATAACAAGTATAAAATAAATCGTCAAGACAGGTTTACTGCAAGTCATTTACAGTAAATGAATAATACATTTTCAGAAGCTATTTTCGGAAGTCCCATAGAAATCAATCGGAGTGCACTGAGCTTGCGCGGCCACCGCTTCTATTCATCTCAATGGGGCCAATGGAAATAGCCAAGTCAGTGCTCGGCTATAATCTGCAGCCCCATAATAAACGAATGGAGGGCAGCCGCATCCTCCGGGACTCTGCCGACTCTGCTTACAAGATAGCGGTATGTCCCCATTGTCTTAGATGACACAACCCTTTAAGCCAGGCATGTCCAAACTCCGGCCCTCCAGATGTTGCAAAACTACAACTCCCATCATTCCTGGACAACATAGAAACATTGAATGTGTCGGCAGATAAGAACCATTTGGCCCATCTAGTCTGCCCAATATGCTGAATACTATGAATAGCCCCAGGCCCTATCTTATATGAAGGATGGCCTTATGCCTATCCCATGCATGCTTAAACTCCTTCACTGTATTTGCAGCTACCACTTCTGCAGGAAGGCTATTCCATGCGTCCACTACTCTCTCAGTAAAGTAATTCTTCCTGATATTACTTTTAAACCTTTGCCCCTCTAATTTAAAACTATGTCCTCTTGTAGCAGTTTCTCTTCTTTTAAATATTCTCTCCTCTTTTACCGTGATGATTCCCTTTATGTATTTAAAAGTTTCTATCATATCCCCTCTGTCTCTTCTTACTTCCAAGCTGTACATGTTAAGGTCCTTTAACCTTTCCTGGTAAGTTTTGTCCTGCAATCCATGTACTAGTTTAGTACAGCTATCAACCTACAGAAGAGCATGATGGGAGTTGTAGTTCTGCAACACCTGGAGGGCCAGAGTTTGGACATGCCTGCTTTAAGCCATAAGGGTTAATTCATCTTCCTGTGTGGGAAAGTACAGGCAAAATATTAATCATAATAATAATAATGCTCCTAATGGTCTTTTTGGACCTTGGAGGGTCAGAATATAAAGATTTTGAAAAAGTAAAAAAATAAAAATAACTCAAGGCAAACAACTGTTCCCCAGACAAATTGTATTTGTACCACTAGCTAAGACCTGATTATCCAAAACTGGACATGCAATATATAAAAATTTAGGGTAATCAGTGATAAACACAAATAAAAAGGTACAGCAGTTAAACTAAAGAGTGTGAAAGACCGCTAAACTGCGTCTGGTCCTGAAGAGGACTAGTCAGCACTCCTAAAATGTCGATATGAGGAAAGCATTAAGAGAGATGGCACACTGCTGCATCCCTGCACAGATATAGGATGTGATGCAGACAGGGCCATTAGAATAGTGCAGCAATATAAAGGTAGAAACATATTGGTCTCTAGTTATAATGTGTCATTCCAATATATTCTTCTCTAGGCACATAAAAACACATGTCAACCCAAGCGACCTACCAGTAGTCATCGCCAGCCATACATTTCTCATAAACTGGGCCTTCTAGCTCTTTAGCATCTGGAAAAATATTCTCATGATGGATGATTATGGTTTTAACAATTTCATTCACATGAGCCTGACAGGACACTTGGTCCTGAATGTCTGGAACAGGCATCAACGTAGGGCCAAAGCAGATCGCCAAGTTATACGGATCCATCATATTTTCATCACTATACTGAGAAAGGCTGTGTGAAACAAAAGGAGAAGACGATTAAAGTGACTGCATAATACAATCTGGTCAACCAGTGTCACTGTGAGCTCACACCTATGTTTAATTCAGGATACTACACAAGTCTGGATAGGAAGTGAGAAATAGCTGAATATCCTATCTCTGGGGTGAATTAGGTTTATCAGCTGCTTTGTGAGTTCTGTTATACATTTCTATAAATTAGAACACTGTACTTATTATTATTATATATAGGTATTCAAGACATCTTTGTTTCTTATATCTTTAACCCATTGGTAAAATATGATGTATGTTCACGGCATAATGGCGTCAGAGGTGGAAGGATACACGTCTGTGTTAGACAACCGACACCCACGAGCAGCGACCGAAGATAACTCTGATACCAGTCATATAACCCCTCAGATGCTGCGGCACGACTTACTAGGGAGACAGCAGAATCCCCATAAACTGGAGTAGTAAACTTCTGCTGTCTATGGAATTAGTGATCAATTGCATGCTCCCTAGGGGGACTAAATATAAAAGTAAAAAAGAGAAAAAACAAAACTATTAAAATACTAATCCTAATTTTACTTAACAATAAACAATTAAAATAAACTAAGGGTGCTTTCACACTAGCGTTTTTCTTTTCCGTAGAGATCCATCGTTGGATACGCCAGAAAGAAACTGATCAGGATTATCCCAATGCATTCTGAATGGAGAGAAATCCGTTCAGTATGCATCAGGATGTCTTCCGTTCAGTACGTGAACTTTTTTTGGACTGAGAAAATACCACAGCATGCTGCGGTTTTCTTTCCTTCCTGGGATGCGGAGCAAGACACATTCTGCCACAATAGAAAACTGATCCGTCCTCCATTGACTTTTAATGGGATTCAAAACAGATTTGTTTTGACAATGTTAAAAAATAGTTAAACTTATTACAAGCGGATCCGTTTAAACGGATGCATGCGGTTGTATTATCTGTAACTGAAGCGTTTCTTTCCAGCACAGAGCCCCGACGACGGAACTCTATGCTGGAAAAGAAAAACGCCAGTGTGAAGGTACCCTTACATGGCATTGCAGTGTTAAAAAATGTCAGAACTATTAAAATGTATCAGTATTTATCCTGCATGATGAATGCATGATCAGTTTTAGGGAATGCCCTAAAAACAAAATTGCAGAATTGCAGGATTTTAAACCCCCCAATATCGATTTATGGGGAACTTACTGGTTGAGGAATGCGAAGAGGTATCTCATGACTATGAGCACTGTCCTGGGTAATGTCAGCAGGATTTTCCTGATGTGCACGGCCCTCTCATAGAGATTCTCCACTCCTGTCACAAGAAGATATGATCAGAATGGTAGACATTGAACTCAGACACGTCATTATTACAAATATAATTCGAGGTTTGCATATTATTACTATGTCTGTACACGGACTGCAATCCTGCAGTGGACTTTACAGCATCCTTATGAGTAAAGATAAATTACAGGGGGTTATCGAGATGATGACCTACCCTTAGGAATGTCATTAATATTAGTGGGGTCCAAATCTTGGCAAAAGATAATCACGGCCAGCTCCACGACTAAGGGTGTTATTTACATCCGAAATGCGTCACAGGAGGTGCGTTTTTTTTCTGTGCACTATGTGTTTGGCATACCTGAATTTTATGACTACTTGTCAATAAAGGATTCCATTGTTTTATCCGGAGGCTGGAATGAGCTTTCTTTTCAAGTCCAAATCTTGGCACCCCAAACAATCAGCTGGAAGGGGCCCTTTTAATGTTTACCAGGCACAACATTCATTACCGGCTGTCCCTGGAATTACAGCGCAGTCTCATTCACTTAACCCCTTAAGGACACAGGGTTTTTACATTTTTGCGTTTTCGTTTTGCGCTCTATGCCTTCCAAGAGCCATAACTTTTTTATTTTTCCGTTCACATGGCCATATGAGGGCTTATTTTTTGCGGGACAAGTTGTACTTTCCAACGCCATCATTTAATAATGCATACGGTGTAGTGGGAAGCGGGAAAAAAATTCCAAATGGGGTGAAATTGCAAAAATAAAAGCAATTTCACCACAGTTTTACGGGTTTCTAAATTACGACGTTTGATTTGCGATAAAACTGACCATTTAGTTTTATTTTACAGGTCAGTACGAATCCGGCGATACCCAATATGTATAGCTTTTATTGCGTTTTGATAGTGAAAAAAAATTCAAAAGTGGGAAAAAAAATTATTATTTTTTTGTTGCCATGTTTTGACCGCTATAACGTATTTGTATATAAGTGTATGGCGTTGTATGAGGGCTTATTTTTTGCGGGGCGATCTTAACTTTTAGTTGATACCATTATGGGGTGTGTAGGACTTTTTGATCGCTTTTTATTTAATTTTTTTTGAGGAAATGAAGCGTCCAAAAACGGCAAATCGGCCATTTGGGCACTTTTTTCCGTTTTTCTGTTTACTGTATGGGAAATATATTTTTATACTATGGGTGTTTTCACACATTGCGACACCCATGATGTGTATTTTTTTTATTATTTTATTTTAATTTTGGGGAAAGGGGGGTGATTTAAATTTTTAGGGTTTTTTTATTTATTTTTTTTATTTTATTTTTTTTACACTTTTATATAGATCCCATAGGGACCTATATAAATCAGTTACTTGATTGCTTCTATCATAAACTCCAATACACTTGTATTGGAGTTTATGAGCATTTTACTACTTTCCTATGAAGCCCTATTGCTAACAAGGGCTCCATAGGAAATAGTAAGTGATAGCCTCAAGCTGAATGAAAGGCTTGAGGCTATCCCTTACAGCGCTCCGATTCTCCCGATCACCACTAGGGAGCCGGAGCGCTGCCAGAGTTTTACTTTCGGTTTAGCGTGTGCAGATGCCGTGATCAGGATTGATCACGGCATCTGCGGGGTTAAATGATCGCGGTCGGCAGCGCTGCCGACCGCGATCATCAGCTGCGGGGGTCAGCTACAGGAATCAGCCGGACCCCCGCAGCGGCCAGGAGCGGGCGCCATCTTTAGGGACTGGACACATGACGTACCCATACGTCATGTGTCCTTAAGGAGTTAAAGAGGACTTGTCAATTCTCTGAACACGTCGTAGGCCTCTACTTGCAATCCCCATAAAATAATTCTGGAGCATCTTCGATGTTGTGCCATTCCTCTGTTATTCCCTCTAGAAGTCTAACTGGATGTTACTAGTTGGGGTGTGTATCCAGGCACAATCTGACCCTGACAGCACTGACTGGATAGCGTCAGATTGTACAGAGACCCATCCTCAGTTGGTGAAATCCAGTTGGACCAGCCAGAAATTCATTCATAAACTTCTAGAAGGAATAACTAAAATGGTAAAAGTTATAAGAAATGATGATCCTCTATTGTTATTACATGATATAGAATATAGAACGCAAGTAGTTACTAAGACAGACATGTCAGGAGATATGACAGGCCCTCTTTTTAAATGGGGCGATACTGTAGTAGGCTGTAGTACCAGGCACAGCTACACTAAAAGAACAGAGCAGTGCCTGGTAAACGATGAAGTAATAATAGTTTACATTAACATACTTAGGCTACATAAACTCTGCAGTAAATTGCAATATCCCATGTCTTTTAGGTCACACTCCTAGGAGTCCTGATAGCAAATACTGATATCACACAATGTTTGGTTCACCTGCATACCTTTCTAGACTGAGAAAAGTTAAAAAAAAAACCCTGACAGTTTCAATACTGGTGACCAAAGTTCAGCTAATGTAGCTCCAGTATTGGTACCAGAGAATGTCCCATACCATACCTTCCTGGAAGCTTGTGTGACATTGGGGGGGTAACTGGGATACTGGGATTAACTGGAGTCTATTGGCCCAGCAGTTGCAACTAAATAGTGAAATTCACGTAAAGTCAATTTTAGCACTAAGCATCTAACGGAGCCATCTAACGGTGGGTTCACATCACGTTTTTCCCATCCTTTTAACGTATACAAAAAACATTTACGTTAAACAGATGCCTCAGACTGAGGCCATACAGTAGCTTCCGTTCACCCGTTCACCATAGAGCTCAATTGTAAAAAAAAAAAAAAAAAAAGGTATACTTTTTTTTTTACCTGACTATGAAGGATACAAGAACGTGGTGTGCTGCGTTTTTTGTATCCTTTTCTTTTTTTTGTATAATATACATTAAACGGAGGCATAGAATGTGATGTGAACCCACCTTAATACTGTATTTATTTCTCCCCTAGTGTTAGAATTCAGTGGTAGGAATAAATATGCTCAGTTGATGCGAACATGCATGTTTATTGGGGAGCCGAACCCCATCACTGATAGCTGGGCCCCTGCTGCATCGGGCACGTGCAGGATATACAAAGAGAGGGGACTCCCTCTGACTCCATCGGCCCCCCGCACTGCGCTGACAGGGGGCCGATGGTTGCCATGGCAGCTCCGATTCCTTACATAGGCATCGAAGCCTGCCAGCTACGGAAGCCTAGGAGATCCAGCATGAGCGCTGGGTCTCCTAGGCAACTGTCAGCGTCTTACACAGTAAGACGCTGACAGTTCAATTCAGTACAATACAGAATGTATTGTACTGAATTGTAAAAGGGATCAAACCCTGAAAAGGTGAAGTCCCACAATGGGACAAATATAAAAAGTAAAAAAAAAATTTAAAAAAGTATTTTTTATAAAAAAAAAACATTAAAGTTTCAAGTTAAAAAAAAAAAAGCCCCCTAACCATAAAATAGCGTTTAAAAAAAAACCAAAAAAAAAAAACCAAACAGACATATTCGGTATTGACTCGTCCGTAACGACGTGCTCTATAAAAACGTCACATAATCTCCCACCTCAGGTGAACTCCGTAAAAAAAAAAAAAAAAACTGAGCAAAGAAAGATGGCTTTCAGAAAATGGAGACACTAAAACATGATTTACTTTTCTTCAAAAATGCTTTTAATGTGTAAAACTGAAATAAATTTAATAAAGTAGACATATTAGGTATCACCGCATCCGTAATTATCTGCTTTATAAAACTATAACATCATTCATAATTCATAAAAACTATGCCAGAAATGCCTTACCTAAGACAATCGTCCCAAAAAAAATAAATAAAAATATGGCTTTCATAAAATGGAGACACTAAAACATGATTTTTTTCCCTTAAAAAAAGCTTTTATAGTGTAAAACTGAAATAAATATAAAAAAGTAGACATATTAGGTATCACCGCGACCGTAAAAACCGGCTCTATAAAAATATCACATGATCTACCCCCTAAGTTGAACGATGTTTAAAAAAAAAAAACAGACATATTAGGTATTGACGCGTCTGTAACGTCGTGCTCTATAAAATTGTCATATAATCTCCCAACTCAGGTAAACGCCGTAAAAAAACAAAAAGAGCAAAAACATTTTTTTTTGTCACCTTATATCACAAGAAGTGTAATTCCGATCAAAAATTCCGACACTAAATCATGATTTTTTTTTCTTCAAAAATGCTTTTAAAGTGTAGAATAAAAATATACTTATTAGGTATCGCCACATCCTTAACAACCATCTCTATAAAAATATCACATAGTCTAACCCCTTAGATGTACACCATAAAAAAATAAAAATAAAAACTGCAAAAAAAAATTCTATTTTTTTGTCACCATACATCACAAAAAGTGTAATTCCAAGTGATCAAAAAGACATATGTACCCCAATATAGTACCAATTAAACAGTCATCTCTTCCTGCAAAAAAGGAGCCCCTACATAGGACAATCGCCCAAACACTAAAAAATAAATAAAATATGGCTTTCAGAAAACGGAGACACTAAAAGATGATTTTTTTTTCTTCAAAAATTTATTTATAGTGTAGAACAAATAAATAAATAAAAAGTAGACATATTATGTATCACCACGTCCGTAAAAACCTGCTCTATAAAAATATCACATGATCTAACCCCTCAGTTGAATGCTGTTAAAAAATAAATAAAAACTGTGCCAAAATAGCCATTTTTGGTCACCTTGCCCCAAAAAAGTGTCAAATTGAATGATCAAAAAATCATATGTACACAAAAATGGTACCAATAAAAATGTCAGCTCTTCCTGCACAAAAAGAGCCCTTGCACAAGACGACTGGCAGAAGAATAAAAGAAATGTAGCTTTCAGAAAATGAAGACACAAAAATGATGATTACTCACCGGTAATTGGATTTTCCAGAACCCATGACAGCACCACGAGAGAGAGGATCCGCCCCTACAGACAGGAAATTTGCAGAATAAAAGGGCGGACACTCTCCTCCCAATTCAGTGTGATATCCAAGCATCGAAGGAAGTCCACATAATGTTTAGATGATCGATAATAATTTTTAACTTTTTTTTTTATATGCTACACCCTGTGAGTACAGAAACAATAACCCAGAAAAGGGGGGGGGGGGGGGAAATAAGGGTGCTGTCGTGGGTTCTGGAAAATCCAATTGCTGGTGAGTAATCATCATTTTTCCCTTCACCCACGACAGCACCACGAGTGATTTACCAGAGGAAATAATTAGGGTGGGAGAGCCGAAAGAAGCACCTTTTCCCCCAAAGGAAGAACCTGGAGAGGATGAGTTCAAATAAAGCCGATAGTGTTTAAAAAAGGTTGAAGGAGAAGACCAGGTAGCTGCTTTGCAAATATCCTCTATGGGGACAGAGGATGTTTCTGCTCAGGAGGTAGCAACTGCCATGGTAGAATGTGCTCTAAGACCCACCGGAGGAGACAGGCCAGAAGAAGAGTAGGCCAAGGAAATAGCAGAGACAATCCATCTAGCAATGGAAACTTTAGTGGCTGGCTTACCGTTATTCCCTACTTGAAAGAGCATAAAGAGTGAAGAAGATTTTCGCCAACCCCTTTAGTGCGAGTTAGATACCCAATCAAGGCTCTTCTTACATCTAATGAAGGGATTTCTCTTTTTCTTTCTTAAAAAAGGTAGAAAGAACAATATCCTGGGACCTGTGAAAACTGGAAGCCACCTTTGGAAGAAGCTAGATCTAGACAAATCAACACCTTATCTTATTAAAATAGTGGAGTCATGGAGGATGAGGAGTCATGAGATATGGCATAAATCTCAGGCAGAAGTGACTGCTACTAGCAGGCATATTTTAGGGTAAGACATGTAATGGAACAGGTATCCAATGGTTCAAATGGTGGTAGTGTAAAAGCATTTAAAACTAGGTTTAGGTCCCAAGGAGGGGGGGTCTATGGGAGATTATGGCGGTGGATCTGTCAACTGCTCTAAAGAACCTCGACACCCATGGGTACCCTGCAATTTCTTAATTAAAAATAAGGCGGAAAGAGCTGAAACCTGAACTTTTAAGGTACTACTTGACAGGCCTAGTTGTAACCCTTTCTAAATCTAACTCTAAAACTAAATGAATGGGAGCAGAAGTGGGAATTTCCTCCACCTGGATACCTGAGAATTCCAAGAATCTTTGCCCAATCCTAGCATAAATGGTCACAGTCACTTTTTTCCAACCCTTTAGGAGAGTGGGGATCAAGGCCTCGGAGAAACCCTTTCTACTTAGCAAGTACCTTTCAAGTTCCAGGCAGTTAGATGTAAGATTTTTATATTGGGGTGTAAAACGACCCCGATTCAAAAGGTTCCGGATCTTTGGAAGCAACCAAGGATCTGACACCGACATGAGCCATGATCTGCTCGGCCAAAATGGGGCTATGACTACAACCCCTGTGCCATCTTCCCTGATCTTTCTTAGTACTCTTGGAATCAAGGGAAGGGGAGGAAAGGCGTAGGCTAGAGGAAAATCCCAGGTCTGAAGGAAGGCATCTTATCTCACAAATCTCTAATTCTGTCATGAATCTGGATGACCTTTTCTCATGGCAATATACATTTCTGTGAGGCAGAGTCTAGGATCAAACCCAAAAAAGTCTGAATTTTGGTAGGATGTGGTTTTGATTTTTCTAGATTTAAGACCCAGTCTAATTTTTCTAGAATTTCTGACACTGCAGCGACCGCTTTTCCACAGGCTTCTTCGTTTTTTTCAACTATTAAAAAATCGTCCAGGTATGATATAAAAAGAATATCTTTTTCTCTTATATGGGCCGCCATTTCTGCAATTATTTTTGTAAAGACCCTTGGGGCCATGGAAAGGCCAAATGGAAGTGCTTGAAACTTAAGATGTTGTAATTGACCTCCTATTCCTACTGCTACTCTATTCCACGTGTTGCGTCTGCTTTCCCCTGCCTATCTCCTTTGCCGGAAGCTCCTCCTCCCCCTGTGGCCTGGAAGTCCGGGCCTCTAGCGCATCAGCGATGCCGCCAGGCACATAACTGCTCCAGCACCCAAGAAATTCCCTCTAGAGTCTTGCTGTGCCTCTGCTTTTTTTAGTGTACCAACCAATGGATATTTTACCTCTTGAGGACTGCAGGTATGCCCCAGGCCCTCCCCAGCCTAAACAACCGGGGTCAGAATAGGAGCACCACCAGGGGGAAGGAACTGAAAGAGAAAACTGCAGGCTTCCCCAGAGACCGGAAACCACACTGAATTGGGAGGAGAGTATCCGCCCTTTTATTCTGCAGGTTTCCTGTCTGTGGGGGCGGATCCTCTCTCTCGTGGTGCTGTCCTGGGTGAAGGGAAAAACATTATTTTTGTTTATAAAAATGCTTTATTATATAAAACAAACAACAAAAATACATATATTTGGTATTGTCAACCTGCTCTTTAAAAGCAACACAATCTATCCTGACAGGAGAACTCCGTAAAAAACAAAAAATAAAAACTGTGCCACAACAGCCTTTTTTTAGTTACCTTCCCTCACAAGAAGCGTAATATCAAAAATCATATGAACCCCAAAATAGTACCAATAAACCTGTCACCTCATACTGTAGTTTACAAAATGGGGTCACTTTTTGGGAGTTTCTACTCTAGAGGTAATTAAGGGGGTCTTCAAATGTTACATCGCAACTTAAATTTATCCCAGTGAAATGTGCCCTCCAAAATCCATATGGTGCGCCTTTTCTTCTGCTCCCTGCCGTGTGCCCATACAGCAGTTTACGACCACATATGGGGTGTTTCTGTAAACTGCAGAATCAGGGTAATAAATATTGAGTTTTCTTTGGCCGTTAAATCTTGCTGTGTTACAGGGAAAAATAGATTAAAATAGAAAATCTGCAAAAAAAAAGGAAAATTTTGAAATTTCACCTCTATTTTCCTTTCATTCTTGTGAAACACCTAAAAAGTCAGCAAAATCAGACTTGATTAACTAGAGGGGTGTAGTTTCTAAAATGGGGCCATTTATGGGTGGTTTCTACTATGTAATCCCCAGAAAGTGACTTCATAACTGAACTGGTCTTTAAAAAGTGGGTTTGGAAATTTTCTTAAAAATTTTACCAATTGCTTCTAAACTTCTAAGCTTTCTAACGTCCTAAAAAATAAAATGACGTTTACAAAATGAAGCCAACATGAAGTAGACATCTCGGAAATGTACAGTAACAACTATTTTATGAGGTATCACAATTTGCTTTAAAAGCAGAGACATTCAGATTTCAAAAATGGTGAATTTTTCCAAATTTTTTTTTATAAATAAAAGGTGAAACATATTGACTCAAATTTACCACTAACATGAAGTACAATAAGTCACAAGAAGACAATCTCAGAATCACTTATATAAGTAAAAGGGTTCCAGAGTTATTACCACATAAAGTGAAACATGTTAGATTTGCAAATGTGGCTTGGTCCTTGTGGTGAAAACTGGCTTGGTCTTGAAGGGGTTAAGCCTACAGCCATCTATTCAACGACTGGAAGCACGCACATAGGAGATCTCCAAAGAATTCAGGATGAATCATCAACTGTCAAATCTGTGAGACATCTGCCTGTGTATGAGTCCCTCAGTTATACTGACTGCGCAAACCCCCCAATAGTAGAAGGCTGTCCAACGTGAAATAGACAGTAGACAAAGTAGCAAAAAGTTATAACCCCTTAGCTTTTACTGTAACGAGGAGCAAATAACCAGACATTCTTTTCCGGAAATCTGCTTTCGCCATCTGATTGTTTCATACAATCCTATATGGTACAGTATACAGCAATATTTCCAGCACAGCCCATGCTCAATAGATTAGAAGGAAAGGCGGTTCAGCAAAGTATCATTTCTGAAATGTGAAAACAGCAATGAAGGGACGCTTCTGGGAAGAACTGTAATAAAGCATCCTGTGAAAATGACTAGATGGGAGAAATAATGCTTTTCAGTTATTTAATCTTTATTACAAAGCAGATGGCAAGATGCTGCACGTCAGGCTGCCAGCAGCAAGACAGAAAATACGTGGTCTAAGATTTCACTCATGTTTAGTAATGATTAAGTGTTTCTGCTGTATAATATGCTACAGCTAGACACCACATTGCCTGCCGAACACGATCTCTCCGTGTGCTGCTCCTGGGAATAAAGGGGTGTGACACCGCATAAAGATAAAGTGTCATCTCCTGAAGTGAGAAATCCTACACTCAGGAATGTAAAGAATGGGCTCTATTTAGCCATCTTGTACAGATAGGTCTATATTGTCAGTGAAATAACAGTTAAATAACATTAACTGTATAGTGAATACATTAAAAATAGGACAGGTCATCAATATCAGATCAGTGGGGGTCCGATCAGCTGTTTCCGGAAAGTAAACAGCAGCCAGAGCGGGAAGCAGAAAGTTCTGCCACTGTGAACTGGTCATGCAGGGGTACTACATTCAAGTAAATGGGAGCTGAGATGCAGTACCCCCATCACAGCTACTACTCCTTCTGCTTTCGGCTCCGGTTTCTGGCAACTGAAAAACCGCTGGATCGTAGGGATGCCAAGGTGTCAGAACCACACTCGTCTAATATTGATTAGCTATCCTGAGGACAGGTCATCGATACTGCCAGGATGAAAAAACCCTTTAAATTAAAGAGGACCTGTCACATCTCCTGACAAGTAACTAATTGCATTCCCCATGTAATAAAATTGTGGAGTGTCTATTCTCCTGTCTCTATGCTGCAAAATTCCTCTACTATTCCTCCTAGAAGTTTATGAAGATACAAAAAGCACATTTATTTGACAAGATCATTGCACTGGAGGACTCATGTTCACCTGGGATTTTCTATTTTCTTACCCTAACTCTGCAGGATTAATATGTTTACAGTGACATTGTCCTAGATGTGACAGTTGTAACAAAGCCCATCTATAAGGTGACCAAACACTGCCAAACTGGCAGCCTTCCGCTGAGATTAATTAGACGGCTAGGCAGCGTATTCTGAGGAGATCAGGAGAAAAGAGGAACCCCCTCTCTCTTCAATGACAGCCATGACCTTTCCAGTATGAGAATCCCATCCAACTAATTCTCTTAAAACCGTTAGGAACCCTGTAAGTGTCAGAGTTAAATGAAGTCTTGTATACATTTCTTAGGTTATGAGAGGCGTCATGTAAGAACTAAAGGGAAAAGCGCCAGATAGGGTTTTGGCTGGTTAAAATATCAATTAGGTCTCATTCACACGTCAGTGTTTGGTCAGTGATTTCCATAAGTAATTGTGAGCCGAACCCAGGATTGGAGTCTGGACAGACATAAGGTATAAGGGAAATATCTGCTCCTGTTCTGTGTTTAAAGCCGCACCTGGTTTGGGCTCAGAATCACTGATGAAAATCACTGACCAAACACTGATGTGTGAATAAGGCCTTAGTCTGTTATTTAAACCCTTCTACCACTGACATTTTTTTTACTTCGCATTTTCATTTTGCGCTTCCCGCCTTCCCAGATCCATAACTTTTTTATTTTTCCGTTCACATAGCCATATGAGGGTTTGTGTTTTCTGGGACAAGTTATACTTTCCAATCCCACCATTTAATATTGCATAGACTGTAGTGGGAAGTGGAAAATTAGCTGCAGGTGTCTGCTGTATAAAACAGCAGGCATCCCGTGCCATCTTTAAAGACCCGGACGTTCTAGTTTGGCGCTGGTTGGGAAACCATTAATATAGTCTCCTCCAGACATTCACATTTTACGAGACTGTAAAACTGTTGCTAAAAAAGAACAGGTTTATTAAAAATAATCATGAAATAAATCTATGATGCTGAATGGGGTTTGCGGGGATTAAATATTGATCAATATCAGATTGGCAGGGGTCTGACTCTGCATCCATGCTGATCAGCTGTTTGAAGGGGCTGTGGTACTTGGGAAGGCGCCTCTTCTTCAGGCCGCTGCCATCACGTTCATTGGTCAGAAGCCCCTTCAGAGGAGTTTGACGGAGCTGCAGTACCAGGTGTAAACACACTGAATATCGCTATACCTGGCATACAACTAAGTGGCCACAGCAAAAAGTATACTTTGCACCATAACTGGTTGAAAACCAATGTAAGAGTAGGTTTTGCATAAAAATTATTTTCATTTGAACTTTAAAACTTGCATACAGGTTTCAGTTGAAAGTGGGTTTCAATGGCAAATGTAAGCGCTGGCAGTGCTGCCCGTTAAGTATGTCTGAACTGGCCAGAAGCATAGCATACATTCCACATTAATTGGGCTCAGAGGAGAGGCACATGCTTTGTCACTGATCAGAAATGGAGGCAGTGTAAGTTAAGCACAATAACCTATAGAGCTAAAAAAAGGTCCATTCTTTTAGGCCACTGCTGCTGTGGAATGAAATCAGACTACCGCATCACTTTTATGGCACGGACAACTGCACCTTGGACATGTGCCCTCTTGTTTGTTGCTGAGCTCTGCAGAGCTATACTTAGACCAGCATTTCCTCAGGATTTCCACAGTATACCCTAGTGTGCTTAGTCAACCCAGTGGTTTATGGGACACGTACAGAATGCAGTGGTATAGGGTGATCCGACTGTACAGAAGAATCTGATCACAGGAGTTAATCCAAATGGTAACCACGCTTCTATGGCATCCGTATATCGCAGACATGGGATGTCCAGATTCATACTATACAGTGAAGAACTGTATGTGCCATTATCTCTAAGGGGGCCATTTACTATACTGAAATACACCTAAATTAGGCATATTTTATGTGCTCTCTGTGACTTTGCCCTGCGCACGCCAGGTCTAAAATTTCTGGCGGGGAATGGTCTCATTTACCATTTTTTACGCCTGTTTGAGGCATATAAAATTGTCTAAATGTAAGACAGCTCGGAAGCGGTCTTATATTTAGAACTGGTGCTGGGTGCGCCGAAGTTATAGGGAGGCCTGCACCTCTTCATAACTTTGGTGGATCCTCTGCCAGCTATAGGCCTTTATTAAGACTTCATAAATGTGCCACTAAATGTCCTATATGTTCCTTTAAAGGGATTGAGCCACTAATGTAAATGCATCCCGCCCAACAGATGTCGCCGTTATATCGCTTTCCCCAAATATCACCATTTATCAAAACTGCCTTATTCTAAAGTTATCAGCCCACCACTGCAGCCTGTGATAAATCAGTTTTCATAGTCAGTTGCTGTAGGTTACGTCCTGCATTGGAGCCTTGTAAGGTGGGAAGCAGAAGCGTCATAGGTAAGAACAGGGGGCGCGATTAGGGTCACATGATCTGCTGATGTCAGGACACATCTGCCCTAAGGCGTGATGACACATGACAAACCAGGAAGTAGGAGTCAAGCATGGGGGATAAGAGAAAACTGCAAATGAGGTAAATTAAAAAAGGGGAATGGGAGTCGAGTCATTGATGAAAATACACTTTAGAGTCAAAAGTAGTTTATGGCACTCCCTCTAAGGGAATTTGTCACCTGCCTATCCACAATTTTTTTCCTTTAGACTAGTGCAATAAAGTACCTGATATCCATGTGTTCTTTTGCTGTGGCTCTTGTATTTTCAGTTAAAACCCGCTTTATCCAATATGCAAATTAGGATCCAAGGAGCCCAGAGGGCGTTTTTTTCATCTGTCAAGGAGCCCAGGAACGCCCCCTGATGTGCCCAGCCCGCCTAAATTTGAATCATAAGAACGCCTCCATCTGCAGAAATCGCCAGGCTAGAGGCGAGGCTAATGGCTCCACCCCCGGCTACCTCAGCTCTCTGCCCGCAGATCCTCTTCTCGGCCGCCGCTGGAAATCTCGCTCAGGCGCAGTGTCGGCGATTCCCTGCGCCTGCAGCAACGCAACTGAGGGCAAGAGCCTCAATAGTGTCACTGAGGCAACAGCGCTTTGGAAAACGTCACTGGCTCGGCGCATGCCCAGTGTCAGTATTGAGGCTCTTGCCATCAGTTGCCGTAGGATCGGGCAGGGAATCGCCGACACTGCGCCTGTGCGAGTTTTCCTGCGGCGGCTTAGAGGAGGATCTGTGGGCAGAGAACGGAGGTAGCCGGGGGGCGGAGCTGTTAGCCTCGCCTCTAGGCAGCGATTTCTGCAGGTGGAGGCGTTCTTATGATTAAAATTTAGGCGGGCTGGGCACATCGGGGGGGGGGGGGGGCGTTCATGGGCTCCTTGGCAGAGAAAAAACGTCCCTCTGGGCTCCTTGGATCCTATGTTGCATATTGGATAAAGCGTTTTTTTACAGAAAATACAAAAGCCACAGCAAAAAGGACAACACATATGGATATCAGGTATTGCACTAGTCTAAAGAAAAAAAAAATTGTGGATAGGCAGGTGACAGATTCCCTTTAAAGTTCAACCGTCCACACTCCTCCAACTTCTTTTTTTTTCTATGGAGAAAAACACACATATTGAAACTCCTGATACAGGTTTGGTGGTGCAGCTCATTGCTACACAACTACTGCCAAATGTGAACGAAGCCTTTTAGGGTTTTAACATCAAAATTACAAAAAAACATATGCTGCTTGCATGCTAAGTAATCAACTCTGCAACGTGGATTTTTACAGAGGTCAAGTCTGTTCTGAAAGTGGAACCTGGATACTATACCTCAAGTCCCACCTATAAGAGCATGACTTTAACTGAAGGACACCAACGCTCTCCGGAATAACTACATTTTTGTAACAGTGTATAACCCTTGTCATACTTCTGTATGTAGCTTCAGGGGAGAAGTAGGAACCATCAGAAATATAATATCCAGAAGAAAAGCTTTTTAGGTTTTGGTTTGGTGTGCTCCATGTTCATTTTGTAACTGCATCCAACTGACAAACCAAAGATTAAGCTTTTGTGGTACAAGCCTATTACTTGGTCCTTGCCAACTTCTGTCCCTGAACCTTAACCGCACTCCATCCCGACAGCTCAGAAAAGATCAGTGTAAAGTGCAAGCTCTGCCTGTACTTGCTATGCATCATAGCTGCTGTAGCTGCCTGTCTGAACCTGATCTCTACATGAAAGAGAAGACAATTACTGAAGTGTATAGAAGCCTCTATTATGCCTGCAGGAATGCTTTCCTGCTGTGCTGGACACAAAGAGTTATACATAATCATGTTGGAAAAAAAAGGGAGCGGTCCCAGCTGCAAGTATGACTAAACTCTCCCCAAGAGTGGCGCAGATGTGGGACAAATTGCCTTTAAGACACTAGTGTTCTTTTCCTCTTCCAGGAAATGCTGGCTAGAATAGAGTACTGCTAGGATGAGGAAGAAGGGTGGAGGGTTTAGTGAAGTAAGCAAGGAAATGGAAGAGTTTTTGAGGACAAAAAGATGACTTACGGATGCAGGATATCAAATCGTTAAATCTTTCCTTGGGAAAGAGTGGGTTTTCTAAGCCTCGGAAATACAGCTTCAGGACACCAGCTACAGAGTTGATGTCGTGATTATTTTGGTCATCTGTCAAAGGGTCCTCTCCTGTAGAAATGCACATAATAACCAGGTTACCATTGCGCATCAACATCTCTATGTCCATAATTATAGCCTGGGATGCCAGTCTAAAAATATAAATAGCCTAAACTGCTCAAGAAGAAATATAGTATTAGATCTAACAATAGTATAAAATGCATGCAAATTATATAGTAAATCTGAGGCAAGAAAGACCTCCATGGAAGTAACTAGAAGATGGTCCTGACCACATGGGTAAGTCTATATTAAAATATTAACCATGGAGAACCACATGTCATACCCTAGGTTCAGAAAAAACATGGCATTTCAAAGCAGAGTGGTTAGCAGGATTTCTGCTCAGGAAAAGCTCACTGTCTAAACAAAAACACTATTCTGACAGCAAATGTAATAAAATTCTAGTAATTACGCCTGTTCTGGTAATTACAACTGTGCTTACTACAAGTATAGCATGAATGAGGACAAAAGATGAAATCTGGGTTACGAGGAATGAGGGAATGAAAGGCTCATTTTGACTGCTCATTGGTTGACCAGTTTAGGGACCAGTCAATGAAGCGCCCTTACATATAGCACAAAATAATAATATCTCATCAAAAAATGATAGAGGTTAGCAGCTATGATGGGCTACATAACTAACAAAGCATAAAAAAATTGTTAGATTCAGAAAGTCATTATCTTACCTCTTTCGAATGCGTTTTTGATATCATTCACCTCTACCTGGGAACCAGAAACTCGGAAAATACCCTGGTGTTGAAGTCCTGAGGAAAATGTCGAAAGGAAGGTTATAACCAACATAAAAGTTACTGCAAGTGTCAACTAAAACAGAAAGCTTATAAGAGGCTCTGTTGAGGAACTGCATTGAAGGTTCTGTTGCAGATGCTGCGCTATTTAGCCAGTAAAATTTTGGGCTCTCTAACGGAAACCTGATGGAGAGCATAAAACTGCCTTCACACGCTGCTGATTTTGGTGCCGAAATCTCGCTACGACTGAAAATCTGTTCCATTCATCTGAACGGGGAAGGAAGAAATCCATGCGCTTCCCGCCAAAACGATCCGAGTCAAATGAATGGAACTAATTTTCAGTTGCAGAAAAAATTCTGCAAGACAATCTGCCACGTGTGAAGATGTTCTTACAGTCCGGGGGCCGTCTATCACAAATCGTATTCGGCACTTTGTTTTTTTTCACTGGCCTGCTCCTATAACGGAGCTGAAGAGCAGAAATGTCTACCGCAGACATGAAGCGGGCCAAACGCAGTCATGGGTTGGTGAATATTTGAAGGACAGAAAGGCTTCTTACCATACAAGTTAATGAATCTGATACAGCTTTCCACGATGAGGGGAATTATTTGCCCAGATTCCTACAGTGATAAAGTGGAAATAAACGAAAAAAAATGAAGTTTTTGTCTGACAGTCCAGCAGAAAGATTATTATTATAGCATCTCCTGGGGTAATAATGACTAAAACTCTCCACATATGCAGTACTGTCTGAGCAATTGGAAGCAGAGTTCAGAGCTGAATGTCTATCAAATCTGTGCTACTGAAAGGCGTACGGTGTGCAGTGTACATGGCTCTGGACTGTTAGGGTACTTTCACAAAGTATGACATTCTGCCCAGTAATGAGCGCTGATGGAATAACAGCAAGACTGGCAATCAGTACCCGCCTTCACATGAAGCAACTACCTTTAGTATAGGGACGAACAGTAGGTTCACCTACATACAGTTTTTATTTGTCGGCAGCACTTCTCCTGTTTACATGGGCGATGCGCTGCTGAAAAACAATTATTATTGGTGCCAGATAAAAGATGTGATTTCCCGACAAACCAGGCTTTGCTCGTTTATTGGGTGACTGGCAGCATGCTTGCATGGTGCAATGATCAGAAAGAATGCCATTTGTTTCTGATCACTGGCCTGGGTGAAAGGCCCCTAACTTTTTATGTTGTCTTTAAAACTATCCTATATAAAAATAAAAAATAAAAACTGCCCAATTTAATTTACACCTTCATAATCAATTTCTAGCACAGTAATATATTAAAAGACAGTCATTACTAATTTTATACTGCAATTTTACATATCATCTTCATACAATTTAAAGAGACTCTGCAGTCCAAACATGACACATATATAATCAATATAGCTGCTGCTCCTCCCAATCTTGACCCCAGTTGGATTCTTTTCCAGGTGGTCTCCATCATCTGAGCCTTCCCCATAAAAACATGCCGCCACCTCCTCAGATGGACACAGCACCTATATCATTAGTGCTGGGCCATCCAAGGGCAGAAGTGGGGGAGTTATGTCTTAGGTCCCTTTTACACGGGCGAGTTCTCCGCACGGGTGCAATGCGTGAGGAGGACGCATTGCACCCGCACAGAATCCGGACCCATTCATTTCTAAGGGGCTGTGCACATGAGCGGTGATTTTCACGCATCACTTCTGCGTTGCGTGAAAATCGCAGCATGCTCCAGTTTTTCACGCAACGCAGGCCCCATAGAAGTGAATGGGGCTGCGGGAAAATCGCAAGCATCCGCAAGCAAGTGTGGATGCAGTGCGATTTTCCTGCATGGTTGCTAGAGACGGGACCCAATCTTTATTATTTTCCCTTATAACATGGTTATAAGTGAAAATAATAGCATTCTCAATTAAGAATGCTTTGTAAAATGTGGATTAAGGGGTTAAAAATAAAAAACTTAACTCAGCTTAGCCACTTGATCGCGTAGTTGGCGATCTCTCTTCTCTCTTCAAGCATTAGCTGCAGTCTAGACTACCTGTGATGACGTCACATCACAGGGTCCAATCACATAGTCCATCACGGACCATGTGATTGGACCATGTGATGTGACGTCATCACAGGTCCTTTAAAATACAGCTAAAGCTTGAAGAGAGATCGGCAACTACGCGATCAAGTGGCTAAGGTGAGTTAAGATTTTTATTTTTAACCCCTTAATCCACATTCTACAAAGCATTCTGTATTGAGAATTCTATTATTTTCCCTTATAACCATGTTATAAGGGAAAATCATAAAATCTCCAGAATACTCAACCCGAAACCGCACTTCAGTGATGAAGTCCGGCTTCAGGTCTGGGTACCAAACATGCCGATTTTTCACACGCGCGTGCAAAACGCATTACAAAAGTTTGCACACGTGCAGAAAAATCAAGCATTTTTTCCCGCAGCGCACCCGCATCCTATTCGGGCGTCAAAGTGACGCCTGTGTAAAAGAGGCCTAAGGGCTCTTTCACATGAGTGGATCCCGGGCGTAGAATCCGCTGCATGAAAGACAGCCAAGCCCCGTCCAGGACAGCAGAGACATGATTGATAATGCTCCGTGCCTCTCTGTGATCTTTTTACTACAAAATCACAGTGAGATAAAGTTGTCACCAATATTTTGTAGTAAAAAGATCACAGAGAGGCACGGAGCATTATCAATCATGTTAATGCTTCATGTCTCTGCTGTCCAGAGCGCGGCTTGGCTCTCTTTCTCGCAGCAGATTACCTGCGATGCATCTGCTCATGTTAAAGAGCCCCTAGACTTTCCTACAGTGCACCACATGAAGAAGTCGGAGAGTGGTGACCATCTTGAAAGGGATCCAACTGGGAACATGGAAAAAGCAGAAGGTACCAAGTATGATGAGAATCCATGTGTCACGTATAGTCAAATTTTAGGATAGGACTGGAGGGTCGCTTAGAGCAGTGTTTCCTAACCAGTGTGCCTCCAGCTGTTGCAAAACTACAACTCCCAGCATGCCTGCACAGCAAAAGGCTGTCCAGGCATGCTGGGAGTTGTAGTTTTGCAACAGCTGGAGGCACACTGGTTAGGAAACACTGGCTTAGAGTAACATTTTAAATGTTTCTTTTCCTGTACTGAGGTACTTCAGCCCATTCTCATCTACAGCTGCATTCATAATTTTGCAGGATTCTGGAGTAACAACTCTCAGCAACCCCAGCTAGTTCACTATATTTACAGAGCTTGCCCTGGGGAAGATGAAGATGTGGTTTTTACACCAGGTTCTTCACAGTTATCTGATGTAAGAAAAATGTAGCTTCCCAGAATGTAGTGCACAGGCAGCAATGTGTCTGCCAACACAGTGATGAAACCCACATAATTCTGAATGCAGCCGTGAACTGTAGACCAAGAGTAGCAAAATGTAATAAAGCATATTGGGGAAGATTTATCAAACTGGCGTAAAGTAGAACTGGATTTTAGTTGCCCCTAGCAACCAATCAGATTCCACCTTTCCTTTTTCACAGCTCCTTTGGAAAATGAAAGGAGGAATCTGATTGGTGGCTATGGGCAACTAAGCCAGTTCTACTTTGCACCAGTTTGATAAATCTCCCCCATTGTATTTTTAAAGGGGTTATCCCATGAAAAGTATTATTATGCACTGACTAGTGCATTTCACATGAGGTATTATGGCACTATGTATGTAATAAAAATATTGTTAGGGTTTTTGATGTAGATTACATTTTTTTTATCTGGTAGTGCTACCTATTTATCCTTCTGGTTCACATTCTCCTGCATACAGTGGTGGATTACCATGTTCAGTAGCTTCAAGGTTCTCTTCCTTCCCCTCAGTGTGTGCATTACATACCATATGTATCTCTAGGGCCAGGGTCGGACTGTCCCACCAGAGGATCCGCTGGTGGGCCCAGGCTCTAGTACCATAGTGGACCTCATATTCAAGGTCCTGCCAAACATTTGGAGCAGCCTATGGAGGCAGTCACTTGCCACTGGGGTCGATTTCTTTGAATCAAAACCTATATAACTTTATTGACGATATGGGGGTTGGGCCTCAAGAATAATTTCCTCTGGTGTGCCCATGGAACCCCAGTCTGACACTGTATAGGGCTGTGTGTGAGGGACTATTTTCTATGCAGGGAGGAAGGGGTTAAAAAGAACTGACTGCAATTCACTCCTGAGAGAGGTAGGTATTTGACTGCCTTGTGTGGCGCTGCCCACCCACAGAAAGGAAAGACAATAGTCCTCCGGATAATGAAAGTTACACTCCCCCCCCCCCCCCAACGATATAGTTAAAATAAATGTGTGCATCACCCCAGATATTTTAGTTTTTTTATTAAATTTGTGGGATAACCTCTTTAAAGTTATTCACAGATTTTATATCAACTGTAAAATAATGAACATCTGCTTGGAGCGTTAGTCACATATGAATGCAAGCATAGAGGACAAAAAGGATCACAAAGTTGAAGTAAATATAAAGGAGAATAAAATGAAAAATAAAACACACTTTGGTTAGACACGATTTACATGCTGCGTGTAGAAGTCTCTGACAAGGGAATGTCTGCACACGGTATTTGGATTTAGAATATATATATATATATAGACACACAGTATATATTTATATAGCACATCTATTAGGTTACTATAACATTCTAGGTCAGAGGCTCTCCATCCTACTAACAAATGTCTGTGATTGATGAATCCTAGTTCAACAACACCAAGTTCATTTTCCCAACCAACGGTAAACAGTAACGTGCCAGGAAATGGAGCAAAGAGTTATTGTTGATTTTTTCATTGGATCCATGCTTGCACGACTGCTCTGGAAAAAAACTTCCTTTTTCATCTTAGTTATGAGAAATATCTTCTCCTAGGCGGAGGAGTGGGTCACAGAACAACTTGTGATACAAGATTGCTTCAACGTAATGCCCCCAAAAATTATATATCTTATGCTGGATGCAAATATTCCCTTGTTGAAGAGACAAGTACAAAACAAAGTGCACATCATGAGATGATAGAAAATTTCCGTCACCAGTAGCACAATACCTGATGTCTTGTGTGTGAATTCCTTCTTCCCCGACTAGAAGCAATATTAGCAATACAGGGTAGAAAAAGAAGTAGAGAATAAATCTAGTGAAGATCCAAGATGGAATTTAGAAGTTTTACTGATTTCATAGTTTAGCAGTCCTGGTAGAACAGACGAGATGGCGTAACAACCTTTATCAGTGCAGAGTAGACATGTTGCTGACAAGGTGTTATGTTGGCTGCAGTGAACTCTGTTACAATAAATACTCATGTGCTGTTATTAAAGGGGTTCTCCATCTTTTGAGTCCCCTTTTCCCGACGGACCTGTGGAGGGAAGCATACTTAGGGAGAGTTCACATCACCGTTTCATTTTCCTTTCTGATCTGTCAGAAGAACAGAAAAGAAAACAAAAAAGTCATCAGTTATGCACATTTTGCATCTGTTTGAGCCATTTCCATCTGAGATCCGTTTTTTAGACGGAAAAAAAAATCCTGCATGAAGGATCAGAAGAACGGAAAATGTTTGGCCGCAGCAGTGATGTGTTCCCCAAGCAGAATATGACCCAATATGGACGTCAGGACTGCCCCTATATGAGCCAGAAGTGGCTTCCCTCAGCAACAACACTAGGTGTTTGAGAAGATGGATGCACAGTGATCATCTAATTGACTGGCTGGCTTCCACTCAGGTTGACTTCACACGTCCGCAGTGTTTTGCGGATCCACAAAAAATAGGGCCGGCACCCCAATAGAAATGCCTATTCTTGTCCGCAGCTGCGGACAAGAATAGGACATGTTCTATTTTTTTGCGGCGCCACGGACCAGAAGTTCGGGGCCGTGGACCGGAAATGCGTATGCGGACAGCACACTCTGTGCTGTCCGCATCTTTCCCGTCCCTATTGAAAATGAATGGGTCCGCACCCGTTCCGCATAATTGCGGAACGGATCCGGACCCAAAGTGCGGACGTGTGAATGGAGCCTAAAAGTCACCGAAAATATACATGGTAGTCTAAAAAAAGATAATGTCACCAAAAATTGTACCTGCCAATTAAAACTAGATAGCATATACTTTTTTTCTAAGCGGTTTTTATTTTCTGATTGCAGATTTTTATTCTATTTCCTGAAAATAATTATGGGGGCGGCCATCTTGCCAATACGCTGATCCCAAAGAGTCTCCCCCTGCTGGAATTCCCAGGGATCAGCTGTGAACGTGTCAGAAAGTGTTCAATTTCCCTGCACTACCACCAAAGTGTAAATGAAGCTTTGCATACTGCTCATTCAAATCGATGACTTGTTTATGTAATGCCGGACAGGACAGGTCCTCCAGAGCAGGTGGCGATCTTTGTCTCTGATCTCTACTCTAAGGCTACATTCTCATGAATGTGTGACGTACAATGGTTTTAAGAACAGTGGTAGTCTATGGTGTCATTCACGAGACAGTTCTTTGTTTTTACAGCCAGGGAATAACTTATGTAAAAATATAGAACATGTCCTATTTTGTCAGTTTTCAAGGACACCATACAACTGCAGGGGACAAATTTTACAATACTGATGCCTTTCTGTTTCTCATAAAGGCATCAGTGAAAAGAAAACATCCGTTAAAAACTGATAAAACAGTTTATCTGTTCTAACTGACTTTTTTTTTTTTGTGTGAATGTAGCCTTACCCAAAATTAAAGTCCTAAACACAGCTGCCCCATTTAATAATTTAGCATTCCCTAATAGGGTATATGAGAGTGGGTTTATTAAAGGAAGTCTGTCACCACTATATGACCTTATACAGCTCTTACATGGCTCTGTAGCACACCTATACGTGATTCTAATGGTACCTTTAATATTTTGGCTTGCACAAGCAGGAAAAACGCTCTTTAATCCATATGCCCAGGTCATGCGCACTACGTGAAGTGATGCCGTGCCCACAATGGGCGTCACAGTGCGCATGCCACGGGCCAGCGGAGCAGTGCACAGGCGCGGGATCTCGGCCGGACCTAGCGATGACGCAGGGAGGGAGGGAAAAGAAAGAGGCTGGGGAGGAGTAAAGTAAAAAGAAGGTAGAGCAGCCTGGGCTCCTACACAGGGAACGCCGTCCCTGGGCACTTGCGAGTGCTCATTTGCATATGGATTAAAGAGCGTTTTTCCTGCTTGTGCAAGTCAACCGAAAATAACAAAGGTACCATTAGAATCACGTATAGGTGTGCTACAGAGCCATGTAAGCGCTGTATAAGGTCATATAGTGGTGACATGACAACCCCTTCAAGCACTAGTGTATGAGCTTGCTGGAATGTACGTACCATGCACATAGGATACACACAGTTGAAGTTCAATGAAATTAGAGTCACTGCTGGATTTTTCCCCTATAAATGAATAACAGGAAGGCTTCTGAGAAAACGTTTCCTGCACTACACATTTCACTGTAACAGAGTTCACTGCATAGATGTCACTGTCTGCAGCCGACGAGAAGAAGAATGCTGGAGTTTCTGAGGAAGGGGTTACACTTCCATCTCTCTGTAGACTCAGGAAGGATATTGATCAGAAGGGAAAAAACAGCCCACCACAATGTAGAATGTAATGACGTCCCTCAGCTGCAGAGAGGCCCATTACATTGAAAGCAAAAGGTGCAGGTTAGCCCTCAGCATTACCAGTGCCAGTACCTGGATGAAGAACTCCAGATCCCCGTTAAACAACTTAGTAATATACTGAGAAACGGGTCTGGGTTTCCTTTGTTTCTGGGGTTTAGGGGGGACATTTGGAGGCCTGGGAAAGGGAACATGAGCAAAAAGTGACATTGCTGAAAATGAAGTAATACACCATTACTGTGATTACTAAAATCCGTCCACCCAAAATGAAGCAATTCATATCTATAACCTCGGTGCTTTAGCAACAATTTTTGCAAAGCCATTTTTGCTTTGGCTTTCTTCTATAATTTTTATATATAACATAAAAAAAAACTTTTCAATACATAAAGGGAATCATCACGGTAAAAGAAGAAAAACTGCTACAAGAGGACATAGTTTTAAATTAGAGGGGCAAAGGTTTAAAAGTAATATCAGGAAGAATTACTTTACTGAGAGAGTAGTGGACGCATGGAATAGCCTTCCTGCAGAAGTGGTAGCTGCAAATACAGTGAAGGAGTTTAAGCATGCATGGGATAGGCATAAGGCCATCCTTCATATAAGATAGGGAATGGGGCTATCCATAGTATTCAGCATATTGGGCAGACTAGATGGGCCAAATGGTTCTTATCTGCCGACACATTCTATGTTTCTATGATCAAATTATGATATTCAGATTAGTTATAATTTTGTAAGCATTTCAATGATGGCAGTTTTAAAAGGCTGTCTACAAACAGCGTCCCACTTAAACCTTACTACAGGGCTGTGGCAATTTGCAGTGGAATGCGAATTAGCCTCTCGACTATTAACGGACAGAAAATATTAATGAACATATTATATAAAGAAACATCAGCAAATACGTATAGCTCTAATGTATGTTTAGAAAAGCATTCACTTTCATCTAGTACATTATAAAGGCAATGCAGAGAGCATTCCTTATAATTTGAACATTGCCTATATTTACATTGTATTATGTGTGGCTATTACGTTGACATAACAATTTGCTCAATATTAGGCCTGCACAATATATCGCAAAAGCAATCGCACTTAATCGCCATATCGCAATCTGCCGAACCAAAAATGCTGCAATTATATTACCGTATTTTTCGCTTTATAAGACACACTTTTCCCCCCCAAAAGTGGGGGGGAATGGTAGTGCGTCTTATAAAGCGATGGTTGACTTTCTACGTGACACTAACACTGTATCTCCGGCCACTATGCTGCACAGCGTGGCCGGCGATACATCAGTTACAGTGCGGGGAGGGAGGAGGGGCTGGTGGAAAGTCGTTATTTTAATGAACACATGTTCTTATATCTATTCTATGTATCTGTTCTGTGCAGTGCTATTAAGAAAATGGCAAGGTTTGTATTTTGTACTTTTGCAGAAATGCAAACATGTATTTTATTTTGAAAAACACTGCGCATTTCAGGTCTTGAGCTCAGCATAACTACATTTCACATTATCAGTCATCTGTGTGTGCTTTTACCATGAAAATCCAAGCAGATAGACCTCTAGCACAATTCCCTTAAAATATCGGAACGCATATCGTTATCGCAATGTTTAGGGCCCTAATCGCAATCGCACAAAATTCCGATATCATGCAGCCCTACTCAATATGATACACAGTAATAGAGTAGCACTGGGTATCGAAGTTCTGATACTTTTAGACCCGGATTGATGCCATACCCACCCAAGTATTATAACTATTATAATCATTGGTGGCGCAGTGGCCACAGGCGCCCCCTTTAATATTATATTTATTGGTGGCAGTGGCCACAGGGTCCCCTCCCCTCCATTGGTGGTGCATTGGCAGCTTCCAAACTGAAGCCCTGGCTGCCATGGTAAGCTCCCTGCTGCTGTTTGCACAAAGCCCAGGGCAGCAGGAAGAGTGTGAAGTCCTATTCACCCCAATAGAGCTTTATTAGGGTGAATAGGACAAGGGATTAAAAGAGCCCAGGTTCTAGCCCCTAAGAGGGCTAATAGTTAGTAAGTTAAAAAAAAAGTTTAAAAAACCCCACCAAAATACTAAAAGTTTAAATCGCCCGCTTTCCCAATTTATGAAATATTTAAACAATAAAAAAATAAACATTACATATCGCCATGACCGAAAAAGTGGCAACTATTTAAATATTTAAAAATATCTCCTATGCGGTGAACGCCGTAATAGAAAAAAAAAAAAAAAAACTCGGATTTTGCCATTTTTGGTCACCTTATCCCCCCAAAAATAGGATAGGACTGTTCTATTATGGGCCGGACATTCCATAAAATGCGGAATGCACACGGCTTTATGGTGTATAATTTTTTTCACGTGGTATCAAATTGTATCGAGTATCGCAATACTTTTTTATGGTATCGAAATCGAATCAAAATGTTGGTATCGTGTCAACCCTACACAGTAACGTACCTTGTGGTCATGTATTCTGCTCTATAGCCTGAAAAAAAAATCGAGAGAAATAGGTTTACAGGACATTTACCAATCATTGTTGCTGGTGTAAAATATTATTCCACATAAATGCCTGTTTTTAGGTTCTACAGTCCTGCACCAGTGTGTCCAGTCTGTAGGCATGTATCATAACTTCTTGAACTCACAGAATTCTATCTTCCATGGTTCTTAAAAACACTGTGCGATTAATTCTTCAGAAATCATGTCTTATAATGTGCACAGTGATATGCAGGCGTTCAGAACATTACCACTGCAGCCAATAACAGTCCTTAGTGTTAGACTGCCGAGGACAGCAACTGGCTGCAGTGGTCACGTGTCATATACTGGCAAATCCCTGCTGCAGGAAGTAGCACTAGGAAGACAGGACCAGCGCCACAGATAACAGTCCTGGAGAAAATGGGTGAGTATAAGATGATTTTTTATTTTAGGCTATTGCAGAGCTTGTCCAAGATTTTCATGGCATGAACAGTACCCAACGTACAATGTGACTTCCTACAGATTACAGAACCTGCCTTACCTTTGCCTTCCCCAAGAGTCCTCTGAAGCAGGTCATGCTTAGCCTGTAGTTTTGTGATGAGATTGCTTCCTTCAAGATGTTCCCTGAATTTCTACGCAGAAAATATTTTAGATATTGTTTCGATTATCAATATTAAATATGAAACTATGAAAACAAAAGGGCAAAGGACTTTTTTTTTTTTTTTTACCATAAAGTAGAACTGTTCTGTCTCTTGTTGGTTTGCCCTTCGTTTTGCAATACTGGGTTTACTCAAGTACGTCTCAGATACTGTGGATTTCACAGATTCAGTGGAGCGACTGTGCTGAAAACATTCAGAAACATCATAGTCTTCTATTGTGACCATGTCCTGGATGGTCTGGAGGGTGGCTTCTGTGGTTTTCTTTACCTACAAAACAAAATATGACTGGTACTGCACAGTGGATACAATCCAAACTAGATGGCGCAAGCCTCTAAATAAATTTGGCTTATCTTCTGGCAGTCTCTGGGTCAGAAACATAAATGTACAACAGCTACAAGCTGGTGTAGATTTGCGCTTTAAACACCAGTCTCTGGAATAAAATATAGGAAATCTGATGGGCTACCAAAAGTGGTGAGTATGGCTTAAAAGTGGGGAAAAGTTGCAAATTTTTGCAAAAAATGCAATTGCTGTACGGCAGAAAATGGTCATACAACCTTTACATTCCCCTATAAGGTGCTTTCAAAGCTTCCCTGCCATTTCACTCTAGAAATTGTCGGGGAGCACAAAGGCTGGACTCCCATAGATCAGACATTGATGGCAACCCCTTTAAAAGTGAAGACCTTTCTTGGAGTGATCCTAAACCTTGCATTAGGAAACAGTCCTAACAGCAATTCTCTAATGGATATCCATCAACCAAATGCTCCACTTACAAGCAGATCAGATACCACAGCCTAGTCACAGTTGCAAGGAATTCAAATTTCCTGTGGCTGACCTCACGGTGCCATCATAAGAAGAAAGGCATCATTTACTGTGACATTCTTGTATAAATGGAAGAAACCCGAGTTCCTCCTTTAGCTCCCACTGAGAAAGGAAGCAACTTCAATTCTGAAATTAAGGATAATAATGCTGCTCCAAGGAGTTTCACGTACTCTATTGCTTTGTGACTAAATATTTTATTTAATACAGAAGCACATAATTTAGGCTTTAAAATAACATACTTATTCATCTATAGGCATATATAAATTTCTATTATTATATGGCAATTATACATCTTTATGGCATATATACATTTATACACATACCTGACACAACTAGAACAGTGGTAATACTGCTCTTCACAAACTAAAACTAACTTTGTCTGGTTCAACTTGGAGGCAAATATAGAAAGAGTAAGGGCTCATTCACTTGACTGTATGAATGGTTCCGCAATTTTGGCCCAAAGACGTGGACAGCACACACCGTGTGCTGTCCGCATCCATTTTTCAGTTCTGTGGCCACGCAAAAAATATAAAGCATGTCCTATTCTTGTCCGGACAAGAATAGGCATTTCCATAATGAGTCGTCTGTTCCGTTCCGCAAACTGCGGAACTCACACAGGCGACATCTGTGTTTTGTGGACTGCAAAACAAAGCGCGGACGTCTGAATACGCCCTAAAGAAGTTGGATGAAAAAAAAGAATCGCTATGCAAAACTACTCAACATTTTATATCTTATACCAAAATTTGCTGCAGCCTGCAGTCTGGGGCATGAGTTGCAGTGCAGTAATATCCTATGTATTAGACCATATTAAATCATGGCATTACCTCCTCATTTTCAATTTTCAATGTAGCCAGTCGAGACTGGAGCTGCTGGTACCGGAGTATAAGTTCACCTTGTAACGGCTGCTGAGCGCTAACTTGGCAAACCTTCATTTACAAGAGAAAAGAAAATTACGTTTTTAATTCAGCGTTGGTGACTTGACATAAGAATCCAAAAACAACGAAGGAGGGTTTCTCAGTAGGACTTTATCTCATCTGTCACACGTTTTACCCCAACATCCAGAGCCGGCCAGGTACTATTTTTCTCTCTTGCTTTCATCAGCCAGGCATAACCAGCTGCAGCTATATTATATCCCACAATGCAGCGTTGTGCTTACTGCATATGTAGCAAGTTCAGTTTAATTACCTGTGATAGGTGGTTGTTTTTTGTGACAGCTCTTATTGTAGCTTGTGTAATATGACTCTGTGCCCAAAACTTAAAACTTGTACCCAAATCTAATGCAATACACAATTTTTCCCTCATCTTACCTCGTCACCCAGGTGAGGCTGAAACTCAAACTTCATCGGTGGACAGAACGCAGTTGGATACATCTCCATAAATCTTTGCTTGTCATTCCTGGGTTCCAAGTTATCAACTGCATTCTCTATGATGTCCAAGCCCTCATGCCGGGAAGTTTCCAAGTTGTATTCAGCAGAGAGGAAGGTTCTCATGGCCCTGTTTAAACTTGCATGGTACCCCAGATCACAGCACTAGAAAACACAGAGACACAAAACCTTGACATCTATATGACTCCACGTAAAACTATTACTATTAAACTGAACCTTATAGAAGTTTTTGCCCTACCAAGCCGCCATCACATCCTGACCCTTCTTCCTGTACATCTTCTGGCCTTATTAGCTCAGCAACTGCCGGAAACCATCAAACTCTTTTTACGTGCCATATGTTAGTTACTTTACTGCAGAACAAAGGAGGTGGAGAGACTTTGGAGAAAACCACACCCTAAACCCGTCCAATCTGATTTGATTGACATCCCTGAGGGCAATGTTTGTGATGAAGTGCCCCATCCTCATGGATGCAAGTGAAGATAGATTGGACAGGATTTAGGAGTGGCCACCTTGACTTCTCTCCCAAGGGTTTCCATCTCCTTGACAGCAGGACAGTATTAAAGGGCACCTTTCAGCAGGATCACCCCCAGTTAAACCAGACAATACCTGGTAGGGCTGTTCCAGCTGACTAAAGCCATTCCGTCAATTGTTCCCTCGAAACACTGGAGCTTGAATTATTATTATTTTTTTAATATGCAAACTTGTCTGTAAGTGCAAAAAGGGCAGAGTGGATAGGGCCGCACTCAGTGCACTTGCAGGCCTAATTTGCATATTTATTTAGAACACCGATTTTGCCTACATTGCCACAATGGACCAGGGTAAGAAAAGCCTTGTTCAACAAGCTGGGGAAGCCCCACGAGGCACTGTGACTGGTTTAATAGGTTTGATCTTGTTAACAGATACCCTTTAAGAATGGGATTAAAGTTCATTTTTAAAAAAATTCTGCATCTGAACACCTTTAGAAAGTAGGTCAGGTCATGGTGGCAGTTTTGAAGGCAAAAAGCTTCTGACAGGTTCCCTGATCCTCATATCAGACTTGTGACTGAGCACATTTTCCTTGCATTATATCAATTACACATGTAGGCATCATTCTGCAGAGTAACGCTGTGCAAATTCTGAAAACTAAAACATGTAGAGAGCTACAGCCAACGTGTTATAGTATCAAATTGGGAAAAACGTTGCACACAGGGGAGGCAGGCGGCAGGACTTGGCACCTTGTCTCAGTTTTCATTTCACACATGGTACCGTGTTATTTCTCACTCTCAAGAATGCCAGCTGTTAGAAACATTTCATTTAGCTCTGCCAAATTGGCTGATGAGCAGTCAGCACATTCAGAAGTGCCCAAGTTCCCAAAATAAATGAACATATTCAGAGGGGAAATTGTTCTTACGGGAACAAAGCAGGAATGTACAGGTAGGGAGTATACTACCATATAAAAGGACTGTGTAATACACACTGTACAAATGTTTGGGACCTTACTGTACAGCTGTGCACATAAGCATAAAAAGGACAGATGGTAAGAACGTAAGATTAAACAAAAAAAAACAAAAAAAGGGTATTCTGCTTTTATGAAGCTTAAAGGTTTCGAGGCTTTTTAGAGTGATGGTCTCTTGTCAGGATAGGCGACCAATGTCAGAGTGGCAGGGGTCTGACAACTCTACACCCCGACTAATCCGCTGTTCGTGAGGCGCTTCAGTGCCGAAACTAGACAGCTCCGTCAACTGTGCAGTGGACAGCATTGGTTACTGCACTTCTGCTCCCATTCACTTCACAGTTGACGTAGCTGTGTAGTACCAGCGCATGAGCTACATAGGAACAGCTGAATGGTGGGGGTTTGGGTATTGGAATGCCAGACTGAAGTGCACTTACCACAGTCTTTGGCAGTGCAATTTTTACAGGTGAAACATGTTTTAACATGTTTCACCTGTATAAACTATATTGCTAAACAATGGCAAGCGCATGTGAATCTGCCATGTGGTAACTGGTCACTTGGAACACTATTACAGTGTCTAAACCAGCCTCAGACTGCTCACCCCTGTCCCAAACTCAGCTGTGAGAAGTATTAATCTAAGGGTCCATTCACACGTCCGTAGTGTATTGCGTATCCGTAATACACCGGGCCGGCACCCCTATAGAAATGCCTATTCTTGTCCGCTATTGCGGACAAGAATAGGACATGTTCTATTTTTTTTTTCGAGAGCCGCGGACCGGAAGTTCGGAGCAGCGGACCGGAAATGCGAATGCAGCACTGTGTGCTGTCCGAATCCTTTCAGTTCCCATTGAAAATTAAAGGGTCCGCACCCGTTTCGCAGAATTGCGGAACGGATGCGGACCCATTCTACGGACGTGTGAATGGACCCTAAGGCTACACACGACAAACTAGCTACTCGCGCGACAAAAAGAGAACTACATTGTGACATATATTGTAATGATGGTCTATGGTGTCGCACAAAAATCCAACTTGGATGGATTTTTTGTAACTGCCGTATCGCAGTCGCAGTGTGACACCATAGGCTATCAATACGCCGTGTAGCCCTAGCCTAAGGTCTAGAATACATTTTGGCCATTGGATGTAAATAAGAATGTTCCCATTAACTGACAGAAAACAGAGATCTAGAAAATAGTGAACTGAAAAACAGAGTATAGTGGAAAGTTACAGAACTTTTTAATAATCTTTTATATTAAGATGGAGAAACCCTTTAATAAATCAGTCATTGAGGCTACCTGACAGTGAGATATATATGTGGTGAGGTAAAGTGGGTGGGTGCCGCACCACAAGGTTTGCACAATGGTGAATTTCAACATATATTATCACAGGCTGGCCTATACAAAAGGAAACAGTTGTTCTGGTGGGAAAATCTAGTGAAAGAAGTGGTTTACCACAAGTTGCATAAAAAGCACACCACATTGCACTGTATGAGGTAGAGCGGATTCTGAGCTAGGGCATATACATTTTCTATGGAAAAATCTATAAGCTTGCTGCCAAAATAACACCTTTTCAGCTGATGGGAACTTTCTGCAACAAAATCTGGATTCAAAAATGAGAAGTTGTACCTGTCCTTAAAGGGGTTGTTTGGGAATAAATCTTTTTACCTAATGCAGGCAGCCTGCCTCTTTAAGCAAAAGATTAATATTTACTCACAATAACGGATCATAACAGGGGTGTTTGGGTTGGCAGCCCCAGTCCCGGCATCTCTATGTGGCCCATTACTGCTCCAAATAACCCTTATTGGTTCGCAGTCACACACAGTGTAAAGCTAACATCTTACAGCTAAGGCCTAGTGATAACGTCCTGATGCTTTAGTCAGGAGTCACGTTCTGCTTGAGATTTAAAGTCAGTACCGCCTTTTTGCCGGCCTAAAGAACAAAAGCATCCCGGCAAGAAAAGAAGAAGGAGACGGTGGGTGGCAGCTTCTTTGAGGGCGAGCACATTGCTCAGAGCACCACACGGAACGGGGAGTGCTCGCTGGGCAACTTCAGCAGTTAGACACTGCCCTGACACAGTGCTGCCTCAAGCCTGCAGGTCATTAGTGCTGCCTGCAGGCTGCAGCTTGAAGAGCGAGCTCTTTAAGGGGCAATGTGGGACTGGGAGTGAATGCCGTGGCTGTGAGGGACAATTTCAATGCCAATTTGCCATGTGTATGCCTGCAGTTACATAGAAACTGAATTTAATAACCCTTCAAAAAACAGCATGGCCAAAGGAAGAAAAGGCTCTTCTGGTCTTCTCTCCTGTTGGCTATGCGGTTTCTTGGGAGGCAGAATAGTGGCAAATTGGCAATGCAAAATAGACAGGAAATTCAGTGGGCACTTGCAGAAAATGCGCCGCTGGGCACTTACGATGGCTCATTTGAATATATTTAACATTTCGTTTTTGGTGCTTTGGAGACTCACAAACTAAAGAAAGGTAACATCAGTGTCGTGTCAAGCAGGTGACCGACTTTAATTTTTGAAAAAGGCAAAGGTGTATTAAAGATGGTTAAGAGTGTCCGCACACAACGTTTTGTGCCGGGTAGGGTTGCGCAAACTTGTTTTTTTAAGTTCAGTGTCCAAGGCTCAGGTTCGGGCTCATCGAAGAATCCCCTTATGGATTCCAAATTCCATTATGGTCCGTGGTAGCAGAATCCATAACGGGATTCTTCGATAACCTGGACCCGAACTTAAAATACACGTTTGCTCAACCCTAGTGCCGTGCAGTCAGGAACCATGTGGCAGTAACTACATCGGATTATCAGACTTCCACGGTCCTGCAATGAGGATTTCGGCCGAGCAGAAAGTAAATGGTTGTTATTTGCTCCAGCTGTACTTACTGCAAGTCTAAAATCCGCATTGCAAAACCAGTGCAACCACTATAAAAAATGCATGCAGCTACGGCTACATGGCCCACATTCACTATGTTAATGGGTAACCTAACTGTGATCTCATTAACACATCGTTAAGTAAAATCCGTCCACTGCTCAAGGCGTGAGAATGCTATAAGGTGTGTAGAAAACCATTTATGCATCATCCCTCACTTATCTATGTCACAAGGAATTCCAACTAAACCAATAACTCAAATAACGACAAGAATGAACTTGCCGATGATGAAATATATTTAGATAGAATAAGTAATTCAGTTACTTACATCAATTAAGTCTGAAAGGTCGTGGATGTAATATTTGAATACAGAAGCATTTGTTGCCTCCAGTGTTAATAAATATTCATTCCGTGCCTTTATGGATTTCAGTTTGTTCTCCGAATATTTGGCTTGGCGCTAGAGACCGAAATAGCTGTTAGTGACACAACGTACACAGTTTGATTGTACATTACATTACTGAAGATCACATAATTTATGATGAATTGACTAAGGCTAGGGCTACATGACGACATGTGTCGCTTTTTATAATGATAGTCTATGGTGTCGCACTGTCGTCGTGTAGCCCTAGCCTAATACACAATCACTAAAGCCTGCAATGAGTTGTCCTGCCGATTCTTATTATGAATGGCAGGAAAATGACTTGGTCTGTAGTGTACAGTGTATGAGCCTGGAAATGGCTCCCGACACCTACATCAAATATACCCTTGGGCCTCATTGAGAGAAGTATAAAGACCAGCTACTACCCTAGCTCATCTTAGTTGGAGGCGTTAGGGCTCAGTTGCAATTGTCCAAAAATTTCCAATACCATGAGTTGCCACAAAATCAGATTTATAGAAGCACTTTAAAAGGGCATACAGCATCTAAAGACGCATTTCAGGCCTTTAGCTGGAGCCTATACTTATGTTATGTCTAGGACCCCAGCTAGAGGCCTGAAATACGTCTACCAACTAAGGTGAGCTAGTAGCTGACCATTACATTTCTCTCAGTGAAGGACACATTTATCGAAACGCATCATTACCTGTTGTATGCTATTTAGAAGTGCTTCTCTAGAATCCTACTTTTATGGTAAATTGTGGTGCTAGAAATTTTTTGTCAATCCTAAAGCCCTACTGATCCGCCTTAAACAAAAAAAATAATAAGTGTTGGCAAATACTTTTTTTTTTTTACCTGTACTGAATAGCATGCTACACGATTCAGTAAAGAGACATTCCTAAAAATTGCGCTGTATACATTTTTGGTTATAATGACATTCAAACAGTTACGTTAGCAACTGGATGGCAGACGAATAGATTGGAGGCTTGCATCAGGGGTATCCCAGAGCATATACAACCAAGTAGACTGCAAACACACTGTGAATAGAGCCTCCCAGGAACGTATTTACACACTTACCTTTTCTTTCATCTTCTCAATTTTTTTCACCGAGCTCCGTCTCTGGTGCTTATCTTCCAGCCGTAAATGAAACACTGGGTCACCAGACCTTCCAATTTGTTTCTCCTCTTGTTTTTCAGCTTCCTTTAGCTTACATTCTGCATTGATGCTTTCTGCATGGTACATGTGGTAAGTCTTCATGCCCTGCAAGAGCAACGTTAAAATGCTATTTCATTAACCAAATACTTGCTTTTTCTTTTTACTTGCTGGCAACTGATACGTGACATATATATGTCCTGATAACCAAATATTGTATTTCAAATGCATATCTTTTACACATAAAGAAATACCGTAATATCCCATCTATAGTGTACAGAAGAATCGTATCCAGAATATTGAAAAAAGCGGCGGCACTCACCGGTTGTAGAAAAACTTCTTTATTAGCTTCAATCCATAAAATATTGATCGGGCAAGGGGCGGACTATTCCTTTTTCAGACGAACAAGCTGCGACGGCCGTTTCGCGCGCACAGTGCGCTTCTTCTGGCTAGCGTGCTAGCCAGAAGAAGCGCACTGTGTCGTAACGTCGCCGCAGCTGTTCGCCTGAAAAGAATAGTCCGCCTGCCCGATCATATTTATGGTTGGCTAATAGAGTTTTCTACAACCGTGATGCCGCCTTTTCAATATTCTGGATACGATTGCACTGCATATGAACTGTCACTATTTTACTCTTGTGGCTGAGCACCACCGGCAAAGGTGACTGTGGGTTGCACCTGGGTAGGATTATAGCGTGGATGGTGATACGACCCACACCAGCGGCAGTGCCGCTTCATTACTTCTGATTACTATACATATAGTGTACAGAACTGCCAATATCTGAGTGGTTACAAATACGTCATATTCCACTCTTCTAAACACGGATTAGCTCTTACTTTTCTGGTATAAATTAGGAGTAGTCTGGGAGTGTTCAGAGACTAGTTCTTTGGACATTCCCCCAGCAGATAGCCTCCTGTTTACACACTTCACAGATGTATGGTCTTCAGGTGCCCAAAAAAACGTGGAACATGACTAAGGCCTCATGAACACAAACGTATTTTGGGTCGGCGTCCGAGCCGCATATTTTGCGGCTCGGGCGCGGACCCATTCACTTCAACGGGGCCGCAAAAGATGCGGACAGCACTCTGTGTGCTGTCCGCGTCCTTTGCTCAGTTCCATGGTCCCGCAAAAAATGCGGACAAGAATAGGCATTTTTACAATGGGCCGCATTCCGTTCGGCAAACGCAGAACAGCTTCCGTGTTTTGCGGATCTGCGGACCGCAAAACACCTACGGTCGTGTGCATTAAGCCTAAATGTATGTATCATAAATTACTTCACAAGCTAAAAGTATATTGTGCTGGCATTGATAGAAGAAACATACAGTTTTATATTCTAGAAATATAATCCAGTGTGATAAGGAGACGAAAGGGATGCAAATGAGCTCTTAACAAGCTCAGCCTCTAATACCATCAGATGTAAGGTAGCTGTCCTATAAGTCAGTGTTCCACCCTTTAAATAGGCCTTGAGACATGACTCTAATATTAAATAAGCCAGCATCTCATCTGCAGACAGCTGTTTCGGGGTGATTGCCCCTCATCAATTCAGAGCAGACAGTACTGGCTTAACTAGGTGAGAGGCTAGGAGTCAGAATTTGGGGGATACTAGCTCTCCTTGGGGAGAAAGCGCCTTAATCGGCATGAGGAGACTTATAGGCCATATGTGCTCCTCTGGAATTCTGGGAAGAAAGAGATGCAAATGAGCTCTTAACAAGCTCTGTCTCTAGATGTAAGGCTACTTTCACACTAGCGTTTTAGTTTTCCGGTATTGAGCTCTGTCATAGGGGCTCAATACCGGAAAAAAAGCTCTTAAGTTTTGCCCCCATTCATTGTCATTGGGGACAAAACTGAACTCCTAAGAAGCGGAGCAAGACGGATCCGGCATGACCCCAATGCAAGTCAATGGGGACAGATCCGTTTTCTCTGACACAATAGAAAACAGATCCGTCCCCTATTGACTTTCAATGGAGTTCATGATGGATCCGTCTTGGGTATGTTAAAGATAATACAACCAGATCTGTTTATAAATGATGCAGATAGTTGTATTATCAGTAACGGAAGCTTTTTTGCTGAACCCTGCTGGATCCAGTGAAAACGCTAGTGTGAAAGTAGCCTTAGGCAGCTATCCTATAAGTCAATGTTCCACCCTTTAAATAGGCCTAGAGACCACTAAGGACCACTGAGTGATAAAAGATGAAAGTCTGCCACTCTACAGAGTACTGTAAATGTCGGGAAATTTCCACGTGATTGACGGCGATTGTCACCTGAAGAGGTGAAAAGGTAGAAATCATGAAACAGGATTTCAATAATACATTATAATTTACCACAGGCCCATGAATATGAATGCACACCAGCAGATTGTCACTCATTAACCTCTTAAGGACTGGGCCCACTTTCATTTTTGCATTTTTCCTCCCAACATTCCAATAGCCATAACTTTTTCCATTTTCCATTCACATAGTCATATAAGGGCTTATTTTTTTTGCAGGACAAGATGCATTTTTAATGCCACTTTTTAATTTAACATGTCTTGTATTAGAAAATGGGGGGTAAAAAACTCTTCCCGAACGTTGGGCCCCCCCCCCCCCCCCACACTGTTTTCATTGTGCTGGCGACGTACCGGGCTTCTCCTCACTATGGTAAGCCAAGACTTGCGCCAGCAATGAACCCAGTGACGTCACTGGCACAGATGGGTGTTCTCTAGCACTACCGAAAGCCGTTTTGGAGGCAGGCACTATGCAAAATAGCCCCCGGCAGAGCTAGAGAAGAGCCATCTGTGCCGGTAACGTCACCGGGCTCATTGCTAGGCGGAAGTCTGCTTACCATAGTAAGGAAAAGCCCAGTATGTCACCGGCACAATAAAAAACATCCTTGCTCTGCGCAAATTCAGCGTGACAAGGGGGAGCATCGGAGCTAGCAAATGTTCTTATGCTCCACTCATATGTAGGCTAGAACTAAAAAGCAGCCCATAAGCAAAATCAGGCACGAACCAGGAAAACCCCTTTAAGGTGATTTGTGTCATGGAACTACCTCCAACCCTTAGGGTGCATTTACAAAGGGAGCTTCTGACTGCACAGTCAAAACAGCATACAAAAAAATCACTGCCTGTACAAGTCGCGCGGCCAAAAAACGCATAAAAGCTGTGGGTGGTTTTGCTGCCGTTTTTTTTATGTGGTTTTGAAAGTCTGGTCCAAATTGTCCCATGTAAATACCCCCTTAAGCACATGAGGTTCATATGACTATAAGTAAAATGGCAAATGTTTGAACATTCAAAACCAGCGGCTGTGAGTCCTTCGCAAATTGTAATGAAAACATTCAGGAAGCAATGTGCAGAGCTTTCTACACATGTATCACTGATGCCGATTCATACAGTATACACAAAAGACAATATACTCGGGAAAACTACTTCTACAACGAATTTGACAGCCAAATCCTCACTTTATTTATTAGGCCGGGTGCACATACTCTGGCTAGAGACCGAACTCCGCTCACCCCCAACTTGCTGTGGCCATTGATTTTGTTGGTAATACTTTGGTCTTACCCACAAAAACAAGCAGCAGTTGGGCACAATGGGTGGGCTGCAATTTGGCTATTTGCAGGAGCATAGCGTGGAAACCTGGCCTTAGGGGGAATCAGATCAGTGACCCCTCAACAGTCTACACAGGAAGTTGCTGAAAGCATACAAAACAATAAAATGATTATTGTCTGTCTCATATGGAAAAAAAAAAAGTCAAAAATGGTAATTGGAAATAACATTGTGAAAGCTGAGTGTACCAAGGTCAACCAGGTTGTAAGAATGGACAGGTTAATGGAGTTTTTAAGGAAAATTAAGGTTGATGGTTGACATATATACATGTGTTTTTCCCAAAACATCTAATGTGAGAGATCATGTCAAAATAATAAATCTGATCTCCAAATTCACAATAATTAAAACTGGAACAAGAAAAAACAATCAGCCAATTCCTTGGAGAAATTCTGAGAGTGGAGACTGTGTCAACCAATAATGTAGAGGTTTACTACATTGCTGTCAATATGATTAATGGTGGAGCCTCCATCACTTCTCTTCTCATCGGTGGCAGCCCACAGCTGGGAGATTAGTGTGATATCAAGATTAACGCATTTTACCCGAACACCGAGACTTTAATAAGATTTCAAAAAGCAACAAGGAAAATGGTCATGTCCTGGAGAAATAATAAGCATCGTACAGGACTGACATAGGAAGTACCAGGTTAGTGAAGAGTGATGGTGGTAAGACTAGAAAATAAAGCACACACATTCAATGACAAAAAAAATCAGTTTCTAGACTGAATGTACAGCATTTACGGGGCACTACGTTCAGACCCCATCTTGTCCTGGTTGCTAATAATTACCAAATGCTAAAGCTGGCCATACATTTGAGATAATGATCGGCCAACCAGGGAGTCGCCTTTTTTTAAATAAAAGCAGACTCCCTGATGCTTGAGCACAATGGTAAGCAATCTGCTGAATTCAGCTGATCATGACATTAACTGAAGTTTTTGCCGATGAACGGTCAAAATTTTCAAGCACGGCAGATCATTTTTGGCAGACAAGAATCTGTCGTTGGTGATCGCGAACACTTGTTTGCGCTAGTTTTTCAAATGACAGTCGGCTGGAATGGCTGAAATCTCCCATTCCAAGCGATTCTAATCTAATGTGTATGGCCACCTTAAGGGCACAACCACACGACGCGGTCATGTACTGTGCTGCCAATTAGGCTGCTGCTGCCTCGGATTTCACTAATGAAGACTGCATTGCATAGCCGGTCTGCATTGTTAATGGGTGCGCACGGCACCTTCAACACCGAAAGGACATTAACAATGGCCTATACAGTGCAGTCTTTAATAGTCATGAAAGAGGCAGCTGCGGCCTAATTGGCTGCTTGGTACTCGAGTGCAGCACAGCCGTACCCTAATACTTAAATTATCTTAATGATCAACCGAATATATTTCACTGACGAAACAAAAGGTCAAAATTTGTTGTTCCTTCTATTCATGTACAACCAACAGCATAAAAAAAAACAACATTTTTTGGACACAGACTCTCTAGCCCAACAAAAAAGTCATGGTCAGAAGCTCATGACACACGACTGTTGTTTTGGTCCGCGACCGAGCCGCATATTTTGCGGCTTGGGTGCGGACCCATTCACTTAAATGGGGCCACAAAAGATGCGGACAGCACTTCGTGTGGTGTCCGCATCCATTGCTCCACTCCGTGGCCCTGCTAAAAAAATAGAGCATGTCCTATTCTTGTCCGTTTTGTGAACAAGAATAGGCATTTCTACAATGGGTCCCGTTCCGCTAATTGTGGAACGGAACGTGGAGCAGCTTCTGTGTTTTGCAGATCGACGGTTTGCAGACCGCAAAACACATACGGTCGTGTGAATGAGGCCTTAGGCCCCTTTCACACGGGCGAGTTTTCCGCACGGGTGCAATGCGTGAGGAGGACGCATTGCACCCGCACTGAATCCGGACTCATTCATTTCTATGGGGCTGTGCACATGAGCAGTGATTTTCACGCATCACTTCTGCGTTACGTGAAAATCGCAGCATGCTCTATATTGTGCGTTTTTCACGCAACGCAGGCCCCATAGAAGTGAATGGGGCTGCCAGAAAATCGCAAGCAAGTGCGGATGCGTTCCGATTTTCCCGCATGGTTGCTTAGCAACGGGGCCCGATCTTTATTATTTTCCCTTATAACATGGTTATAAGGGGAAATAATAGCATTCTTAATAAAGAATGCATAGTAAAATGAAGTGGAAGGGGTTAAAAATAATAAAAGTTAACTTACCTTAGCCACTTGATCGCGTAGTTGCGATCTGTCCTCTCTTTCCCAGCATCAGCTAAGATCTAAACCATGGTGATGGACCATGTGATGTGACGTCATCACAGGTCCTTTAGATCTTAGCTGATGCTGGAAACGAAGACAGATCGCAACTACGCGATCAATGGCTAAGGTAGTTAACTTTATTACTTTAACCCTTCCTCTTCATTTTACTATGCATTCTTTATTAAGAATGCTATTATTTCCCCTTATAACCATGTTATAAGGGAAAATAATAAATTCTCCAGAAGACCCGAAACCGGACTTTAGTGATGAAGTCCGGCTTCGGGTCTGGGTACCAAACATGGCGATTTTATCTACTGCGTGCAAAGCGGCGTTACAAGCGTTGCACCAGCGGAAAAACGCGCATATTCCCGCAACGCACCCGCCTCTTATCCGGGCGTCAAACATGACGCCCATGTGAAAGAGGCCTTAGGCACAGATTTTGCTCCTAGATCCTGACAAAATTTGCCAACAATCTACAACTAAATAAATTATGTAGATGAACTCCTATACACATGCAGTGTGGGGGGCATTTGAAAATCCACAGCATGTTGATTATTCTTATTATTAGGTTCACATGATCTGACATAATTACAAAAATATATTTTTAGACAGAAATAATACCATTATTGATCAATTTATCAAATATTACTTATCCTTGTATAAAATATGTTAACTTCCACTTAAACACAGATAAACTATGCAAGCAGCTGACAGTGAATGTCCGCCGTCCACCTGTAAAGCTCCTTCTAAGATGGTGGCATGGACCTTCTGCACTGGAGGATGTAAAACCACAGGGAAAAGATTTCCACTTCACTGGCACATAATTGATTAAAGCATACAAGAGAAGGCTCTTTACAAAGTAAGGTCAACATGGAGAGATCAATACATCAATTCTGAAAAGGCGACCACTACTGCAAAACAATTTAATACTAAGTCTATGTATTGCCAGCATGTGTATGTACCATTGAGATTACATGCAGGACTAAAAGCAGAAGCTCATGTCCAAAGAGTCTCATGATCAGCCATGACAACAAAACAAAAAAGCCATGACCGTTATCTACTGTAGCAATTATTTTTCAGTACTTGGGGGAGAAAGGCTTATACAAAGAAAGCAGAGTGACTAATGCTGAAAACTCCCAATTTGATTCAATTTACTATTTTTAGCGAGGTTATTGTTATCAATTTAAAGAGATCCTGTCATTTCAGATGATTTTTCAGAATACACCATCATGTATGTATTTGAGGAGTAGCACTATTTCTGGCCATCATATGACCTAAATTCTGCATTTTTCACCAGTTTTTTCCCTCTGTAGGCTCCATCGGAAATAGTCAGTTTTCCCTGAGCTAGTGGGCAGAGACTAGCTGCTATGGTGTCTCCCATATATTGCACACACAGAGAAGATGTGATCATGTCCCCCTATCTCTCTGTAGCACACCCTCCAAAGCAGCAGCAATATGGAGGACATTATATAGCAGTACTGATTAGTTTAGTTGTGAATCCAGTACTGGGGTGAAATAGAAAACTTACTAGATTTGGAAATTCTTCAGACCGTTTTTTCTTATTTTGTTATGTGTGGCCTTGTGCTAAAACAAAAAATAAAAAACCTCAAGTTTTTCCCCATCATTCTGCACTCAATATTTTCCTATAATGACAAAGTGAAAGAAATTTATTGAAAAGGAAAAACTGAAATTGTGCATTGACATAAGTATTCAGACCCGTACTCAGGACTTTGTTGAAGCACCTTTGGCAGTGATTACAGCCTCCAGTCTTCTTGGGTATCATGCCAGAAGGTTTGCAAAACTGGATTTGGAGATTTTTTGTCATTCGTCTCTGCAGATCCTCTCAAGCACTGTAAGATTGAATCGGGACAGCGGACAGCAGTTCTCAGGTTTCTCCAGAGATGTTCAATTGGTTTCAAGTCAGGTCAAGGACATTCAAAGAGCTGTCCCTAAGCCACTCTTGTGTTGTCTTGGCTGTGTGCCTAGGATAATTGTCTTGTTAAAAGGTGAACTTTTAGCCCAGTCTAAGGTCCAGAGCACACTGCATCAGGTTTTCATCAAGAATATATCTCTGTACTTTTATCCCTTCAGCTCTCCCTAAAACCTTACCAGTTTCCCTGTCCCAGCTGTTCAAAAAGACCCCCACATCATGGTGCTGCCACCATCCTGCTTTACTGTAGGGTTGGGTATTGGGCAGGTGATGAGCAGTGTTTGGTTTCTCCCAGACTTGATGCTTAGAATTGAGGCCAATAAGTTCAATCTTGGTTTAATCAGACCAGGTGACCAGGTTCTTTTGTGAAAACGTTCATGTTTTTATTGAGGAAAGGCTTCTTTCTGGACACTCTGCCATTAAATCTAGATTAGTCAAGTGCAACAGTGATGGTTGACCTTCTGGAAGTCTATCCCATCTGTACACAGAATCGCTGGAGCTAAGCAAGAGTGACCATTGGGTTCTTGGTCACCTCTCTTACAAAGCGGGTTGGCCGCGGCCAGGGGCCAGCTCTAGCAAGAGTATTGGTTGTTTCAAACTTTTACATTTAAGAACTATGGATGTTACTGTGCACTGAACCCAGAGGTCGCACTATATTTTTTCCAGAAGAGTAAAAATACTCCTCTTACAATTTTTTAGGAGTACTTTTAGCCAAGGAGGAGTACAAAAATTGCAGTTATTCATTTAAATAATCCGTAGGCCTATATAAAATTAATGGGTTGCTATTTATGCAGGGAAACCATTAACAGTCTCCTCTATAGTGTGTTCTGTGCAGAAATAGCAAATTTTGACCATTTTAAATTTCTCTCTTAGAAGACTGAATCCCTACCTTTCTTGAAGCACCAAGTCTGTCACGTAGGGATAGGAGAGGTAGATTGTGTGATACTCAATGCAATAAGAATTGAACAGGGACGTCTGGCCATTGTGGCAGGGAGCAGTGGGTGGTGTCTGGGCTGAATGCACAGGAGGCAGATATAGGACAGTCTTATACACAATATATTGGACTGTTGCACAGTATAGTGTACCCTATAGTCCTCGCTGTGATCTCTGGGCAGTGCGCTCCATACATAAACCATACAGGAAAGTAGACCTCTCAGTGGTCCAGGGTACTTACATAGAAAAACTAATAACCAAGCGACTAAACAAAACCCCATTTCTGACCCTTATGTTAAAACATAACTTTCATTTGATTGCTCTAATACCTAAACACCTAAAGGAAAAAAAAAGAATTTTAAAAACCTGCTGTTCTCTAGATGACCTTATGTTGACAGTAGTGTTAATAGTGTCTCAAAGGTCTGCTTCCACCATGCTGTTCCTGGCACTTCATCCACAGCCGGCAATGTTGTGGGGTGGCGCACTCCACGTTTTCATAACTGAAAAGTAAGCTGATGCAGCTGTGTTATGCGCGCGGGAGAAGGGGGGGTGAGAGGAGCAGCCAATGGCGTGGCAGCCCGCTGATACTGGCAAATCAGCAGCCTCCTCACTAACAACAAAGCTCTGTACTGTACGGAGCTCTGTTATTGGAGCTTTCAGGCACCAGCGGTATTGTTGTGCTGCCTGTGCTGTTCACAGTGCGCTCGTGAACGGCAGTGAAATCATCCTGCGTATTCATACGCATTAGACATTTTTTAGGGAGTAAACCTGCCTGTACAGGCATTTATGACGTTTGTACAGGCGTTATTGCGACCTCTGACTGAACCTATGCGGTAATGTTTTAGTACCCTTCTGGGCCTCCACACAATCCTGTCTCTTGGCTCTACAGGCAGTTCTTTACTCCTGGTTTTTGCTCTGATATGTATTGTCAGCTGTGAGACCTTATACAGACAGGGTTATGTCTTTCCAAGTCATGCTCAATCAACTGAATTTACCACGAGTTCTCCAATCAAGTTGTACAAACATCTCAAAGATGATCAAGAGAAATGGGAGCCCCCCAGAGCTAAATTCCAAGTATCGTAAGTAACAAAGGGTCTGAATACTTCCTTCCATGTAAAATGTGACTTTTTTCTTTTAATGAATTTGCCAAGAGTATAAAGTATTGAGTGCAGATTTTTTTTTATTTTAGAACAATGCCATAATATAAAATATGAAAAAAGTGAAAGGATCTGAAGACTTTCCAAATGACAGAAACGGTGTACCAAATACATGATATTACTGCTGAATAACACTACATTTTGTATGAGTGTGCTAGGAACTGGCTTTGATCCCTTCTCTGCATATAACAAAACTGGAAATTATTTTTCGGGAAGACAACCAAACAACTCTTTTCTTTTTTATATGACAATCTGCGGGCAACACAAGGATTGAAAAGGAATGTGATTTACAAATACAGAAGCACCAGCTGGCACAATGTCAGAAATAGCTACACAAATACAGTACATGGATTAAAAATATTAGCACTGCTTTACTTACTAGTGGTCAGGGCACGCTACAAAGATTTTCTTTCAAACTGGACAAGATTCACATCAGAGTTAGCACTACTTTACTTGGGTGGATATAGTACAACACAGAAAGTCCCTGTCACACTAATATAGTCTCACGCAATCCAAAATACCTCTAGTTTCAATGGGTAATAATAAATCTAATATGCCAGCAAGTATTTTTTGGCAATGTAAGGGTACTTTCACACTAGCGTCAAAGTTTTCCGTCATTGAGTTCCGTCCTCGGGGCTCAATAACGGAAAAAAACTGATCAGTTTTATCCTAATGCATTCTGAATGGAAAGCAATCCGTTCAGTTTGCATCAGTTTGTCTTCAGTTCAGTCCTTTCACGTTTTTTGGATGCAGATAAAAGCGCAGCATGTTGTATTTTTATCTCCGTCCAAAAATGCGGAAACACATGACGGAATGACGGATCCGCCATTAATTTCCATTCAAATGTATTAAGGGGCGGATCCGACATTGAAAATTGAGGAATTCCGTTGTCAAACAGAAATCCGTTGTCAAACGTTTTGACGGATCCGTCGGGCAGTTCCGTTGACGGAACTGCCTGACGGAATCCTTCAATGAAAGTGTGAAAGTACCCTAATTACGGGTTAATTTAAGATGAAGTGTATAATCTCAGTTCTTGGGTTATTAAGCCATGTCATGGGATGCCATCAATCACGGATGTTAGAAGTACTTAAGTTTAGATACACTTTACACATTAGGGAATTGCATGAACAGCAATTCCATAAAACACTGTGGCTGCACTGGTAGCAACCAAATGATGGAGCAGGCCAGCCAGAGGAACGTACCTGCTTTTCTTCCTTGGATAAAACCGGCTATATACAACTGGTTATGGAAATGTATATCCTGGTAATGGGAGACACATGGACTATAGACCATTAAAGCAGTGACAGAGAAATTGCAGGGAATGTGATATTCTGTTAAACCCTTAGTGACCAGCCAGTTCTGAGACTATGCACCCAAGCCCATTTTTTCATTGTTGCATTCCAAGAACTTTAACCCCTTAGTGACCAGCCTGTTTTGGGCCATACTGGCCAAGCGTTTTTCTTCATTTTTTCATTATCTCGTTCCAAGAGCTATAACTTTTTTATTTTTCCATCTATATAGCTTTATGAGGGCTTGTTTTTTGTGGGACAAGTTGTAGTTTTTAATGGCACCATTTTGAGGTACACATAACTTGCCGATTAACTTTTATTAACTCTTTCTGGGAGGGAGATGAGAAAAACAGCAATACTGCCACTGCCTTTTTACGTTATAAATTTTACAGAGTTCATTTTTCGGTATAAATAACATAATATCTTTATTCTCTGGGTCAGTACATTTACAGTGATATCAAATACATATAGTTTTTTTTTACATTTTACTACTTTTTTGCAATAAAAAAAGAAAAAAAATGTTAAAAGAAAAACATGCTTTTGCATTGCTGCTTCCCAATAACTTTTTTATTTTTATGGAGTTGTGTGAAGGCTTGATTTTTGCGGGACAACTTGTATTTTTCATTGGCATCATTTTGGAGTAAATAGCTCTATTTGATTGCTTGTAGAGTTAAACGAACTTCTATTTTTAGTTCGCCGTCCAAAGTTCGGGTTCGGGTTATCGTAGCATCCCGTTATGGATTCCGCTACCGCGGACCATAACGACATTTGGAATCCATAAGGGGCTGCTTCATTGAACCCGAACCTTGGACAACACTAAGGACCTGGGGTGACGTCACCGTCATATGATCAGTGCAGGGGGCGTGGCTCAGTACTGGATCACCTCTTATCCAATCCAGTGCTGAGCCACGCCCCCTGCACTGATCACATGACGGTGACGTTACCCTAGGTACTTAGGGTTGTCCAAGGTTCGGGTTCATTGAAGCCACCCCTTTATGGATTCCAAATGCCGTTATGGTCTGCAGTAGCGGAATCCATAATGGGATGCTACGATAACCCGAACCCGAACTTTGGACGCTGAACTAAAAATAGAAGTTCGCTCAACTCTAATCGCTTGTTATTACGTTTTTTCGGTGGCAACTAAGAATAAATTAGCAATCCTGTCTTTTTTTTTTTTTTTTTTTTATGGCGTTCACTGTAGGGGATAATTTACATGATATTTATGTAGTCCGGGTCGTTAGCAATACCAAACATATGGAGGAGATTTTTTATTTGCAATTTTTTTCATCAAAAAGCATACAATGGAAAAAAAAAGGAGGTAATTTTTTATGGGATTTTTTCATTGAACAATTTTTTTTTTACCACTTAATAGTCCGACAAGGGGACTGTAACAGACAGCTTTTTGATTGATTTTAAAATGCAATGCACTATCCCTATAGTGCATTGCATTTTAATGTCAGTGCTATTCTGACATTGACCAGCAGGCTGCACCAGAGGCACAGCCTGCTGGAAACCATTCAAGGCAGGTCTGGGGCCTATATCAGACCTCTGCAGCCTTCAAACACATCACACCCCGCAATTGCATTTGTGGGATGCAGATGGGAGACAGAAGGTGTCCACTCCCTCTGCCAGCACTTTACATGCAGCGGGCGCCATTGCCCGCTGCATGTAAAGTGTTAAAAAGCCCGGATCGGCACTCCTGCCTGTCTGGGCTGTTAGATCAGGGCCGCGGCTCTCATGTGAGAGCCAGGACCCTGCTCCCAGCTGCACGGGGGACCCGTGCAATGCTTAGACTGGGCAGCCGTAAAAAAGCCCCTATAGTGATCGCCGTAAAAAGGCATATGGGTGGTCACTAAGGGGTTGACTGTTTTTAATTATTATTCTGATCAATATAGTCGTCTAATGGAAGTTTTTTTGGCTGGATAAGTTGTAGCTTTTAATGGCACCAATTTGGGATACACATAACTCATTTATTAACTTTTATTTATTTACATTGTACATTTCTTGACATTCACTTTGTGGCAGAAATATTAATAACTTTATTTTCTGGGTCAGTACGATTACAGCGATACTAAAAGAAATAGTTTTTTTTTACATTTTAAACATTAAAACCTCAAGATTTAAAACTTTTTATTATTCTTTTTATGGAGTTGTGTAAGCGCTTGATTTTGGCGACATGACTTTTTGGGGTACATAACACTTTTTGATCACTTTTGAATTTTTTTTTGTGGCAAATAAACAAAAAAATGTCAATTCTGGCATAGTTTTTTTTATGGAGTTCACTGTGCAGGATAATTACATGAAAACTGTATAGTGGAGGTCATTACGGATGCAGTGATATTTTATTTTTTCAAGTATTTTTTCAATAGTAAAATATGTATTTTTCAACTTGGACTTTTTTTTTTACTAAAACTTTATTTCACTTTTACATTTACCATTTATTAGTGCCACAAGGTGACTCTGACTTGTGATCCTTTAATTGCTTATATAATACATTGTACTACTTATGCGTTACAATGTATTATACAGTCTTCAGGATACTGACAGGCCTCTGGCACATAATGATAGGCATACTGTTCATGAGGGCAGGCCTGGGGGACTTCATTTGGCCCCTGGCTGCTGTGTACAAGTATTGGGACCCCGCAAACTCATTTGCAGGGGTGCAGATGGCTGACAAAGGAAACCCTCTCCCTCTGAAACTGCTTAGAAGCTGAAGTCGCTATTGACCACAGCATCGAAGGGGTTCAACGCTCAGAATCCATGCTTCTGCCAATCTGGGAGGAGCCCAGATGTCATGCGAGAGGCGAACTCCTGTTTTCTTCGGCATGGGAGACAATATATGGGAGAGGCAATCAATATTTCTCTGATATTTTACATGAAGTATCTCTAAGCCAGATAAACCTGGCTGTTATTTAGTCTCACAAGCACGATCACTCACAAGTGATGGATAATTAGGCTACAGAAACAAAAGCATCCTTGTAACTGCTGTGCTTACCGTGTACAGTTCATTAAGAACTTTCATTAGATCTTCATGAAGCTGGAACGCTATTTCTTTGCTCTGTAATACAACAAAACACAATATAGTAAATTCCAAAGCTCTAGTTTTATAGCTTTAAAACCATATAATCACATAAAGTGTCAACTATTAAAACTCAAAACTAATTACAGTTTTTTTTATTTTATTTCCTGAACATGATCATGGGGGCTGCCATCCTGCCTGAGCTGTTAATAAAATTGCTTTACAGCAGCTCCATGGTCCATAGACTCAATAGTCAGGAAGGGACCCCACTGACTTCTATGGGAGAGTTTTCTGGGCATGCTCTGTGACCTGTGAAGAGGTCACTGTACTAGGAAAGCTCTGACAATCACATATTGTAAATCCTGTCTTATCTGTCATTCTAATCCTGCCTGTAGTGATATCACCTCTGTGTATAGATTAGGCTACTTTCACACCTGCGTCTGGTGCGGATCCATCATGTATTTGCACAGGTGGATCCGCACCGATAATACAACCGCATGCATCCGTTGAAAACGGATCCGTTTGTATTATCTTTAACAAAGTCAAAACAGATCCGTCTTGAACACCATTGAAAGTCAATGGGGGACGGATCCGTTTTCAATTGTACCATATTGTGTCAGTAAAAATGGATCCCCATTAACTTACATTGTATGTCAGGAGGTAATCCGTTTGCCTCTGCATCATCAGGCAGAGAGCGGAACGGAGCCAAACTGATGCATTCTGAACGGATCCTTATCACCATTCAACAGTCATCACATTATCATGACATAAAACACAGCATCCACAACTTATCTACTCCCTCCTGACCTCTGCACAGGTCACAGAGCATGCCTAGAAAACTCTCCCATAGAAGTCAATGAGGTCCTCTCCTGACCATTCTGTCTATGGCCCATGTGGCCTAAGTAAAGTGTATCTCTAAATGCTGTTAATATCACCTCAGATAAGATCGCTGCCCCCATAATCATATGCAGGAAATAGAACAAACAAATAAAATAATACGAAAATAAAAAGATTAGAAAATGACCCTTTAAACCGTACTTTCTTTTACACAGCTATTCAATGGCCGACATGAAACTGTACAGGCATACAGATGCAAAGGTTTGGGGCATATGTTCAGCAGCACTATCATCATACACACTAGATGTGAAGCGTTGTTTACCAGCGGCAAGCAGGTGTAATTACAACTTCGCCATCCTATTGACTTTAATGGGAAGGCTTCAGCTTCTAGTGAATAGGACAGAGCTGACCTATTGAAGTGAATGTGACGGCGGTGTTGTAATTGTACTGCTTGCCGCTGCAATGTCGACAGCAAGCAGGTAAACAGAGAATATAACAGAGTGCTTGTACAAGCGTTACGTTCTCTTCAATCAGCTGATCGGTGGGGGTGCTGGCAGTCGAGTGTCCGTTGATCTGATATTGAGGATAGGTCATCAATATTACAAAAGCGGACATCTCCTTTAAGCCTATGTATGTAGTATGTATGTATGTAGGAGTACTTTACACCAAATTTATCAAACCGCACATGTTTTTTAAAGAGGACCTTTCACTGGTCCACAGTTTATGAGTTAAAGCTATGTACATTGAGAGCGGCACCCAGGGATGTCCCTGCACTTACTTGTATCCCTGTATCCATTCGTCCTCTGTAGCCCCCGGTACCGGCGCTCCTGCTGCTCTAATTTTGCCTGGGGCGGAGACTTCTTCTTCTGCCCTGGGCGTCTCCTTCTCCCAGGGCTGGAGCACTGGCCAATCGCAGCGCTCAGCTCATATCCTGAATATGAGCTGAGCGCTGCGATTGGCCAGTGCTCCAGCCCTGGGAGAAGGAGACGCCCAGGGCAGAAGAAGAAGTCTCCGCCCCAGGCAAAATTAGAGCAGCAGGAGCGCCGGTACCAGGGGCTACAGAGGACGAACGGAGCCGCACCCAGGGATACAAGTAAGTGCAGGGACATCCCTGGGTGCCGCTCTCAATGTACATAGCTTTAACTCATAAACTGTGGACCAGTGAAAGGTCCTCTTTAAATGTATTTTATCTTTAAACCTAAGGGCAGTTCATGTGGCTGATTTTGAAAAACGCTATTACAAAAATCAGTGTGGAATATGCATTTTTTTTTAACCAATGGGTGTTTACTTCAACACAAAGCTGCATTTTCAGCTTCAGCTTGAGATCTGCGCCAAAAACGTGCGGAAAATGCACAAAAAACCCATGAACTTACATTTTTGCGGATCAATTGTAATCATGCCTATCCTTGTCCGCAAACTAGAAAAAATAGGACATGCTCTACTTTTTTGCGGAACGTAAAAACGGACATATGGAAACGGAACGCACACGGAGTACCTTCTGTTTTTTTTTGAGGACCCATTGAAATTAATGGTTCCGCATATGGTCCACAAAAAAAACGGAACGGACACGGAAATAAAATACGTTTGTGTGCATGAGGGCTTAAAAGAAGGTCCCAGTGATAGATGTGGACAGAGACTCATCAATGTAACTAACCATGACCACTTTTCCATCTACTTTTCAAAAGTGAGTGGTGTAAAAATGAAAAAGGTAGTAAAGATTTTGCGCATGTAACCTCAAAACATCACAAAAGCCCTATTTAGCAACTTTTTCGAAGACAGAATTCCGGAGTGCAGGATGTGATAAATTCTCCCTTCATATTTTTCGCCTTTCTGTCCTTGCAGTAAATGTCTGACAGAGTGGATGTCCTTACAAATGTATAAAAAAAACATGCCCTAAAATAAATCTCAGGTGCAGACTCAGCAAACAACACTAGATCCAAAATGAAAGGAAATGCAGTGAACACTATTTCTGATTCTGGGTCATTGGAAGGAAAAACTAGTAGTATTAAGTATGACTGTATCGACAGGATTTGTGAAAGGAAGTAAAAGCTCTGCTGGGGTGACGGCTGCGCTCAGCAGAAATCCTGCTTGTCCTGGCCTCATGTTATTCTGCAGATCTATCTTACCACTACTGTACTGGTGGTTTGAGGGGTTGTCTAAGATTAGAACAAGCGCCCCCACCCATGGGTTCTGTCTGCAAGCAGTGTTTTGGTGTCCGCCTCCAGAGGGGAATGGTGACTGATCGGAGGCAAACTGATGCATTCTGAGCGGATCCTTTCCATTCAGAATGCATTAGGGCAAAACTGATCTGTCTCGGACCGATTGTGAGAGCCCTGAACGGATTTTACAAACGGAAAGCCGAAACGCGAGTGTGAAAGTAGCCTTAGTGAGTCTTTACCTTACTTATCTACCAGGATACCTAGCCCTAAATCCAAGTAGCAGCCAATGTACATTGTGACGTGCCAACCAGATAGCACAAAGTCTACAGTCAGTTTATTTTGAATGAATAGATTTAAACATGTAAAAGATAATGTGATTATTATGAGCTTTTTACATTGTATTTGTTGGTTATTACAGTCTCCACGAAGTGATGGACTACAGCCCCTCTTAGGTCACTGAGACGTGTACAGCGCCTTATATGTGTGTTTAATGTTGCCATCCTACTTCATCGAAAATATATAATTGTCATAAAAATGTGAAGATAAACTGAGATATAATGGATTGGATATTTTTAATATATATATTGTAAACTATAGCTTGTATTCCTATGCGTGATGATTGACCTTCAGAAAAGATTAAATACATTTCCCATTCTTTTCCCAGTTGGTTTATGCTTTCATGTGATAAGGTTACAGCAAGTCATCCGCAAACCCGACATGTAGGGATTATATGCAGCAAACTGGAAAACTTTTTCAAAATTATTTAGGGCGAATTCATAATGAATAATTTAGACCCAGGATAAAAAATAAAAAAAAGCTACAGCAATAAAAGGGAAAATGGTCAAGTCAATGTTCACTGGAAATGTGCTTTCCGCCTATTGAATTTTCGTGGAATATGGGACTACAACAATAAATGCCACATGATGAGGTTACACGTATCAGACCTGCATATAATAAATACCAAATGTCTACTCTTCCATAGCGTCTATTAGTTTAGCTACCCCAGCGGACCTGCAGTGTGGCTTTCTAACCATGGTTTTATATGACAAGAATAAACACAGCTGGTGCTGGGAGATGAAAGAGTAAGGATCATGATGAAAGAGCATGACGTTATGACACCAGAGCAAACATATGTGATGCACAAAGTTCCCACTGTAAGCACTTCACTCAAACATCCTCAAATTATATTGAAGTTGCATCCGATTTAGATCAATGCGTCAGAGCCAATTTACATGGGCCGATATGCAGGGCAATGATTGGGAGTGAATGGTTCCTTCAGGATCATTGTCCACTCTCTAAAAGTGGCATTTACGTGAGGCAATCACCTTTGTAGGGGGATGAATCATAGATACTACGATCATTCATCCCCATACACATTGGAAGGGTCATTTATTGAGAGTCTTTATGCTTGTCTTCTGTCTAAAAAAGTCGCAACGTTTTTCTGCCATCCCTGCCACTGTGGTGTGGCTGGGGTGGAACGGAGGTCGGGCATCAGCCCTGGCAAATTCAATAACATTTACGCCTGGAAACTGGCGTAAACGATGACTGAAAACTACTCCCATGAGGGAGTGGAGTCACTTTGACTGTAGGTGCACAGACTGACGGATATGCCTTATTCCACTGGCAGCGCACAGGCATGAAACACTGATTTTTGATTAATGGGCCCTATTGTTTTTTTGCTGCTGACAAACTATGATTTTATGCACTGCATATATGATGACTTACCTGATAAACAAGCATTTTTCGGTTGATCAGTTGCACATTTACATGGGCAATTATTGGGTAAAAACCATTCACACATACATCTGTTCCCGACAATTGACCAGATAACTTACCCATGTAAATGTGCTCTTAGCTAAGCCAACAAACTCACAACATTTTCTTTCACGGATATTGTTAACAGTCTCTGCTCTTATTGCAGCTCCCAATCTATACACCAACTTAACCTATCAGTATGTTTTTGGAGTGTGGGCAAAAGCTGCGCAAACACGGGGATAAAATACAAACCCCAAGCAGACGCTGCTCAGACTCAAAACCTGGACCCCAGTGCTGTAAGGTAACACTGCAAACCACTAAGCCACTAGCCTGCCCTGTTGACATACATAATGGGGGAGATTTACTAATGAAAATGTGCCAGAATCCGCAATCTGCAACAAAAAAAACTGGTGTACATCATGCTTTGCAACACATTTATGGTTTTAAACATAATCAAACACTTTTGGCGACTGGTCCAACAAAGGGGCATGGCTTAGTTGCTTAAATGTGACAACATTTTTAAGCATTTGGACTAAATTTAGACAACAAATAGTTGGTATAAACTTACGACTAGACAGTCTCTAGGTGCACTAGATTTATCATCTAGCATCAGCTTCTATGAAAATCGGGCACATTTAAAGACATGGGGTCATTTATTAAGACCGGCCTTTTTGTAGACGGTCTTAATAACCCTGGAGCTTGATACATCTTTGAAGTTATGCACAGCTGCCGGCCTAACCCTATGTCAGCTCCCTTGGTTTAGATAATGTTCTAAGCTGAAAACAGGCGTAGAAAATGATAAAACTGAGACAGGCCTAGGCCCCCCCCCCCAGGCGTACGTGGCACGGAAGTTGCAGAAACTGCCGCGATTCCCCTTTGCGACCGAATCTGCAACAGATATATGCCAAAATTGCTGTATATCTATTCATAAATGACCCCCAAGTTTACACTGTCCTTTTAGACAGGAATAATAAATGTGGGCCAATGATTCATTGAAGACCACCGGTAAATACATTACATAGCTGAAGCTCCTAAAAGCTGGCTAGATAACTACCATATTTTTCGCCCCATAAGACGCATATTTCTCCCCCAAAAAAAATGGAAGCGCTCATTAGTACTGGAGGACGGGGAAGCGGTGAAGGCTCTGTACTCACCGCTTCCTGGTCCTCCACTGTCGACTGTGCTGTGGCTGCGTCAGCGTGAGGATGCTCTGTGACCTTCACGCTGTGTGAGTCAGATCACAGCATAGCCAAAGAGAAGGAGGAAAAAGAACGCTGGAGCAGAGGAGAGGCAGCATCCGGACCAGGAATGGTAAGTGTTTTTTTTTATTTTAATAAACATGAGGCAATGGGGGCTGCTGGGGGTTAATATGAGAGGCAATGGGGGCTACTGGGGGTTGATATGAGAGGCAATGGGGCTACTGGGGGTTGATATGAGGCTATGGGGGCCAATATGAGACAATAGGGGCTACTGAGGGCTGATATGAGGCAATGGGGTATACTGAGGGCTGATGTGAGGTAAAGGGGGCAGCTGGGGGACAATAGGAGAGGCAGTGGGTGCTACTGATGGCTGATATGAGGCATGGGGGCCAGTATGAGGCAAAAGGGGCTGCTGGGGGCTAATATAACAGGCAATGTGGGCTGCTGGGGGCTAATATGACAGGCAATGGGGGCTACTAGGGGCTAATAAGACAGGCAACGGGGGCTGCTATCTCGAATATAAGGCAATGGGGGCTAATAAGAGGCATGGAACTCTTATCTCAGGTCTGATTGGGGGTCATTCACATCGGGGTATGAGCTGAGGTCTGATTGGGGGTCTGATCCGAGTTCTTGTTGGGTCTTATTAACATTGGGGGTCTGGTTGGAGCTGTTAGCTGAGGTCTGATTAACATTGGGGGTCTGACTGGTGGTCTGACCTGAGGTCTAATGAAAAATATTTTTTTCTTATTGTCCTCCTTAAAACCTTGTTGCGTCTTATAGGGCAAAAAATACAGTAAGTAACTAATTGGGCAACTGTGTACCTACAGGAACTGCTGCCAGAGAAGAGGATGTTCCCTGCTCTCCAGGACAGGAAGTGGGAGAGGAACCAGGCTGGGTGATGTAAAATCTTAAGGCAGGTTTAGATGCTCCGATGTACAGCCAATTGTTGGGAAGTGTTCCTTCCTGACAGTTGGCTGCTCATTCAGTGAAGGAGGACGCTGCATTTACATGCAGCGTTCTCCTTCACAGTAAGAGGATGAGGGATGGCTATTGCAATTGCTCGTCCCTATACAGAGTTATTGTTCCTGGGCAGTAAATCGCTGTTTAGCTGGTGCCCAGAAACGATAATGCGCGAACAACAAGATCACCTGATGAACAAGTGTTTTGCTCATTCATTGTCGGCACATTTAAATAGGGCAGATTGTCGGAAACTATTGTTCGCGTGAATGTTCATTCCCAATAATCTGCCCGATTATTGAGCAGTGTAAATCCACCTTTAGTCCACACTACTCAATCTGGAATCCTAGTCTACCGAGTGATCCACTTATAAATTATCAACTGGGTAAAACCAGTCCAAATTCTGCTTATTGATATATGCACTATTGTATGTGATACACCCGTCGTACAGGTGTTCGATCTTTTTGGCAGACTGCATATGAGAAGCTCCATTTGAGGATTTTTTTTCTTTCCTTTATGTACATTGTCTTGCTTTTATCTGTAATCCATTAGAAGTTAAGTTTTAAGTAGTTTTAAGATGATAACTTCCATTTTCTGTGTGTTGCTCGAGGGTGAATGCAACAAAAGAGGCATAATCTCAGATGAAATAGGAGACACATTTTGAGCTCGTCTGTTCATCAATTATGTGTCAGACGTCTACCTTAATCTCTAATACAATGCACACATTTCTTAAATCTAACAGAGGTTGGCCACTATGAACTGGCTGGACTGGGAAATTCAAGTAGCTAAGGAAATTGCCCATTCTTAATTGCCTGTGAGTATGATTATAGAAAATAGCACACTGTTCCAAATGTGAGGGCAACCAGGGGTCCATGGAAGGCTGTACTTAAGTATATATATAGAATGTCTGATTAAAGGGTATTTTATAGTATGATCTCACTACTAGACCTCAGCAGTACAACATGGGGTTAATTTCTATATAAATGCAAGTTTTTTGTTTTTTTTTAAAGAACATCTGGACACAATTTACAATGGCTATACAACTGAACACAGGATAAACAGAGTTATAGGGGAAATGCACTTTCGGTAAAACCTATCACCAGGGGTAAATGCAGCCACTAGAAAACCACAAAATTCCACTGCTTATTCTAAACATACCCAAAACTTGACAACTAACAATACTGGTGCTATATAAGTTCGTTTGTGACTACGCAACTCTCTAGTGGACCTTTTTTTGGGACGATAATCAATAAAGCTGTAAGCAAACACAAACTGCTGGCAGACCTCCCGCTGCCTTCATACATCGCCACTGCCGCAAGGTCACCAGAGAGCAGGCGGAAACAGTTTATTGGAGTTTTAATCTTCTCAACTGTTCTATACACAGCACTATGTATACCAATACAAATGTAATATAGAATCATTTTATTACCACAAATAAAATGGCACAAAAAAATATCAGTCTAAAGACAGAGTTCAGTCCTTAAGGGGCAATTCAGAAGAGGCCCCATCGAGCCAAATTTACAATAGAGTGATGTATAAAACTCAAATAGTATACCTGTGAATAATATAAATACGACAGAAGATGTTAGAATGAAGAAAAGATATTATTTAATACATCTCTTAAGGTTGGTGATGGAATATCCCCATCATATCTGTGCTTTTCATAATGTTAATCTTGATAGAAATGAATGACAAAAAGTAAGCTGAAGATAATCTTGCCCCTACTGCCTATCATTCTGCACGATCCTGGCACACAGGAAAACCTGCAGAGAACACAAGGATTAATGGTCTGATGAGCTGGTCTGTTCCACCTTTAGGTGGCGATTGGCTGAGGGACCAGGGATTAACAGTATTGTGTCCCAGGGCAGAGAAGAGGAAGGCTGCTGCTCCAGCCAGTAGTCTTCCAGACAGACACAGGGCAGCTTGATGGAAGAAGGGGGTCATGACTGAGCTCTTGGGACACACAGAGATGTTTTATCTATCTATCGAAAAGTTTAATTATAATTTTTTTTTTTTGCATATTGTATGCTTTTTTGTTTCTTTATGTTTCTGCAGTTTTTTCATGTATAAAAAAACGCAGTGACATAAATGAGCGCTCTAATCCCGTACCCCACTACATGCAGTAATCATGGCAATCATGCACTCACCAAGACTCCAGTACAGGGGCAGAGCTGCCGTGTAAAGTAAATATGGGCAAACTATGATGGTCCAACAGTCACCCAGCAGGGCATTTGTTGTACCTTGTAAGAGGTTTATTCACACATGGTCATGTTGCGACTTTTGCCATTCAACCTAACGTGAAAAAATATACCGTAACTGTGCATAAAAACTCTGCAACGGCAGGAAAAGTACATAGTAAAAAGAACGAATGCATTGTAAAAAACGTTAGTTTCTAGATAACTGCTGAAAAATAACCTGGTCATGAATTTTAATTTTATTAACTAATTCATTTTATTTATTTGTTTAAATAATTTTATTATTAACAATAATCACCATCCTCTCCACAGATATTTGATCCTATTTATTTTGCAGTTAAAATGAATGACACTAAATAAAAGCACACTAGTCACATTTGAAGACAAAGGTACAAGAAAGGACAGAAAAGCCTAAGCAGGCATGACTGGTACAATTAACAACTGAGCAAAGCACGGCTATAGTGAATGCTATTTCGGGGGGCACATTCCTTGCGATTTCCGACGCTCCGTGCATCACTGGGCACGAAAACCGAGCCATTCAGAATGCAAACTGGCTGCAGTGGTTCTATTGGAAGTAAATAGAGCACAGTGTTCCAACCAACACAGCTTTTCACATCACCAATAGGGAGAGATGACAGAGGCAAACAAGACGCTGGAAGGAGAAGGAAGAATTCCAAGGAAGCCGCGGCCCTGGAAACCCCATAATGTGAGCCTAGAGGGTGCATTGCAGTGCTCATCTGAATGCATGTCTTAGCATGTGTGATAATGAAAAGAAACAAGTTAATCTGCTGAAAAGGAGCTGAGCATTTCAATTAGAAACCCTTAATGAAGTTTAAGAAAATAAATGGGAAAAGGTAAGAACCCCACTGGGAGCTCTTTATTTTTAACTTAAAGGGGTATTCCGGTTGGATAGGGGATAACTAAGATTGTGGGGTCCTGACCTGTGGATAGGGGATAACTTGTACCAACCAGAATAACCCTTTGAACACTTAAGGTAACTACAGTAGCGTATGGTCCTTTTACACAGGCAGATTGGTTTGGGGTGATTGACATGTCGGTGCTTGTTTAAACCCTTCCCAACTGGGCGATTTTCCGTTTTTTGCTTTTTTTCAATTTTCACCAGTCTTCTCAGAGCCCTAACTTTTTTTTTCTACTTCCATTCACATAACTATACGAGGACTTGTTTTGTTTTTTTGCAGGACAAATTGCACTTTCTAATGGCACAATTTAATATTGCATACGATGTAGTGGAAAGATGAAAAAAAAAAAAAACAAATGTTAAATGGGTTTTGTTTTTATGGCTTCCCTATGTGGTAAAACTGACCAGTCACCTTCATTTTCTGGGTGAGTACGATTACAGCGATACCACATTTTTACATTTTTTTCTTGCGTCTCAATAATGAAAAAATAATAATAAAAACTCTGGTAAAAAATATTTTATTTCTTCGCATTGTCATATTCTGCCCCCATAACTTTTTGTCTATGGAGATGGATAAGGGCAATTTTTTTGCGCTGCAATCTGTAGTTTTTATTGATAATATTTTGGAGTGTGTGACTTTTTGATTACTTTTTTGGAGAGGTAAAGTGGCTAAAAAAATTGTTAAATCAGCTGTCATGCCATTCACTGCACGTGATAATTATGTTTATATTTTAATAGTACATGCATTCTGGGATGCGGTGATGTAAATGATCTTTATTTTTTTTTATTATGGGGAATGGGGGGTGATTTGAATTTTGATATTTTTTATAATAATAAATCAATTGGTCTGAGTGGGCTATTTAACACACTCGGGTTATCTTGGATTGGAATTTTTTTTTTTTTTTAAATCGCTCATATATCTTCCTATTTCCCATGATAGGTCTCTCTGAAATAATGGCTACTACACTACAAGAATGGTGTTAATGGTAACTGGTGAATGGTTTCCATCAAGTAGAATATCCATTTACAGACACTTATCACTATAGCCTGATATGTGCAAAGGTATACTAAAATAGTTTAGAAGAGACACATTGTATGCTGGTGATAAGAGGATTGAATCCCATGTGGTCTGCTGAATCACACTCTCTTATGGTGCTATAAGAAAATGAAAAGAAAGGCATATCCGCTTCTAGATAAAAGGCCTATTCCCCCGCTCTTCTAAATTGTATTAACTTTTACAACAATACAATGCAAAGTAAACTAACACTATTTTTCTATATGCAATGGAATAAAATCCACCGAGATTCTCCAGAGATTACCAAAAAGGCCATATAGAAATACACCTATAAAATTTAGACTGGACTGTTACTTGACCATGCTGAAAATCAATGAATGTGATTGGTCAAAGCTCTCACTAAACACTTCAAACTGCTCAAGTTCATAGACATTCAGAAATCACCAACACACTAAATACCATCTAATTTAAAGGGGGCACTTTTTACATTAAAATACATGTATTTTTGGCTAAAAATATTTTTTAAGTGGGTTTTTATTAAAAACTTCAACCGTTTTGCAGCTTCTATCTAATGCCACTCGTCTTTTTCTGAATGATCAACTGAGCTCAATTATGATTAAGATGAATGCATAAAAGATAAAACAGAATGATTTTCAAAAATACAAACCATATTTACTCCCTGTCAGTGCGTCTTATAGAGCGAATATTAATGAGTGCTTCCATTATGGAAGAGCTCATTAGCACAGGAGGACCGGGAAGCGGTGAATGCTGTGCTCCCCGGCTCTGTACTCACAGCTTCCTGGTCTTCTTCTGTCGGATCTCCATTGTGCTGAGACTAGTGCACAGCGTGAGGACTTTGGCGCTCTGCGACTTCCTGCTGAAGAGCCTGAGGAGTGCCGGACCCCTGGAGCAGCGGCTGGAGAGGTAAGTTGATTTTTTTTGTGCCTGATCTGAGGTCTGAATGGGAGTCTTAACATTGGAGGTCTTATCTGAGTGTCTAAATAGGGGTCTTATTAACATGGGTATCTGATTGGCAGTGTTATTAAAATTGGGAGTCCGATCTGAGGTCTAATTGGGGGTCTTAGATCAGATACCCATGTTAATAAGACCCCCAATCAGACCTCAGATAAGATACCCATGTTAATGAGGACTGATTGGGGGTCTTATTAACATTGGAAGTGTGATTGGAGGTCTAATTAGGGGTCTTATTAACATTGAGGATCTGATGTAAGGTCTGAGTTTTTTTTTCTTATTTTCCTCCTCTAAAACCTTGGTGCGCCTTATGGGCAGGTGCCTCATATAGGGCACAAAATCCAGTACATTTCAGTAAAAAAATGTCTTGAAAGGTGTTCAGCCTGCTATTAAGGCTACATTCATATCTGCGCTCGTTATTTCCATCGTTCTGCTCTGTTACAGAAGCAGAACAACGAAAATAGCAGAGGTGCCGACTCTGGCACATAACTGAAACCAATGGAGCCAAACAGACTCCACTGATGTTAAGGGAGTCTGTTCAGAGGTCCTTTTTTTTTTTTTTTGCGGGAAAAAAAAAAAAAGGTTCCACATGAAGGTTTTTTTGTCCACTCTTTTTGGTGGAACCTGCGACAGAGACTCTGAACGATGCCTCCAACGCAAATGTGAACATGCCCTAACAAACACAGATTCTAGTCCAGAAAACGGTGACATATGATCATTACCTTCCACAGAGACATACACAGAGGGATGCTGGAGGAAAACATAGTGAATACCTTTTTGAACATCCTGGTGGAGTCTTCGCTGATCTGCATGAAGCGCATTATAACGTTGTTTAAGTAAATGTCACTCAGTGTTGCGTGATCTTTGCTTTCCCTTCTCACTTGGTTCAAAAGTAAATACCAGCAATTTACCGGCGACAGCAAATTCTGGTCTTTCCTATAAAGAAGAAGAACACAGAATTAGCAAATAGGACAGTAAGGAAGTGCAAAATCAATCTGAGGATTCAAGCCTCAAGCATGTGGAGCACAGCCTATGTACTGAGGAATACACTGGAAATTGGTCATCATTCAGACTACAGCTGTTATTCTCTATTCCGTACAGATGGACTGACTATATTGAGATAAAGTCACCTGGATTACTGAGGTACACAGTTTTCTAGGCAAGAAGGCATCAAGTGTTTGGTGTTTCAAGGAATTCTCCATGACATGTAAGAGATATCCATACATGTATCATTGGCTAGGGGCCCCACTGATCACTAGGTTAGGTGTCCTGAGTTCTTTGCTCTGAAGGAGTTTGAAAATGAGTGGAGGTCATGCATGCACCCCAACGCTCCATTCAATATCTAAGAGACTGACGGAGATAGCTTAGCACTCTAATAGGCTATATCTATTGATCCTGTAGACACTGAATGAAAGCAAGGCCTACAGTTGCTCCCTTCAAACTCCTGATTGCTCAGTGAGGTGGAACGCGGTCTTGGGAATTCCATCCTGATGACTAGTGAGGGGTCCCTAGCGATCATACATTTATCCTGTGGCTATCCTTTTGGGATAACCCCTTTAACACACATTTCCAGTTCTTTATTTAGAAATGGGTCATAATCTGCCATATATTGTTACATATAAAAGACATGGAGAGCATGGAAGTACCTGGATGCAAGTGAGCGACCAAAGAGCTCCTCACAAATTGGCTAAGACCATAAGTGAACATTCATAAAATATACACGTATGTAAGGGTCCTTTTATGCGGGCCGAAGATCAGACGGATTATCAAGAACAAAGCAGATGTTCCTGATATCTGCCTGATCATCAGTGGAGATGATGGCCGAATTTACAGGCAGCACTCACCTCTGCTGTATCGGGACAAGGGAACAATAAGCCTGATTATTTGTGGGCAGCAGATCACCTATTAGACTGCTGGATCTGCTGCACGGGAATGATGATGTTACACAGGCCAATTATCGGGGATGAGGATTTATACAAACGCTCATCCCAGATAATCTGTCTAACAATCAGACTCTAAATCATTTCTTCATACAGATTGATATAGGACTACATTTAGAAATATTACTCAGGTTTTCCGGTCTAACTTTTCAATATCTTAGTCCTCAAAATAAGAATTCACTATGCTTTAAAAAAAAAAAATTTGATGAAAAAAGGAAATCCAGCCTAAACCATCTTCAAACATGACAGATGCACATAAGAAAATGACTTGGTGCAGTCTGATCTCAGAGGACCATTCATTTCCAGAATAAAAGGGGTTTATAGGGTAAAAACTTCACTTACTGTCCTAATCTCCCTGTTACTGATTTTGTAGATATTTGTTAAAGTGGTATTCCCATCTCAGAATGTATCCCCATGATAAGTCATACATGTCCAATAGGTGCAGGTCCCACCACCGAGGCCCTCACGTGCCTCAAGGACAGGGGCCTCTGTGTCTCACCACTACTCTGAATAGAGCAAGCACGCTCTGCCACCACTCGATTCACAGCAGCAGCAAGATAGGAGTTCCAGAGGTGGGACATGCACCTATTAAACATTATGCCCCAGAAGTCCAAGATGGGAATATCTACTTAAGAAAATGATGGCAATATTTCAGCACCATCCATAAAAGATGGTTTCCAGAGTTCCATGTAGACTAGGCTGCAGATAGTTCTGATCTCATCTTCTTTGAACACCGTTGGGATGAATAAGAAAACAATCCAAGGACCTGTTGCCAAACACTAATGCCTGGCTGCACCAGTACACCTATGGCTCAATGGAACCAAATCTGTTACAAGATCTGGAAACCTTCCCAGAAGATGGAGGTTGTCATAAGAATGCACCATCACCCCATGGCTTTGAAACGAAATATTAAACACACACATATCAACGTTCACTTATTACCATGTGGTGTGAATGTAATGCAAACGGATCACGGGCACATCTCAAACAAAGCTAATATTTACCAGAGGTAGCAGAGCGCCCGCAGCTGTAAGCACTAGGATATGCCCCCACTGTCTGGGATGAGACAACCCCTTTAAGCAATATCATTATTAAAATAATTGAATATTATCTTGCTGCAGTAGCAGAACTCAATCCCTGCTCAGCACCTAGACACCACACGCCATACATTTAGGGCTCTGGCGACATGTAGTTCTGAACAGTGCCTATATCATCTGCAAAAGATGTCAGCTATATATCCCAGCTGACGGCAATAACTTCAGTCCCCAAATTTTAACCTCTCAGCGGCCAAGGTCAGCAGCGACTTTGCAATACAAAGTCTATATATATATTACAAGAATACATTATATCAGAGATCAAATGACCACATGTTCAAGTTTCCAGGTCAGACTAAGGCTAGATGAAGACGTCCGTTAAACCCGGACGTGAGCAGTCCGTGGTAATGCGGGCTGGATTTGTTCTTTACAGCCGGAGCGCACGGCGTCATTGGTTGCTATGACGCCATTCGCTCCATGCCGCCGCTGCCGTATAGTAATACACTGGTATAGAACATACCAGTGTATTACTGTAGTGCAGCGTCGGCAGGGAGCGCACGGCGTCACCGGCTGTAAAGAACAAATCCAGCCCGCATTACCACGGACTGCTCACGTCCGGGTTTAACGGACGTCTGCATCTAGCCTAAAAATAAAATGTTTACGGGAAAAAAAACCTCCTTGATCCCCTTTATACCACCATAGGAAACAAAAAAATAATAAAAAAAAAACACTGACAGAATTGTGCAGAATAAAATTAACATGTCATGCATACTGAATAGGGAACACTGTGAAAACAAAATCTTCAATTCGACCTCCCATTAAAAAAATAAGCTTTTTTTTTTTTTTTTTTTTTAAAGAAGTAATCACATTGCTCCTAGTTTTACTTAGACCGCCTTCACACCTGTCAGGCCTCGTTCACACTTCAATGAATTATGAACATCTGATGTCCGTGTCCTCCATGGACAGCACACATACCCATTGATCTTATAGGGGTTATCCAGAAATGGATAACGATGACCTATCCTCAGGATAGGTAATCATTATCACATCAGTGGGTGTCCGAGTTCCAGCATCCCCGCCGATCAGCAGTTTCAGGGAGCTGCTGCGCTCACCGGAGCTCTGGTGAGCGCAGCAGGCTCCAAGCAGATCTCCAAGCACAGCGCTGTACATTGTATCTAGAGGACAGGTCATCAATTTTAATTAGCAGATAACATCTTTAATGTGTTTGTTCACACATGGGTGGTTCTGTGTGAAAGTGGACTTCAGTGCACCACCTTGAGATGACCATCCCCTTAGCCAGACCAGATTTCCTGTGACAGATTTTACGTTCCACCATATATCATGCACACCGGCTTTATTCTTTCAGAAGACCACTTATGGGTGGTTGTCTCAAAGAGGTTTCACAGTATTGTGTGTATTATTCACACACTGCAAGGACTTTTCAAAAACATCACTTCCTAGAGAGAGAAAATGAAACAGATTTTCTTTCCAGACAGTTATGTCACCGTAGTAAGTGAGAAGAAAGTCTGAGAATGTGCCATATGTCCTAAAACATTATTACAGGCACAACATGGAGCGGAAATGAAAAGCCTTCTGCCAGGCGTTGTGCCACAGAAACATGACTTATGTATCACGAGTACATAAACAGCCAAAAACCAGCAATATACACCGATATGCAGGGCAAAAAAAGGGCAGCTAACCGTTTTATAAACGGCCGTACACTGGAGATTCGTGTTGAGCATTACTACAAGTGAGCGCTCGTAGAGCCAAGCGCTCCCAGATACATCTCTTTTGGAATACTGAAGAAGACTCTTCAAAAAGCACTACAGGAAACTGGTTCTGGCCCTGTTGCCCTTGTCTGTACTATCAAGTGGACAGCCATGGTCAGGCAAGACGCCACAATAATGACTTCACCCTTGACTTGATTCCTCGTGGTCTGCAGAACAAAGCAGCAGGAGCTTAGGTCATGTTCTTGAACCATTGTTTGGACAGATGCTTAGCTTCGTCTTAATAATGTAAAATGGCTTCAAACAAATAGTTATTGAGGTTATGGTGGAAACTTTCATCTTAGTGTAACATAGGTGAGAAGGTTTTCTGGGTGGGCATTAGTCATTATTTCACCATCGAGGGCAAGTCGAAACACAGCTGCCTGGCTTTCTATAGCACCAGATAAGTTCACAACTGCGTTGAGATTTCCGTTCCTCTGATCCTTCAGAAGACCAGAAAAATGAGGGGAAAAAAAAACTCATCGGATTTATTTTGAGCATCCAGCTATGATCAGTTTCGTCAGGCATCAGTTATTTTTGACAGGAGAAAAAGTACAGCAGGCAGGATTTTTCCCCCGTCAGAAATAACTGATGTTTAACGGAACTGGTGCCAACGGATCACAACTGGAGTTCAAAATAAAATGGAACAGCTATTTTTTTATTTTTCTGTTCTATATGGATGCAAACTGAGTACAATCAAACAACCGGCGGTTACAACTGATCAGTAAGGCTTCGTTCGCGTCTGAGGCAAGAGGATCCGCCTGCGGGCAACATTTTTGTCCAGGCGAAACCCGTCATTTATGTCGGAAAGCAGCCACATCACCGCCAGATCCCATTGTAGTCAACAGGGTCCGGCGGTGCTCTGTCAAATCCAGCAATGCCTGCCAGAAACTTTCATTTTTCATTTTTCTGAGGGCTCAGAAGAACAGAAAGCTGGATGCAGATGTGAACAAGCCCTATCAGTATTAATTTTTATAAGGACTTTTGACAAAGAATCAAACATGACATTTAGCACGTAGGTCACCACACAGAATATATGTCTAATAAACTATGTTTTGTCTATACCAGAGATCAGCAACCTCCGGCACTACAGCTGTGATGAAACTACGACTCCCAGCATGCACAATTGCTTGTCTGTTCTCAGATCTCCCATAGAAGTGAACAGAGCATGCTGGGAGTTGTAGTTTCACCACAGCTGGAGTGCCAGAGGTTGCCGATCCCTGGTCTATAACATCTGTTTGTTCGTTCTTGTAAGAACAGTGTTCTGTCATTATCATAAGGAATACGATGACTAATGACAATTATACGTTGTACTGCAGGATCCTGGAGGAGAAAGTGTTGGATTGTTGCTATACTTTTTCTACTGTATTTGCAATAAAAAAAGAAAAATAAATAGGCTTTTAGTAATTCATTCCACTACAGAAATGATGAAAGATGTCACACCAACCATGACACTACCCTACTGCTGACTTGTCACACTTGCTTACACTACTCACTTACATAGAAGCGCCATCACTTAATGCCACTTGTGGAATAAATACAGTATTAAACACAAAAGACGTGCAGGTGATCTGTTTTTCAGGCAGAAATCTACAACTAAAATCTACAACTAAAAAAATGATTCTAGTTTGTTCCGACACACTCCTAGAAGTAGCAGCCCGATCACTGGACAGTCAGAAACAGGCGTCAAACGTGGCCGTCACGAGTAAGCAGATGGCATTAAATAATCATGGGATCCTTAGATACTCTTCTCGATGTCTTTGTAATTGTTCTCAAAGGCATGTTCTCACAGATGAGCTATATGATCGCTGCCCCGGGTAACCAAAGATTAAACCACCTAACATCTAGTTAAATCCTTTAAATCCAGCCCCAAAGCTCCAGACACATTACTGATCATCTAAAGCACAACTCCACCTAAAATCTACCTGCACAAGACCCAAAGGGGGAGATTCACCCTCGTGTAAAGGAACACTGGCTTAGTTCCCATAGCAACCAATTAGATTTTTTTATTACTTTCACATCTGCGGCAGGGTGTTCAGATAATGCCAGGAATAGGCCAGACAAAAACCGTTGCGGATCTCTGCCGGAGCCATTATAGTTAATGGGGTTTGGCGGGAAGGTGGCAGTATCTGGCAATGCTGGATCCGGAGAACGTTGGCAGGCTGTCCTCTACCGGAACAGCCTGCCAGAGGCTCTGCCGCAGATGCGAAACTAGCCTAATATTAATCTAACAATAACGTCATTTCATATTGAAGACAGTTTTTAATAAAACAGACATGTCAGAAGTGGTGACAAGTCCGCTTAAAAGTGGCTGCCAGCTCCTTTCAGACTATGGCCAACGAGGCAGTCTGCTGATCGTTCAGGGTCCCACTCGTGGCACCAACAGTAAACACCTGATTTTACAAGGGGAATCTGTGGCTAGCCGCTCAATGTCCTACTAGGCCATATGCCCAGGGGATGCCTGAATCAGACAGCCCCTTTACGCTCCAGCACAGCTCTGCCCATGGTGGTAAACACGATCGAAACTTAAGGTCTGGAACTTATACATCATATACACTAGCAGAAACTATACAAAGCAGGCATTCATGTATTTCTACTCAACCCCCTTGTCACCAGCATAATACAAGGGTGCCCTCCGTGTCAAGCTACGTGATAACAAAATAAACTTTTACCGGCCCCTCTAAGTCTTCCACAAAGAGCTTTGAAAGGACACATAAGTCAGTCAAGGATCGGAGGAATGCAGTAAAACGATGGTAAGGCCGCGCAGAGCCGGATATTTAGCCAAGTATTGGGTAAGAATTAAAGCAATTCACGCACAGGACTTTAAATTCAGGAGTTGTTTCTTCAAGGATGTGTAGTATGTACTAATGCAAGTCATAGTTTGGTCAACAGCTGGCTGCTGACAACCTGATGACAAGTGCAAAGCCCTCAGCGCTACAAATAACTTCTGCGCAGATCTCATGGCTGCTCGCATCTCTAGAAACCTCTACAAGTCAAAACATGGACATCCACCAGGCCCCATGTAACAATTAGAACAGAGGCCACAATAGAAAAGCATTTTACTAAATATCGGTGGTCCCACATGCTTCACTCATCTCCAAAGACAGGCACTGAAAGGGCCACAACATGGCTTAGTGACTATAAGACAACCGTTTTCTGAATGGCTTGGCATTGATGGTGGGTCTGACAATGTCATATCGTCATTTGATTTCTGTGATTGGTCTGGGCTTCTATTGACGGGAAGCAAGGCCCTTGTTTAGCGTGGATGACTTTCCGACAATGACCCAAAAAAATGCAACACGCCAGATGAACCTTTCGACATATCTGCCATTAGTCAGCATCTGTCACGTTCATTTGACATGTACAGGCAATGTGGGTAGACAGAAACCTGTCTATATGTCTTTTCTGACCATTCAGAATTTCCACTGTCTGGCCTGCTTTTGTCCTGAAGGACAACTACATTCCATATTAGACCTATCTGAATTCTCAGTTATCAGTGTCAGTCAGTCCTTGAATAATCCTCCCTAGGGGTGAGCGAACTTCGGTTTTCAAGTTCGGGTTACCTAAGAATTCTGTCATGGATTCCGCTACCATAACTTATGGTCCGTGGTAGCAGAATCCATAACTGAATCCTTAGATAACCCGAACCTTGTACGCCGAACTTGAGAACGGAAGGTTGCTGAACACTAGTCCTCTCCTGTCCAGTTACTCAAAATTCTGGCATTCTCAGCTAAATCTGATTCTCAAACTCTGGGTAACCCCCAACATGGCTGATTTCTAAAATACACGTGTAAAAAAACAGCACTGAATCCAAGCAGATTTTTATGCACAAAAAACAAAACACAAGCGTACACATCGTTTTTTTTTTTTCCTGCTTCCCATTACTTTGAATGGAAAAATCAGCGCCAATTCTGCCCCAAGATGGGACGTGCTGCTTCTTTTTTACACGTGTAAAAAAAGGAACAAGTGCTACTTCCCACTGAAATGATTGGGAGGCTGTTCTGAGGCATTTGTGGAGCAGATTCGGAGCTGATCTTGAGGCAGAAATGCTCCAAAAACTGTGTGAACTGACCCCAATGGTTTGTCACCGACTTGCCTTTTAGAGGTGAACCCTAGTAGAAGTCATAGTGACAATTATACTCATTATTATCCAGCTTTTCCAGAAACTGATACAACTAAAAATCTCAGAAGTAAAGCTTTTGCAATTTGACAGAAGACGACCACTTCTATTGACAAGTATTCCATACTCTTTAGAGAAACACATTTTCTATAAAATCATCTTTAAGGTGTCCCAATATGACCAATCCACAGAATAGGCGAGACATATTTGAGCACTGGGGACCCCACTGATCACAGAGTAGGGGTCCCAAACTTATCAGTATAGCAGAGTTACTGGGCATGCCCACTGATGCGCCACTCAAAGTCTATAGGACTGAAGAGACTGCCAAGTACAGCGTGCTCAGGAACCCCCTCATTCTAGTGATCAGTGGGGGCCCCACATATTTGGTATCTATCCTGTGAATTGGTGATTTATACTTGGCATGAACAAGTCCATTTAATGTGCAGTACATTTCGACATCCCTTGTAAAGAACTAATAGGTACAACTCTCACTTGTATTGTTGGTGATCTTTTGTACTTCTGGTCTTCGCCATGAATCTCTCTGCAAGTTTTTCCAGATTCCGGGAATACTCCATTTCAATCTCTGATTTCTTGCGGAAGAAGTCCTGGAGGTCCTGAAGGAGCTGAACCCTCATCTCGGTTTGTTGCTCCAAGCATTTTTGTTGTTCGACCAGCTGAACTCTTATCTCTGCAAAAGAAAGACATGTATATGAGTCCTCACATCAAACGCCAAGTTGTCCACCATGTGGACAATAAACTCGGGTCAGAAAACATGCACCAACACAAGAGGCTGGATCATCCGATCACAATGTGTGCTCTTTCTTGGTCCGGCCGTCACATGGCCTTTGTGTAGCTCTGTCCTATTGAAGTGAATGGGACTGAATTGTAATACCGAGTACAGTCGCTATACCAGCTTCGGCACTCAAGCTGTTGTAAAACTACAATTCCCACCGTTTTCCACTCATTCCTATGGGAGTTCTGAGAAGAGCAGAGCAAGTGTGCATGTTGGGAGTTGTAGTTTCACAACCGTTGCTGACCCCTGCATTATACCATGTAAGCTGCTGTATACTTTGAACAGGCTACAGCACTCGCCCAGGAGCTGGACCCTCTCTGATCATTGACTGATAATCTACCATGTCTATAGGTTATTAACATTTAAACCTTGAAAGGCCCTATTCACACAACCGTTTTTTGGTCTCCATCTGATCTGCATTTTTCCGGATTGGATGTGGACCGATTCGCTTTAATGGGTCTGCAAAAATGTAGACAGCACATCCGTATGTCTGTTCCGCAGTCCCGCAAGAAAGATAGAACATGTCCTATTGACCGCTTTGCCGTTGAATGTAGCCTAAGACCAATGGATTCGCAAAAAAAAATAAAAACAGATGCAACACAGACGTCATCTAAAGTTTTTGAGGATCTACGTTTTGCTCCAGCAACTGGAACAGCCTGCTGGCTCATTTCTGCGCTAGTGTGAAACTAGCCTTAACGTCTGATTCTCAGAAAGTGATCAGTGAAAAAAAACATCAGTTGAAATAAAATTGACCGCTTTGCTGTTGAATGTAGCCTAAGACCAATGCTCAGAAACCACCAAGGATGAGTAAATGAGCATTCCAAGTACCAACAGTGCAAGGTACACAAGATTAGCTGTAGCATAAAAATATGACATCCGAAGTGGGTGGCCCTGGTACAAAGCAATGCCAGCTACACAAACCACATTCGACCTTGAATGTTTTACATTACATCTTTGAGCTCTAGAGCTTAAACAAACAGAAATCATCTGCACACAAACACCTAATAATACACTAAAATATAGCCAACGCGTTTCTAACCCCGGACAAGAAGAAGCAAGTCTTGACTGTCTTGTCAGGATCACAGCTGTTCACGGCAATGGACTTCAAAAGTATTTAAGAAAAAACCCTTACATATTCAGATTTCCCCTTCTTAATACGCCAACTGGCACAGACAACGTGGCATGTGTTAATTTACATGTAGTGCGTGTACTTCTAAAATAAGCAGTTCACCGGCAATATGGAAGGCCAAAAAAAAACGAATTCTACAAACCCTCCAAGAGCAGAAAATGCATGTCTCGCTACCAAGTGCTACAGTATCTTGGCGGCCGACAGACCATATCTGGAAGCATACGGACCAGAAGCCTACACGCAAAATAAAAAATGGATGGAGGATGGAAAGATCACAGGCTCATGAATAAAAACAAAGCCCAACACTAGTCACAGTCTAGTCTGCGCTTCTGGCAGATACCACCACTACAACCATGCAAAGTTATACCCAGGGATTTTTTAGTTTATTTTTTGCTTTAAGTTTTATTTTTCTCCCTGCGTTCAAAGACAACCATTGAAAAGGTGTTTTACTCAATATGTTTTAATAAAAGCTACTAATGAAGTAGCCTTTATTAGTATCAGTAAGTAAGTGATGTATCATAGAAGACAGAGGGGTAACTAGAACTGACTGGGCCTCACAGCATATTTTTCAATGGCCTCCCGCTCCCAGCAGTTTTTTCACCACCCCCACTCCTGCGGCTTGTTAAGATCGCTCTTTTAGACGAGGCCCGGCAGACGCTCCGTCCGTTTCCTATAGCGTCTCTGTATATAAGGTCATTGTATAATACTGTTGAGGGGGCCCCGACAATAAAATCTCCTAAAGGTGTGCCCCTTCTGAGTTCGGGCCCCCAAGTAGAAGAAATGCTAATAAACTGATAAGAATGGAAGTGATAGAAGCTAAGTATAAAGATTTGTAAGTAGAACTGTAGGAGCCCAAATCTCCTAATGCTAAACCTTCAGAAAGGCTCGCCTCAATAGATCATCGTATGTATAATATGTGCTGCCCAGCAGCTATGATCCCTCTACTAGATCCTAAAGACTTGACGACGTCACCTATGCATTCAATCACTTGGTCCATCACCATGGTAAGATGGACCAAGTGATTGGACCAGGTGATGAGACGCAGTACCTTAGATCATAGAGCTGCAGGAAAGAGATGACAGATCGCTACTACGCGATCCAGTGGCTAAGGTAAGTTAACTCTTATTATTCTTAGCCCATCTCTCTTCATTTAACAATGGCATTCTTTATGACCAGAACTTACGGCCATCATAACCATGTTATAAGTGACAGAATGAGCTACGTATGCTAACCACAGTGTCGTGAAAATTGTAACTGTATCTGCATATGATGCACAGGATGCTATGCTTTCCCGACCAAGCATTCACTGTGTATATGGGCCGTGCATCTGCGTGACGCACAATATAGCATGCTGCGATTTTCACGCAACGCAGAAGTGATGCGTGAAAATCAACGCTTCACCATGCACAGCCGCATAGAAATGAGATGACATCTGATTAGTGCGGGTGCAATACGTCCTCTCACGCAGTGCACCTGTGAACTCACCCGTGTGAAAGGGGCCTTAAAATGTCGGGAAACCCCTGGCTTTTTGGGGCAGTTGTTAATGCAGTTTTTTAAGCTAAAGCTAGAAGTGGGGTTGGAAGGGAATGAGAAATATAAAGGAAGGACTTATTCTTCTCATTCTTGCGTTATCTGTTCCTTGGCTTAGGCTCAAAAAACGCCACAAAAAGCTATAAGTGACACTACAGAAAATAAACTGGTATGAGAATTTTCAAACCTATCTCAAGATTATAATTGTGAGATTGTACGCCAGAAAGGTTTATGAAAGTCAAAGAAGCTTTCCCCAAGCACACAGAGGAGAGAGCTGAGGAAAGGCAAGAAGCCTGCAATATTTCAAACAGATAATTTAAAGTACTACCCATGACATTTGATATGCCCAGCGGAAAGTAGTCAAGGTCTCCATGTTTCCCCGCACACAGATCTGAAAATTACTGTTTGTCTTCTAAGACACAAAGGGATGCACACTGTGCAGTTAATGAACAGCTCGGCGGGATGCTGATGTTTTCTCATTGTAATATTTTCTACCATGCTATTCACTGTACTAAAAGATGCCAACCTCTAAGTTACATTGCCTAAATGGCTTTTACAGTTTTCTTTTTTTAATATATGAAAAAGATACAGGAAATGAGAGTCTTTATTTGTATTACAACCTGGCCTGTAAGCCAAGACCCACTGCTCTACCGCCGTCCTCCTTCCTAAAAGGAATTTTACAGGGGGCAAAAATCCATGTAGCTGTCAGCAACATAACCACCCTAAGATAAAAGGAAGCGATTTTAAGTCACTGAAATTTCTGCAGCATGTAAATAGACCCTAGCAGCCACAAACCCATCTGGAAGTACCGTTACACTTCACTACATGTTGAATGGGACAAAGCAAGCCTTGTAGCCTACCAGAAGTCAACACACGAGCCACCATCAATGGTTCAAAAGTATTACTGCCTAATGTACATGAGACTTTATAGATTGTGGGCAGTCTGTTGATAGTTTATTGTATTTTTATATTTGTGTAACCCCGGCTGGATGTACAGTGCCAAGGAACTAAACGCTCATTCATCGGGTAATCCGATCATTTGTGTGGACACAAAATTGGCATTTGCTTGCAGCAGATCGTGCTGTGTAAACACGATCTGCTGCCAGCAAACAACTAGTCTCTGTGGGGAAGAGCAATGTCATTAGCGATCGCTCCTCCCCAGGCTTCGAAGGAGATCGCTGCCTGTAAATGCACCGGTCTCCTCCACCAGCGATCAGTAGATTGAGGGGAAGGAGCACTTCCTTCCCGATAATCTGCTGCCCTGTAGTCCCATGTAAAGGGACCTTTAAGACATACCTGACTAGAAGGACTTTAATTGAGCCGACTTCCTAAATTGCCCACAGTTTTGGTCTCCATAATTTGGAGTTTTGTCTAGAGAGTTGAAAGACCTACGATTCTCTTCTGTGACTCTCCCCTCATTGTCCGCATATGTTAGTTTGGAAGTGTCTTAAGCCTTGGCAGCTTTCCCTGAGTAAAATCTTCTACATAACACTGACATGCTTCCATTTATCTGTTTTAATTCTGCTGCAGTATAAAAATGAGGTCGATTTTAAAATTCGGACAAACTTTGACAATGCCTAAAGAAGATGAGCACATACAATTTGGGAATAAACAGCTAAGGCCTCTGTCACACGACCGATATGGATTGTATTAGCACCGGTTCAGAGAAAAACTGATGGTGCACGAAAGTTCTATTTTTCTGCGATTGCGTTCAGTGTGTGCGTTTTTTTTTCCGTCTGTAAAGCATGCATTTTTCACGTGCATGAAGAATAACAATCTACATCTCCTAGCAACCAGCAGTGAGAAACGCTTTGCATTCGGATGTTCCACTTTTATAAGGCAAGCCCCTTTCACTTCTATGGGGCCAAAGCTGCGTGAAAAACGCACAATATCAAAATGCTGTGATTTTTCCTGAACACAGAGATGATGTGTGAAAAACAAAGCTCATGTGCACAGACCCATTGAAATGAATGGGCCAGGATTCAGTCCAGATTCTATGCGCTCACCACAAACTTCGCATCCGGATGAAAAACTCATTTGAGTGAAAGAGTCGTAAGGGTTTTAAAAATTACTCAGATTTTAGAGTTTGCTCTACATGCCATCAGGTGATTGGCCTGTCACATGAGTTTACATTCAGTGAAAACCAACCATGAATTCGATTGGTCAAGCCCTTTCTAAAGTCTACAGGCTTCAGCACATAGTTAGTATATAGATAAAGATGCCACATGCCACTAAATAAAAGAGACTATACAAGAGATGTTCTACGATAAAGGAGGCTGGGTGGTCTGGCAGGTAAGGGGGTGGGAGGAAGCCAATGGCAGGCGGGGACGAGCCTCCATACACCGGATATTTTCATCCGCGCACGGGGAGAAGCTGCAGCGGCGGTGCGGGGACGCGGAGCAGGGAGCCAGGTAAGTATATTCAATGTGAGGCACCCGGGTGTATGGGGGACATTTTTTTATAGTCTTGGATAACCCCTTTAACTTATCCCCTATCCACAGGGCAGGATAAGCATCTGACTGGTGGGAGTCCTACTGCTGGAAAACCCACCGATCAAGACAACATGGATCTTGTTCCCCCCAAATGAATGGAGTGGGAGGTTGAGTAACCGAGATGCTGCTCCATTCTCTATGGGACTTCCAGAGATACAGTGGGGAGACCCAAGGTCCTATTAGTTTACATCATAAATAGCCCCTCTTCAGTAGAACGAAAGGTGTAAAAAAGCAAATGAAGGAAACTAGTAAGTTTAATACTGATGACATGCTCAGGATAGGTCATCAGTATGTGATTGGTGGGGATCCCACACCCGACACCCCTGCCAATCAGCTGTTTAAAGGCTATGGCGTCCGGTGAATGTTACGGCCTCTTCGCAGCTTAAAAAGCATAGTGCTGTCCATTGGATATCAGCTGTGCTTGGTATTGCAGCTGAGCCCCATTCACTTAAATGGGACTGTGCTGCGCCTAGGTCATGTGACCGATGAACATGACGTCACTGGTCTGGGAAGAGGCTGCAGCTCATGACGCACTATATTTATCCTTCATATAAGATAGGGCCTGGGGCTATTCATAGTATTCAGCATATTGGGCAGACTAGATGGGCCAAATGGTTCTTATCTGCCGACACATTCTATGTTTCTATGTTTCTATAGTCTCTTCAAAGAGCTGATCGGCGGGGGTTTTGGGCATCGGACCCCCACCGATTAGATACTAAGGATAGGTCATCAGTATTAAAACACGCCGACAACCCCTTTAAAGCTCTTATACAATAAGTCCAAAAAAAATGTTTATTTTATTTTCAGTCTAGAAAAAAAATAAATGTAAAATGCCATCTCAACGTCTGTGTCCTTATCTGACCTCTATATAATAGGTTAAACATAAAAGTTTAAAGCTAAAAATATACAAACAATACCAGCATTACTGTGAAATACCAAAAAGACAATTCTAAAAGGTTCGGAGAGCCTACAGATAATACTCTGTGTGTTGATATTTCCAAAAGCGATGTTATGACTGGGGCTTCTGGGAATACTACAGCTGCTGGAACACAAGAAGCAGAGAGAAATTCAAACAAACACACAGCGATCAGCAAAAAGCGGCCAAGTTTACAATACATGCACTAATGACTTTTAGCCAAAGGTCTTTTCTAACAATGACGAAAAGCAATGAAAAGTCAGGCCAAGAAATGAGTGAATGGCTATGCAAACTGCTAAGTTGTCTTGGTAAATGTGGCAGGACCAATCCTTATGTTCCAAAATGAAAAAAAAAAAAAAGAGTTTTCTAGGCCAAAAGAGCACTGGGGTCTTCCAGAGACGCGACTGTTCATGTGTTGCTACCCAGAAGTGTAACGGTGCTACAGTAGCGGAAACGAAATATTGCATTGCTATACGTATTAAAATACCCTTCAGTTAAAATACCCTCGGCAGCGATTACAGCCTCCAGTCTTCCTGGGTATGATGCCACAAGGTTTGCAAACCTGGATTTGATGATTCTCTGCGGATCCTCTCAAGCTGTCAGGTGGGATGGGGACCGTCAGTGGACAGCCCTTTTTAGGTCTCTCCAGAAATGTTTGAATGGGTTCTAACTGGGCCACTCAAGGTCATTCACAGAGTTGTCCCTAAGCAATTCCAGTGCTGTGTTGTCTTGTCTTTGTGCTTAGGGTCATTGTCTTTTTAAAAGGTAAACCTTTGGCACAGGATGAGGTCCAGATAATACTGGCTCCGGTTTTCATTAAAGGGGTTGCCACTTTCATAATATTAATGACCTATCCTGAGGATAGATAACCAATATCAGATCTGCGGGGACCCGACTGCCGACATCCCCACTGATCAGCTGTTGGAAGAGACGGCATTGCTCATGCGAGTGATGTGTTCTCACCATTTACTTGCTCACTGTTGACACTGCAGCGGCAAACAGGTAAAATTACAACTCCACTGTCCCCATTCACTTCAATGGGACGGCTCCTTCCTATTCACTGAAGATATGTTAGCAATATTACAAAAGCAGTCAACCCCTTGGAGAACTTTGCTCCATTCAGCTTTCCCCTAAACTCTGCCCAGTCTCCCTGTCCCAGCCACTGACAACAACACCCGGCTGCCACCACCATGCTTTATTGTAAGGATGGTATTGGGCACCCTTCTCCAGATCTTTGCCCCCACACAATCCTGGTCTCTACCAGACGAGATGAGTAACAGTAAAGATTAGTACCAGTAACTTCAAATATAAACACACAGAGCAAGAAAGCAAATCATGATTAACACCTTCAGGACCCTGCCATTTTTAACCATAAGGACCAGGCCGTTTTTTGGAAATCTGACATGTCACTTTATGTGGTCAAAACTTTGGAACGCTTTTACTTATCCAAACCATTGTGAGATTGTTTTCTCGTGACACATTGTATGTCCTTATATATAGTGGCAAATTTCAGTCAATATTTTTCATTTTTATTAAAAAAACAAAACCAAATTTACAAAAAAATTTGAAAAATTTGCAACTTTTCAAACTTCAATTTCTCTGCTTTTAAAACATAGAGTGATACCTCAAATAAAATAGTTATTACTTTACATTTACCATATGTCTACTTTATGTTTGGATCATTTTGTGAATGCCATTTTATTTTTTGGGGACGTTAGAAGTTTAGAAGCAAATCTAAAAAAAAATTCTGAAAATTTCCAAAACCCACTTTTTGGACCAGTTCAGGTCTGAAGTCACTTTGTGAGGCTTACATAATAGAAACCACCCAAAAATGACCCCATTTTAGAAACTACACCATCTAAGATATTCAAAACGGATTTTAGAAACTTTGTTAACCCTTTAGGTGTTCCACAAGAATGAAAGGAAAATGTAGATACATTTCAGAATTTCACTTTTTTTTGCAGATTTTCCATTTTAATCAATTTTTTCCAGTTACAAAGCAAGGGTTAAACAGCCAAACAAAACTCTATATTTATTGCCCTGATTCTGTAGTTTACAGAAACACCCCATTTGTGATCGTAAACTGCTGTACTAGAATGCGGCAGGGCACAGAAGGAAAAGAACGCCATATGGTTTTTGGAAGGCAGATTTTACTGGGATAATTGTTGAGAATTATCTTCCAAATGAAGAAGGCAGTGTAGAATACAGTAGGTTATCGATAATAGATCAGTGGGGATCAGATACCTGGCAGATACACCAATCAGGCCACCAATACCAGAAACATATCACAATATTAAAATTCGGACACGTTCAGTCTCTTGCCCGACCCGGGTTTCGCTCTAAGGCTCAGAAGATGATAAAGATGGCGCATCACACCAGAATTATATCAGGATCCTGATATAATTCTGGTGTGATGCCACTGAGGAAGGGGTGAAATATAAGACCCCGAAACGCGTATGGCGCATATTCCCTGTACTTGTTGACTGGATACCTTAGATTCTTCAGCCTTATGCGGACCAGAGGGGTACAGTTTCACCTAACACTGTAGATAATCACGCGGATCCTGAGCGGAGACACGATAAAGAGACGCTACCGCACTGGTAAGCTGCACGTGCTATCACCGCACACCACTGATAAGAGACCCGCCACTACAGCGAGACTCCTGAGATCGATGTGGAAATGAATGCTATACCACAGCGAAGGGAGTAGTGGTACCCAGGCCCGGGTAAGATTACCTCTGCAATTTGTTAAACACCCGATAAGGAGATAAGTAGTGGTGGGACGCCGCCACATACTTATTGGAGCGGGACGCCGCTCTACAGTTGGTGACTTAAGAAGGAACTCTATATTTCCATTTTGAAACTACTGGCCAGTAAATGGATCAATCACTTTATACTGTATAGGACAGTTGGCCCATTAATGTTATTTCAAGTTCTATTTCCGGATTACTCATTGGATTACTAGTGCACTGCTATACATTTACGGGAGACACTTTAAATGACTTGTTGCCATTTTTCATTATTGCTGCTATTTAAATACTGCTGCTATTTGTATTGTTCAAACCTTGCCCTTATTTTATTATTGCCTACATTTCTTAATATTGCTGCTATTTGTGCTGTTTGATTTATTTGATTGATCTAGTAAACTTTGTTTTTTATATATACTTCCGTGTGGTCCGGACTATCTGAGTGTGCCCAGTGTGTTAAACTCTGGTGAAGTGGGTGTGCTTGGCTGACTTGGTGCACCTCGCCTGACTTCATCTGACCTTGTGCGACATTTACGCTAATTATATGTAATAGCATCGGTCTCCTCCACGAGCTAACAGGCGATTGCCAGTAGGAAGCGCTTCCCTCCCAACAATTGCTTGCTTAATCCGCCTGTGTAATACATGCAGGGGCGGATTGGCCCTATACCTTACAGGGAAATTTCCAAGTGGGCCGATGCCTACAGGGACAGCCTAGTCCTCTTCTCTGCCACTGACCAGGTACATAATGAGCTCTCAGCAATAATTAACCCTTTGAGAATAAGGTACTCATATACCCAGCTAGCAACCGCACTTGCCGTGAATTCAACTTCTGTGGGTCAAACTTCACCTGTTAAGCCCCTGCCCTATTTCTTAGGGCTCCATACCATTTTTTGTATGTAGAACCTCACTTCAATGGGGCTGTAGAAAATATGGAAGTTACTCCGTGTACATTCTGTTTCCGTTTGTCCGCTCCGCAAAAAAGTAGTGCATGTCCTATTATTGTCCGCAAATCATAGTCCGAGGCCCCATTCAAGTCAATGGATCCGCACAAAATACCGTACGCACACAGAACACATCCGTATGTCATCCATATTTTGCAGATCCATACTGTAGAAATGCTCTGCCCAGAAAATATTGCTCCTGTGTTTGGTGATTAATAAGCTACTGTTTCCGTTTCCGATCCGCAAATAACGGATCGCATACGGAAACCATACGAATATGTTTTGTGGAATAACGGAACGGAAGAGGACTTAAAATCAGAGAAAGAAAACCTCAGATGTGGAACAGATCCGTGAAAAACGGACCGCAAAACAACAACGGTCGTGTGCATGAGACCTTAGCCATGAGCCATGGCCGTATTGAGGCCCGCATACAGCGGGTCTGCAATACACGGGGCACCGGCCGTGTGGACCCCGCATCACGAATGCGGACCCATTCACTTGAATGGGTCCGCAAACCTGGGAATGTGATGTGGAGGCACAGTTCGGAACCACGGAGTGCTTCCGTGGTGTTTTTGGCCGTGTCTCCGCATCGTAAAAAAGTACTGCATGCACAACTTTTTTGCGGTGCAGACCGTCGAGTGCGGATCGCAGACCCAATTCAAGTGGCTGCCCAACGGTCGGTACCCTTGCATTGCAGACCGCTATTTGAGGTCCACAGCATGGGCCCGGCCAGCACACGGTCGTGTGCATGAGCCCTTAATCAGAGACAAGCGGAGGAGAAGTACAGCAAATGCAAGATGGCCACCACAGAGGGACAGCTTTTGGGACAATATATTGTGCTACTCTGTGGCATATGGTTCTGATGGGACGGTATTTTGTGCTATGATATTGCTGACCCGCCGAATTGTGTTGCTCCCCTACATGGGTCCACTTTTAGATTTTTTTTTTTCCAGGGCCACTAAGTTCCGAGGCAGCTCCTGAATACAGGTTTAAAGGGTACCTGTCATTAACTTTATGCTGACAGCACTGAGGGCAGCATAAAATAGTGACAGAAATGCTGATCTCAGCGGTGTGCCACTCATGAGCTAAACGTAAGTGGTTGCTGAGAACCAGCATCATAATCACTGCAGCACAGATCTTGAAAAGAGTCACGGCCACCTGAGAAAAGTCCTGGTTATTCATGAATTCCTGCTCTGCCGCCCATCTGCTGATGATTGGCAGTTCTCTCCTAGAGAGAAAGGGAGAAAACTAGGTAGAAGACTGTCAGTCATCAGCAGGTGGGCAGAGAGCAGGAATTCATGAATATTCATGACTCTTCTCAGGTGGCCATGACTCTTTCTAGGCCCAGTCTGCAATGATTCTGATGTTGGTTCTCGACAACCACTTACTTTTAGCTGATGTGTGACACACCGCTGAAATCAGCATTTCTGTCAACCCTTTATACCACTCTCAGTACGATCAGCATAAAGTTGATGACCGGTTCCCTTTAAGGCAGCTCCCATTAAAGTAAATCTACAAGCTGGAAATCCCCCATAAAGATATTTAAGCACTACAAAATCTGTTAAATTATGCGTACAGTATGGATAAGTATCTTAAGTTGAACAGATTCATAATGCTGCTCAAAACGGGAAAAATGGAAAGAAAAAAAAGAACAGATGAATCATATGGACGAGGTGTTTTCAGTCAGTTTTATCTACGTCTGGTAGTTGTACAGCTGGACAGACTCGTGGTATGAGCTGTAAAACTAGAAATCCCCATGGTCAAATAAAGAGGCAAAAAACAACTGTATGTCACGATTCCTCCTCAACTTACGAGAACAGCTTCACATTACCAGATAAAGAATAGAATACCTTGTGCCAAATAAACACATAAAGCAGCTGAAACAACTTTATCCAAAATCCACTTACACTAATGCAGATAATGGAGAATCTATACTCAAAAGGTAAATGTTACTACCCATAGCTAAAAATGTGCATACTAGTCCTTTCAAAGTCCATTGTGTCTAATTAGTGGCATACGCTTTTCTCATTTTTCTCTTAAAACTAATAAAAGAAAAAAGAAAAAGGGATTGTCTCACATTGACAAGCCCTGTCCATATGCCTTCCAAATGGAGTCTGTGAGTAACATGTTGCATATTTAACCCAGCATGATGCCTGGTGGGGCTTCACAAGAGTATTCAAAATGGCTGGAATGGCTCAAAATCTGCATTTAATCCAATATACAGATGAGCTTGATGTGCGTGGGCTCTGCCGCTGTACTGTTGAAGCCTCTCCTATTGGTATCTGAATTCTGCTGTCGCCTCGCACAGTAATCTCACGCCTTTCATTTCCTTGTAAACTGGGACGGCAGCAGGTTATGTACTGCGAGTCTGCGACGGTGCTGAGGTTGTAATGCACGGCGCAGGAGGAGATTACAGGGTGAGGCATGCGCAGAATTCAGACACCTGGCCCTGCCAAGCACCAATGGGCTTCAGCAGTATAGCTGCATAGCCTGGCTGCACCGAAGGGCTAGTGCCCACCCTCAGTGCACTTAGGAGCTCATTTGTAGACTGGATTAAAAGCAAATTACAGGCTGATGCAGCAATAGGTTAATTCAATAATGGAAGCATTTAAATACCCTATTCAAGCCCTACCAGGTAATATGCTGGGTTACATATGTAAAATGTTGCTGACCGTAATACAGATGACACCATTCTACACTGACTTCTAAAGAATAATGTATGGGCTGTCACAATGAAGTAGTGCAGTAGGGAAACTTGCTATAAAGGAGACGGGTAACAGCAAGCAAACTAAAAGAAAGCAAACTGCAGTAGATGTTGCATTAAGGGTGCTCTTACATGTCCAGCTTAAGCTGGCCGCACCTGGACTCTACCTTCCAAGTGGCAAATCCAAGTACAGCCCAAGTCTGGCACCCTTGACTCAAGCTGCATGTGAAATAGCACCCTAATAGTCTATCAAAATGTAGTTCAAAGGAATAATTTACATCGGTTTGTGATTTCTTGTATCAGGAGCCACGTCTGACACGTTTGTTTCAAGTGGCAAGTCCAGGTGCTGCCCGGCAATTAGCAGTGACCACAGTGATGTGCCCATTATTGAGGCCGCACTTTAATACCACCCTTACTAGTGGGCAGCACCTGATTCCCACAGTAAGGTGTTCCCTGCAATACTTAAAGGGGATGCCTCATTTAGAAAACCATTCTCAAGTACCCTAAAAGGCAATTCCAAGTTAATATGCAGGACCCTTATGCATTAGCCAAAGTGGAGAGGGCCTACAAGGGGGGCCTCTCGCTTTGAAAGACCCTATACATCCACACAGTACACAATCTTCCTTCTGCAGTTCCACATTATTTTAGGGTTTTAAATACCACATAAAACCATGAAATCTTCCATTTTTATACTTCATACTTTTTCCACACTTCCATTTTTGTTGTTGCTACTGCATCTTATGACTGATGGAGCAGCATTGGAAGAACTGCAGGTTGAGGGCATCTTGAAGGCCTGTTCTACAGCTCGTCTTATATTTCAGCAGCAGTGCATTTGTGCCTTCTCACTATGTAAGACTACCACTTTCAAGAGAAAAACAAAAAAGTTCAACTTCACCAACCATGACTAAAGAGTAATTCATCTGAAACATGATGTGATCGACTCTGACAGCGACATTATAAACAATTTGATGTGCCACTACCAGCTCTAATCCCTTGATAAGAAAACGCTAAATGCGTCTAATATTATAAGCTTCATTTCCTATAAGATAACCTAATTGCTGGATTGAACGTGAAGCAGCAGGGACCATCCCAGAAGGAGCAGACGTTTTAGATGTTAGAAGAGGCTTGAAGTCGTGGTGATGAATATAGTGCACATGGGCTGCTCACAGGCCTACATAAAAAAAAGGTGGTAAATCAGCATCGCTTTTATATAGGCGTCCATACCGGTAATATATCATTATACAGACGGCATCAGAAGAACTGCAGAGCATATACGTCTCACCTGTAAAAATAATATCTGCTCCTAAAATAGAGATAATCAAACTAGAAGCGAGGAACACGGGGACAATACATAAAGGGAACCGGTCACGTCGAACATGGTATGTGATCTGCAGGCAGCATGTTCTAGAGCAGGAGGAGCTGAGCAGATTGATATATAGTTTTATGGGAAAAGATTCAGTTTAACTTGTATTTCATTCATTTAAATTCCAGCATATTCTGGGCTTTGACGTCAAGGAGGAGGTCCTATCAGTGATTGACAGCTATCTCTGTAAACATAGTCATAGAGGGAAGGCTGTCATCACTGATAGGACCTCCTCCATACAGCTATCTCTGTATACACAGTCATAGAGGGAAGGCTGTCATCACTGATAAGACCTCCTCCTCCATACAGCTATCTCTGTATACATAGTCATAGAGAGGAGGCTGTCATCACTGATAGGACCTCCTCCATACAGCTATCTCTGTATACACAGTCATAGAGGGAAGGCTGTCATCACTGATAGGACCTCCTCCTCCATACAGCTACCTCTGTATAAATAGTCATAGAGGGAAGACTGTCATCACTGATAGGACCTCCTCCTCCATACAGCTACCTCTGTATACACAGTCATAGAGGGAAGGCTGTCATCACTGATAGGACCTCCTCCTCCATACAGCTATCTCTGTATACACAGTCATAGAGGGAAGGCTGTCATCACTGATAGGACCTCCTCCATACAGATATCTCTGTATACACAGTCATAGAGGGAAGGCTGTCATCACTGATAGGACCTCCTCCATACAGCTATCTCTGTATACATAGTCAGGACCTCCTCCTCCATACAGCTACCTCTGTATACATAGTCAGAGGGAAGGCTGTCATCACTGATAGGACCTCCTCCATACAGCTATCTCTGTATACATAGTCAGGACCTCCTCCTCCATACAGCTACCTCTGTATACATAGTCATAGAGGGAAGACTATCATCACTGATAGGACCTCCTCCTCCATACAGCTACCTCTGTATACATAGTCATAGAGGGAAGGCTGTCATCACTGATAGGACCTCCTAGCTATCTCTGTATACACAGTCATAGAGGGAAGACTGTCATCACTGATAGGACCTCCTCCTCCATACAGCTACCTCTGTATACACAGTCATAGAGGGAGGACTGTCATCACTGATAGGACCTACTCCTCCATACAGCTATCTCTGTATACACAGTCATAGAGGGAAGACTGTCATCACTGATAGGACCTCCTCCTCCTTCATACAGCTACCTCTGTATACATAGTCATAGAGGGAAGGCTGTCATCACTGATAGGACCTCCTAGCTATCTCTGTATACACAGTCATAGAGGGAAGACTGTCATCACTGATAGGACCTCCTCCTCCATACAGCTACCTCTGTATACACAGTCATAGAGGGAGGACTGTCATCACTGATAGGACCTACTCCTCCATACAGCTACCTCTGTATACATAGTCATAGAGGGAAGACTGTCATCACTGATAGGACCTCCTCCATACAGATATCTCTGTATACACAGTCATAGAGGGAAGGCTGTCATCACTGATAGGACCTCCTCCTCCATACAGCTATCTCTGTATACACAGTCATAGAGGGAAGGCTGTCATCACTGATAGGACCTCCTCCATACAGCTATCTATGTATACATAGTCATAGAGGGAAGGCTGTCATCACTGATAGGACCTCCTCCTCCATACAGCTACCTCTGTGTACATAGTCATAGAGGGAAGGCTGTCATCACTGATAGGACCTCCTCCTCCATACAGCTACCTCTGTATACATAGTCATAGAGGGAAGGCTGTCATCACTGATAGGACCTCCTCCTCCATACAGCTACCTCTGTATACACAGTCATAGAGGGAAGGCTGTCATCACTGATAGGACCTCCTCCTCCATACAGCTACCTCTGTATACATAGTCATAGAGGGAAGGCTGTCATCACTGATAGGACCTCCTCCTCCATACAGCTACCTCTGTATACATAGTCATAGAGGGAAGTCGGTCATCACTGATAGGACCTCCTCCTCCATACACCTACCTCTGTATACATAGTCATAGAGGGGGACCTGTCATCACTGATAGGACCTCCTCCTACATACAGCTATCTCTGTATACATAGTCATAGAGGGAAGCCTGTCATCACTGATAGGACCTCCTCCTCCATACAGTTACCTCTGTATACACAGTCAGAGGGAAGACTGTCATCACTGATAGGACCTCCTCCTCCATACAGTTACCTCTGTATACACAGTCAGAGGGAAGACTGTCATCACTGATAGGACCTCCTCCTCCATACAGCTACCTCTGTATACACAGTCATAGAGGGAAGGCTGTCATCACTGATAGGACCTCCTCCTCCATACAGCTATCTCTGTATACACAGTCATAGAGGGAAGGCTGTCATCACTGATAGGACCTCCTCCTCCATACAGCTACTTCTGTATACACAGTCATAGAGGGAAGGCTGTCATCACTGATAGGACCTCCTCCTCCATACAGTTATCTCTGTATACATAGTCATAGAGGGAAGGCTGTCATCACTGATAGGACCTCCTCCTCCATACAGCTATCTCTGTATACATAGTCATAGAGGGAAGGCTGTAATCACTGATAGGACCTCCTCCTCCATACAGCTATCTCTGTATACATAGTCATAGAGGGAAGGCTGTCATCACTGATAGGACCTCCTCCTCCTCCATATACCTACCTCTGTATACACAGTCATAGAGGGAGGGCTGTCATCACTGATAGGACCTCCTCCTCCATACAGCTACCTCTGTATACATAGTCATAGAGGGAAGACTGTCATCACTGATAAGACCTCCTCCTCCATACAGCTACCTCTATATACACAGTCATAGAGGGAAGGCTATCATCACTGACAGGACCTCCTCCTCCATACAGCTACCTCTGTATACATAGTTATAGAAGGAAGGCTGTCATCACTGATAGGACCTCCTCCTCCATACAGCTACCTCTGTATACACAGTCATTGAGGGAAGACTGTCATCACTGATAGGACCTCTCCTCCATACAGCTATCTCTGTATACACAGTCATAGAGGGAGGTCTGTCATCACTGATAGGACCTCCTCGTGGACTTCAAAGCCCAAAATGAGCAGGAATTCAAATGTATAAAATACAAGTTAGGCTACATTCACACGACCGGGAGTGTGTCTGCATCCGTTCCGTGTGCGGTCTATGGGCCAGACGAGGTGCGGAGAGCACACTATGTGCTCTCCGCTTCCGCATTTGCGGAGCGCGGACCCCAACTTCCGGTCCGCAGCTCTGCAAAAGATAGAACATGTCCTATTCTTGTCCGCAGCTTGCGGACAAGAATAGGCATTTCTATGGGGTGCGGCTGGGTGTATTGCGGATCAGCAATACACTACGGTCTTGTGAATGTAGCCTTATACTGATACATTTCCCCCAAAATTATGTATCAGAAGGAGCTGAGCAGATTGGTCCAAGGTATATAGAAGGTTGAATTTTGACACTCTTTTGTCAGGTATCACACTTATCTTAAGAAATGCAGAGAGATGAAAAGGAAAAGTTAACTGGATTTACAAAATGTCCATTCACAAGTTTCGGTTGTACCCTGTGCAGTGCAGAGCACATAATGCATTGAATGCAATGATTTGTACATTAAATTATTTTACATGAGAGGTCAGATGACAACAGGTAAAAGTAAGCCAAAGCAAAGTTGTTGGAGAGGAGCACGCCATCTGCAGCAGGCACAGCGAGGGGCATTTATCAATGTTTGACGCCACTGTTTCGTTATTAAAGTCGCAAATCACACACGCCATATTTGCTCCATAGTTTTCAACTTTCTGAGCATCTCATCACTTTTCTAAAGTGCCAATAAAAGGGGGTGCCTTAGTGCAGCCCGTCGGATTTACTAGATGAGCTTCTGACACATGGACTGCCAGAGATCTTCCTAGTAATAAATTAGGAGCATCTAACTTCAAGACTGCTGTATGGGTACCCCAGTCCTGGTGACTCTTCCCCGGCGTATATTTTGTGTCTTTAGTGCAGGGGTGGAATACCGGTTTAAAATAATGGCAGCCTGTATAATGCAGATAGGATTGAGGGCCCATTACCATTGTGTATCTCTATTATATGAGTAATTCTGATAAGAGAAGTACCGTAGATAAGAAAATCCTACACAAATATCCCAAACAGAACGCATTCGGTTCACCTTTAGCTCTCCAAAGGTGAACCCATGCTTTACATTCACAGTCATTTACTTATTAGAAAATGCACAGCTTGTCAATATGCAATTACTATTTCTTACCAATATATCAATACAAAGGAGTAGAGATTTAGTGAAATCACTGTCCGCACGAGGATAAATCCGCTCTCTAAAGAGATAATGGGCAGTTTTTCATTGGCTAGAGATTTATGGTGCACACTTGATTAAAATATTAGATCTGTAAATAGCTGCTCTGACAGCAGAAGGCCTCATGCACATGACGGTAGAGGTGGTCCATGTCCGCTGCGCATTTTTTGCAGATCACAAGTGGACCCATTCATTTCTAAGGGTTCGCAAAAAATGCGGACTGCAGGCTGATGTCATCGACGTGCCGTCCGCATCCCTGTGGCCTCCCCTGCAAATTATAGAACATGTTTGTTTTGGGGAGATGAATAGCCATTTCTATTGAGTTGTGCGGAATGCACAAGACCAATCTCCTCATTTTGCAGATCGCAAAATAGATATGGACGTGTGCATGAGGCCTAAGTGGGACATAAAACTCATGTGTGGTATTTTTAGCGGCAGGTCTTCAAATCATCAGAAAAAGTAAAAAGTAAGTCCCCGAGATGTCAAAACGTTAAAAGGGATTTCTAGGATTACTGCAGTGTGTAACGTACATGCTCATGTAGCGTAAAGGGATTTTCCAAGACTTTTATACTGATGACCTATCCTCAGGACCCTCACAATTTAGCTGTTTCATTAGGCACTGGCAGTAGTGCTGTGGTCTTCTCTTAGCAAACCCAGCACAACACTGTACATCGTATAGTGGACGTGCTTGGCATCGCAGCTCAGCCCCATTCACTTGCATGGGGCTGAGCTGCTCCTAGGCCATGTGACCGATGAAAATGACATCACATGACCTAGGCTAAGCTGCAAGAAGGCCGCGACGCAACTGCAAGGGCCGGTGCCTTCTGAAACAACTGATCGGCGGGGTCCTGGGTGTTGGACCCCCCACTGATCAGATACTGATGACCTATCCAGAGGATAAGTCACCATTATGAAGTCTCGGAAAAGCCCTTTAATATGCAGCAAAATCAAAACACATTATGTTGGCACAAAGTAAGCCTCTAATGTAGTAAATCTGCCACATTTTTAGACGGACTCGTTGAAATCTTCCCTATCATGTTCCTTTACACAGTGCTGTAGCTCAATGGCTAAAACTGGAAAACCGCCATGCAAAAAGTAAAGTCGCTATGAAGTAGTGTATGGACATATACCTCCACCAGGCAAAATCCTGGGCAGAGCAACAAATCATCATCAGCAGGCTGTTTGCATCCCATGTGCCATGTATTCCGAGCCTACTTGAAAGTAACACTTTACAGACATGCGTCAGATGAGAATATTCCTCAGCATGACCCAGGGGCGGACTGCGAACTTAAGGAAAAACCCTAAAAGTGGCCACATGTTATAGACGGGTCCAAATTGAAAAGAGAATTAGGTGGGGCCAGCAATACCTCCCTAGCAGAACCAAATACCACAGTACAGCACAAAATACTGCCACCCACTCCACAGTATGAAACTGTATCAGCGTCCTGAGGACAACAATACAGTTGAATTCAGGAGGGCTCCTGCAGATGCTCTACTGGTGCCTAAGTGCCTGATGCTCCGACTTTAATTAATGCTGAGCGCATCAGACCTTTTTGTACCTGGCTGGAGACCAGGAAGGGGGCTTGGGTGGCCCTCTGGGTATCGGCCCACCCGGAAATTACCCTGTAGGGTCTATGACCAGTCCGCCCATAGGGTGCCCGTTCCTTTGTGTGCAGAATAGACACTGGGAGCCAGAGATCTCGAAGTACAGTGCATGTCAGTGTCTGCAGGTTTTTACTTTTGAAGATAAACAAAATGTATCTGTGCTTGTCTGTTCAATTGCTTGGAAGCGGCTGGTCTCTGTGCACTGCGCATGTTATGTGCACATCAGCACACCCAACACCAGCGTCTGGACTGGAGACAATTTCCTGTCTACATATAAAGTTCATCCTTCAATCTGGCCGCCTCGGGGCTGACAAGCCACAGAAAATCTCATTACAACAGCATCGAGACAACCACGGCTATTACACCAAACCAAGACGGAGAATGAAACAAATGCTGCACTGAACAGAGAATATAATATCCTAACAGTGCAGAGAGACGTAGCTCTAGAGAATGGAAAACACAAGCACGATGATACATAATGCAGAAAATATATGAGATTATTCTATGCTGAAAATACCCCCAATTATAGCAATCCTTCTGAGCATTTTGCATAAATAAAATTCTTGAAGCTACTCCAATAAAATCCAAGTTAGGGCCCTTTTACACGGACTGAGGATCCGGACAGTTTTTGGGAATGAGCATTCGTACAAACACTCATTCCAAATGATTGGCTTGTGGAAAAGTGCCACCGATCACCCAACAAGCGAGCAAATGCTCGTTTGTCTGGTGTTCATGTGGCGCCTAAAATGGGGGGCTGCTAACGTTATGCAAAGTGATGGGGCATGAACAATCTGAACGGTTTGTATTTGCCTTTTGTTTAGTTAATGAGGCATTGCACTCACCCATACATATACACACCTATACAATATGGAGTGTGCGCAACACAATATACAGCAAGCTACACATGATGACTTGAGACTAGAGATGAGCGTCATGTGATCAGTGCAGGGGGCGTGGCTCAGCACTGGATCAAATCTAGTGCTGAGCCACGCCCCCTGCACTGATCACATGACGGTGACGTCACCCCAGGTCCTTCGGCTTTTCCAAAGTTCGAGTTCGTGGAAGCCGCCCCTTATGGATTCCATATGCCGGGATAGTCTGCGGTAGTGGAATCCATAACGGGATGCGGCGATTACCCCAACCCGAACGCCGAACTAATTTGTCCACAAACAACAGATCCACAAAATATGGATGCCCTGTGTGTACATTCCATCAATCGAAAGGGCTGTTCCCCTCCTGAAAATGGACAAGAATAGGACATGTTCTAGTATTTGCAAAATGGCCACATGGATCCAAAGAAAATACAGATGTGTGCATGGCCCCATAGAAATGAATGGGTCAGTGTGCCATCTGCAAAAAATGTGGATAGCACACGGATAAAAAATATGTTGCATGCATGAAGCTTCTGTTTACCTTCAAAATTTTACACAGGTTACCCTGTCAATTACCAGTAACGGACAGTTTACAGTCTACATCATGTAAAATAAAATCACAAAGTGAGGTACGTATCTGTTAAGGGATTTGTAGGATAATTTGGATCCTTAAAGAAGAATAAAGGGCTTGCCCACAATTTAAAAAAAGTGTTTGCTTCTATCCAGAAACAGAGACACTCTTGGGCCCCTTTCAGATGAGCAAGTTCCACACATCGGACTCGCAGAGTGATTATGCGGCAGCTCCCGTCCTGACCACCCAGCACTGACATAACACTAACATAATGCTGTCAGTGTTATACAATACATTTCAGAACTCTAAGGGTTACATAGCATCATAAATCAATATAATGTCATGCGACCCCGCCAGTGCTGGGAGGTCAGGATGGGAGCTGCTGCATACTCACGCTGCGAGTCCGATGTGTGGAACTCGCTCGTCTGAAAGGGGCCTTGTCCATTTAGGCCTCTTTCACACTTGCGTTCTGAGGATCCGGCAGGCACTTCCGTCCCGCCGGATCCGTCAGAACGCAAGTCGCCCGAAAGCATTAGAAGACATGCGATCACGTGTTCCATGCGTGTAGGGCGCCCTGGCGTCACTCTGGAGCGCCCCGGGAGCCGCACGGATGGTAAGTATACTGCTCCCCCGCTCCCCACTACACTTTACCATGGCAACCAGGACTTTAGCGTCCTGGCTGCCATGGTAACCATTGAGAAAAAGCTAAACGTCGGATCCGGCGATGCGCCGAAACGACGTTTAGCTTAAGGCCGGATCCGGATTAATGCCTTTCAATGGTAATTAATTCCGGATCCGGCCTTGCGGCAAGTGTTCCGGATTTTTGGATGGAACAAAAAGTGCAGCATGCTGCGGTATTTGCTGCGTCCAAAAAACGTTCCGGTCCTGAACTGAAGACATCCTGATGCATCCTGAATGGATTTCTCTCCATTCAGAATGCATGGGGATGATCCTGATCAGGATTTTTCCGGCATAGAGTGCCGAGGACGGAACTCTATGCCGGAATACAAAAACGCCAGTGTGAAAGGACCCTTACTTGAAGGGAATCTGGACCATTAACTGCTGTAATACATGAATAATACTATATTATAAGGTGTCCAGATCAGTACTTTTTATTTTCCTCCAGCCCATTGCTCACTGCGCTAAAATACATTGTCAGGACTGCTGTGCACAGGAGTCCTCTCCATTACGTTAGTGGAGCACAGCAGTCCTTTGAGAGCTGATAGCGGGGGAACAAGGAGCAATAGAAAAATAAAAAATAACAATCTGGGCTCCTTGTCTGCAGGACTACTCATGTTTTACATTAGGTAATAGTCCACCATCGTCGTGACCGATTCCCTTTAAATGGCCTTATCAGAACCTACCTTTTAGCAAGAATAGGAAAAAAAAAAGCATACCCTTTCATGTAATAATGACAACCCCTGTAAGTATAAAATTGGCAGAAGCTTAAAAGACTCCACGGGGCAGTTGTACTTGAGCATTTCAATAATCCCTGATATCATGAAGCACTGAAGCAACCTTTATTGAGAAATGAAGTAGACTGTCATTTTTACATGCAATTATTTTAATAGCCTGCAGGAAACGCTGGACCTGCATAAGGAATTCACAGCAATAACGACACAGGAGAAAACTGTAGTGTACCTAATTCTACTTCTGGTACTCGACATAAACCCATATTAATACGTTCATTCCCCTGCCACTCATTCCGTCCATATTAATACATTCATTCCCCAGCCACTCATTCCGTCCATATTAATACATTCATTCCCCAGCCACTCATTCCGTCCATATTAATACATTCATTCCCCAGCCACTCATTCCGTCCATATTAATACATTCATTCCCCAGCCACTCATTCCGTCCATATTAATACATTCATTCCCCAGCCACTCATTCCGTCCATATTAATACATTCATTCCCCAGCCACTCATTCCGTCCATATTAATACATTCATTCCCCAGCCACTCATTCCGTCCATATTAATACATTCATTCCCCAGCCACTCATTCCGTCCATATTAATACATTCATTCCCCAGCCACTCATTCCGTCCATATTAATACATTCATTCCCCAGCCACTCATTTCGTCCATATTAATACATTCATTCCCCAGCCACTCATTCCGTCCATATTAATACATTCATTCCCCAGCCACTGATTCCGTCCATATTAATACATTCATTCCCCAGCCACTCATTCCGTCCATATTAATACATTCATTCCCCAGCCACTCATTCCGTCCATTTTAAAGAATAACCCCATGTGACTCCTTTTTTTTTTTTTTGTAGAAGCAAAGGAAAATCCCATTGTTCTGGAATTTCCTCTTATCTCACATAGTGACATTGTTAACGTTTCCTATAAATTAGGAAGCTCTTTGTGGCAAAGCGGTCAAAGCGGAGAAACGAGACGCCGTTTTTATCGCATGTGGTAAACCTAATGAACAGTTTGCATTCCACTTGCACTGGAAACAGGTCTAAGCACTTGGTAAGGCAAGCACTGCTGTCCGTATGTTGACTTTGCATAATTTATAGAGCCTACCATATGCCGTCTCCCCCCCGGCCTGGCTCACATTTCACTAGTGTCACTTACTATAAATATATAGGAAGCTCGCGCAGGACGCAGGCCTAGTCAGCATAATAACTTTTACACCTGCCCATAACCATTCTCATGGTGGTCGGAATATAAAGGGCATTCTTATTTCTTGCTCTGCAGTAGAGATACCCCAGGTTAGGTGCCTTCCCTATGCTACATACAGGAAATCAATATAATTTTACAAACAGACACAGATCTTCGTCCTTTGACCGCATGAAGAGCCATGTTTGTTGGCGGAGAGGAAGGCTTTGTGCTGGCGAAAGTATGAAAAGTCTCTGAGGAGATAAGCGGCACCGCTGTATTAAATGACAGGATGAGAGAGCGCTGGAAGGATTTTTATCATTCCTGGGACAAGAGGCTCACAAAAGCAATGTGAAACCCAATGCTGGGTCACACAGATGAAAAGAAAAGCCTGGCCTCCTGAACCCTGTGCTGAACGTCAACCAGACAACACAGGGTGCAACGTCCCTGAAATAGTGCGGGTGGAACAACAGGTGAGAAAAACAACCATGTCCCAAAAGGTTTGGTGGCGGCAGGTTCACACACGCCATCGCTCCATTGCTACACCTATACCTGCAATCTGGGAGCTGCAAGCATTAGATAGCTTCAAACTTCAATTATTTTAGGGTGCATATTTTTTAATGGGTTCAAACCCAGAGGACACATTACACATATACCAATATGCGTCCTAAGCGACCATATGCCAAAATGTGCCGCTGTCTGACTTGAATGGGCTCTGAAGGGGATCCGCCATAAATAGGGCTTATTAAAACCGGTGTCCTAATAAACGACCCCTTTGTGTTTATAGCTTTAAAGGGGTTGTCCAGGATTTTAATACTGATGACCTACCCTCAAGATAGGCCATGAACATCAGATTGGCAATGGTTTGACACCCCGCATCCCTGCCAATCACTCTGTTACTGCTATGGAAGTGAATGCCGAAGCTACGGGTAACATCCAGTTAGCAGAGATGGGAGAAGTAGGACTCCCACCGATCTGATATTCAAGATAGGTCATCAATATCAAAATCCTGGACACCTCCTTTAAGGCTTCATTCATACCTGCATCGAAGGCTCCGTGGATTCCAGCTAAAATAAATATGGGACAGAATAGTTCAGAACGCTGCGATATTTTGACCATTTTCTATCGCTATTACAGAATAATATGGTCATTCTAGCTTTCAGGGGTAAAAACAGCCACTGACAAAGAAAACATGCATCTAATTTACAGCTTGAGCACAGTTCGGTCTGGAACAGAAATAGACAGGTATAGGGTGAGGATCAGCAAGTTGTGGCACAGCAGCTGTTGCTGAAGACCATGATACACACTCGGGCAAGCCATGTCATTTATGGTGTTCAGGGCAGCCCTTGGCAAGCTTAGCAATCACACATTTTAACATAAGGTCTAAACGACTAGCAGAAAGGACTTCCTTTTCTAGTGGTTTTCTGCTCTGAAGGTATTGACTCCCATAGCAAACAGACAAAGTACACAGTCCAAGCCCTCTTGGTGTGTGTCCATTGAAAGGATCCTTCCAGAAGACTGGTTCCTGATCTGAGAACAAAGAAAGATCAGCAAACCTCTTATATACAGCAATATGAAGGGCCTACGGTGGTAGGCTCCAGCCTTCAGAGCCCCAAATAGTCCAAGAGAAGAGGAAACGGCTGTAGGGAAGAGTGAACCCGAACTGCAAGGTTCGGGTTTGTACCAAAGTTTGAGAGTTCGGGAACCCAGACCCAAACCCAGACTTTATCACTAAAGTCCGGATGATTTAAGACTTTATTATTTTCTGTTATAACATGGTTAAAATGTAATGGTGTAAATGTAAAAGGGACACCTTTAGAGGCATTTCATCATAATAGAAGTCAATGGGAGCATAACAGATTTGTTATGTTACCCATAGACTTCTATTATGATGATATGCCTCGAAAGGGGTCCTTTTACATTCGGTCTTAAGTATTATGTTATTTTCCGATATAACTATGTTATAACGGAAAATAATAAAGTAAAGTTCGAGTTTCCATTTACTTCAAAGGGGTTTGAGCGCGGGTCCCGAACTATGACCTAAAGTTTGGCCGAACCCGGCGAGCCCGAACTTCTACGGGTTCGCTCATCCCTGAACAGCAGCACTCCAGTCCGAATTTGCAAGTAAAAGTGAAACTTAAGTCATCAAACATGTAATGGTTTTAACCTGTAGGGTGGTACTTCCCAATCTGAGGACACCATGCGATAGCTCTTAGGATGCGGAGTGTATGGATGTACATCAGTGTTACACTTTCCTGTGTCAGAGAGCGATTTTATTAATCTGAGGCGTACCTTGTCCTGCCAATTTAGAGTAGACGTCGAATGTATTCATGTGATGCATTGATTACTCATCCCTCAAGCTACCGCCAAACTGTGATTGACAGGTTTCTCCCTCTAGAGCTCATGGAGAGAAGCTGTCAAATATAGGCAGAGAAAAGTAGAGCAACCAATGCATCTTATGAATACAGTGCAATGCTGGGGATTAAGAAATCAGTGTTCTGATATGTGAAACACTATGATCATTAACCCCCCCCCCTTACACTCCACATCTCAAGCTACTGAACAATGTCCACATATAAGGCCCGATTCCTTGCTGACAGATCCCTTTTAGTCTTTGGGCATATACACCAAGCAGTGACGACAGAGCTTAACATGGTTTGAGGCAGTATTTGGCATTTCAAAGTGAATCCATCACCTTCCTATGAGATCAGGGCTAAGGATGGACCTTCAGAATACTAACCGGTAGAATGCAGAGTAATGAACGTTTATAACGGGGTCATTCAAATTTAAATTTATACCCAGATTTGAATGGTCCATGTTGTCTCATGTATACTACCACCATCGTTACACAACTCAACATCAGAATTTGTCCTCGGCCCTTCGGAACAGAGGATACACCAGACGTATGCTAGATTTCCATACCATGATACATTGAGAGAAGACATTTTAAGACTTTACTGTCATGGTGTACAATTCAGGGCACGATGAAAAACGTCAGCAGCATGGGTTAATATTTTCCTAGTGAGCAATTAGCAGTGAGCCTTGAATGACTGTGTTTGGTCATGCATGTCCGCTATAGGACTATAGGATGAAAACAGCATACTGGCCCATGGAAATTCTGCAACCATGCACAAACAAATTACAAGCCCACTTTTAAAAGAAGGTTTAGATTTGCATGCATTCATTTCGCTTTGCAATTTTTTTTTACAATTTTCATAGTAGGTTGACTTCTACCTTTTCAAAATGGTTTCTGAAAAATGAGAACTCAGTAGGCATTCCCAGTTAGTGTCAGGCGCCCCATTCACCTACCCTCCTGGGTGATCCCTGTCTATATTGTGGTATACTCTACCTCCCCTGGTGTGTGGGGTCAATGATGTAGCCATTTCTTCCTATACCTTCACACCATTCTAGTCTGTCATTTCTCCTTATACCCTACTGCTCCTCTTTCTCCATGCTGCTGCTCCAAAGTCTGTGGAGCCTAATGAAAGTTACTACTGAACCTGACTACAATTAGACTGTGTGGAATCTGACTACAAACAGTTAATCGTAGGAATCCATAGGAACCTGTATAAGAAAGGCATATACACTCAGTGGTGAAACTAAAGAGATAAAATACGTAATATCTTTCAAAGTGGCATCATTTACCATATTTTATAGCCATTGACCCTAATGTCTAAAAAGTGGTCTTGCACTTTTTCCTCACGCAACAATGCACAAGAGTAGATTTATTGCTATCACCTTAGCCCTGCTGAGACTTAAAGGGGTTATCCGTCTGTTTGTAACGGATGACCTATCCTCTGGACACCCTATTTTAGAAGATTCCACAGCTAGTGTGAGCATTGCGGCCTTCTCGCTGCTTACGCTAGGCCATTGACGCCACCAGCATCGGTTTGCTCGTTCATGCGGTGAATGGCTGCACATTTAGATGGGCCTATTATCAGAAACGTGTGTTCCTTCTTTCCTGATCATTGTTGATTATCAGGAATGAACGTTCATTCCTGATAATTGTGCAGCGTAAATCTGCCCTTAAAAGCTCCCCATAACATTAGATTATCCTTGACCAACCCACCAATTTAGACAGGGTCAGCAGACTAATTCTGTATTGCAGCCTTTCAACTCTCCCCAAAAGATTATGTTGGGATGACCCTTTTGTTCGGGCAGGAGGATAGCCACAGTCAGAGATGTCTTGAAGTGGCTTTCTTGGCACTAAAAACACATACACACTCGGCCGAACTGAAATGCAACATGCCCAAACTTTCCCTCCCCACTGGGGAAGAGTCGGGATACCACTTCACTAGGTCGGTAGGTCCCTCTAATATTGGAGAGTTTGGCCGACAACCATCTAATGTGTATGTCATAGGTCTAACACATGGATCAGCAACCTCCGGCACTCCAGCTGTTCTGAAACTACAACTCCCAGAATCCTCTATTCACTTCTATAGGAATTACAGCTGAGCAAGTGTGCATGCTGGGAGTTGTAGTTTCACAGCAGTTGGAGTGCCGAATGTTGCCTACCCCTGATCTAACAGACTGCCAAGCACTGAAAACTGCCATGCTGTTCGAATAGACTAAAGGCTTTTTCTTATTCAGTTCATTCTTCACCAAAATCACCTAAATATCAAAGTACCGCTATATTTTTGCCATCCTTGAAAAGGAATAATGCTGCACAATGAAACAAATTATTTTGTTCTTTAAACTTCAGTTCAAGAACAAGGGACGGTTCCCAAATACACCCATGAGCTGGGCATGAAAATCTTCGTAAGACCAGGACTTTGTGAGATGGTAACCATTACACAGCACTTTCCCAGCTCTGGGCTCCCTAGACTGTCTTTGCACTAATATTTTGACAAATCTTTTCTTTCCTTGTTTTCAGCATTTATGGTTTTTTTGTCATTCTTCGTGGTTGCTGCTGTCTCCTAGGAGATGGTTGCCATGCTCAGCAGTAGTGATAGCCACGGCCGTCCTAAGAATCTGATGCTTTCTCCCTCCACCCCTGCAGTGCAGATCCTTATACGCTGTGCATTGCAATATCCTTTACCACATTTCACGTCATTGTCTGATCTATTTTCGGACTGGTCACGTGACCACAGTCTGTCCTCTGTGTGTACTTTGACAGTGTTTCTAGTAATTGGCACAATGTAAGAATGTAATCTCTTTATGAATGTGCCAACCTCAAACTGATCTAAATAACTACAAAAGTGAAAAATAACCGACTCTGCAAAGAAAAAACTGTGACTTGTCAAAAAGCATTAAAGGGAACCTGTCACCTCAAAAGCACATATTAAAACCGTAAGCATTACCCTACAGTAGCCCACATTGTGTTCCTAATCTTGTGGTTCATTCCCCCATCCGTGGCTGCATACTTTATAAAAACGCAGTTTGAATCTTCATCAGCGCTATCTTCTGAGCCAGCTTGAAGTCAAGGGGGCAGCGGCCTCCTTGCTTCAAGTCAAGGTAAGCGCGCCCCTTACCCGTCCTCTCTTCAATTTGATTGACATAATGCCGTGAGGCGGGATCGCGCTATTCTGGCACATGCGCGGTGCGCTCCCTCTTACAGCGCGATCCCCACACCCACCTGGCTGCAATTGTCTTACTGCGCATGCGCCGGACATTGCTATCGTGCGCGCGCGCCCACCTTTAGATTCTTAGCCTCAGCGTCAGTAAGACAATTGCAGCCGGGTGAGTGCGGGAGCCGGGGAATCTGTTTGCAAATCTAACTATATGTAACCCAAGCCAAGACTACATAGTGCTGCCTAACACAATGAAAAACATACCTTTCTTAGTATTATGTGTATTCCCGTAGTGTAGAAAAATAAGTTTGATCCACATGCAAATAAGCTGTTTAGAGCTATAGAGCACTCTTTAAACATAAAGATGGGCACACTAGGGTTGACTCAGTTCAATTCTGAAGGGACCTGCTGACCATCCAACGTGCATTAGATATTCGGCCAATGTTCACTCGGCATATAGTATGTAGGGAAAATTAACAAGAACGGGCAGGATGAATATAAACATGCCAGATCCTTTGTTTTTAAGGGAGATAACCATCACCAAGGGGGTCCAACAATGGATATTTCTCTCACCTCTCAACTAGGGTTGAGCGAACTTGTGTTTTAAGCAGGGCTGTGGAGTCGGTAGATAAATTGTCCGACTCCGACTCCTCAGATTTTGAAACTTCCGACTCCGACTCCTCGACTCCGACTCCTCTGTATTTAATATGCAAATACGAAGCTGTTCCACTAAGTTCTTCTAATCTTCTCTAGCACAGAGAGGTAGTTGAGCAGAAGCTGCTGCCTTCTCCTTTGTGTGCTGATCTTCTGCTGAAGATAGAGCAGTGGGAGGATCCAGGAAGGGGCATTTATTTTAAAACATGATTTTCCTAGTAGAATCCCATAGTCATGTTTAAAATTTAAGCTAACAATCTTAGTTTACATGTTTTATAGCCTTAGCTGAATGATAGCAGTTTTTCCAATGGTTTACAGCTTCAGTATTGAACTATTGACTATCCATTCCCTTCACTTATACAAGTGACTCCAGTCCTTAATCAGCTATCAGTGAGAGGCTAGGATAACCATGGGTTCCCTGTAACAGCAGACCACAAGACAATGGAAAGTGTAAGTATTGCCGCTCCTTAAAGGGACACTGACAGGCTGATTTTCCAGCTAAAGATATATATATACTGGTATTCATCAGAGAATTAGGAATAAAACTATACTAATGTTACCCCCAGTTAAGCTGTACTTGTGTTTAAAAAACATTTTAATCTGTATGCAAATTCACTATCTTTGTGCCCAATGGGGCAGCCTCTCCTGCGGCTTTGTGCCCAGCCGTGCCCGAAGTACAGCTTCCCAGCGCTGTTCCCCTCGTTATTATTCACTGCACTGGCCTTTTTTTTCAGGCTAGCCGAACGCTGAATTCCTGCGCAGGCGCACGTGTAGAGTGCTGGCAGCAGCCTCGTCTGGCTATGCTGAGGCTGTGCCAGCTCTCTCTCTTCCTCCTCGCTACCAAGTCCTGTCTAGTGCTGCCAGTACTCTACATGTGCGCCTGCCCCCTTGGGCACAAAGGTAGAGAATTTGCATATTGATTAAAACGTTTTTAAACACAAGTAAACCTCAACTGGGGGTAACAGTCGTCTAGTTGTATTCCTAATCCTCTGATGAATACCAGCAGATATATCAGCCTGTCAGTGTCCCTTTAACTGCATAGTAAAGCATATGAAAAGCGTCCTTCTTCACGGTCACTTAACGTCTTTGTTTAGCGGTAACGTGACGCACTGCATGCATTGGCCTTTATTCTTACAGTAGAGAAGTAATTAATTATAACTTTATCTGAATTGGGACATTTAAACTTGCTTTTTTTTTATTCCAATTTTTTTTTATTCCAATTTAAATCTAGTAGGAGTCGGAGTCGAGTCGGTCCATTTTTGCCGACTCCGACTCCGACTCCAGGTACCCAAAATTGCCTCCGACTCCGACTCCTCGACTCCGACTCCACAGCCCTGGTTTTAAGTTCGGCGTCCGAAGTTCGGGATCGGGTTATCGCAGAATCCCGTTATGGATTCTGCTACCACGAACCATAACGGAATTTGGAAACCACAAGGGCCGTTATGGTTTCCAAATTCCGTTATGGTCCGTGGTAGCGAAATTCATAACGGGATTCTGCAATAACCGGAACCCGAACTTCAGACGCCGAACTTAAAACACAACCCTACTCAGAACACGAGTACAAACTGAGCGATAATGTGTAATGAGCGACAACTACAGCAATCGTATACAGCTAAACAATGGCACACTTAGGAAAACCCAGTCGGCCTAAGATATTCAGAAAGTGCACCATAAGCAATAGCATCTGCTATTTGCCCAGCTTTTAGGCCACATATAACCAATGCATCCAGCCTGGATACATTATTGATGACTATAGGGTATTCCTGTGCACGGACTAGTTCACAGCTCTGTTGGGGTCTTCCTTCACAGATTTTGTGCAAAAGGGCAGAAAATATAGTGCAGCATGCCAGGCTCCTGGACTCCAATCCGTCAGACGCCATTAACCAGTTTTCTGTTCCAGGAATTGAAATACAAAAACGAACAACTCTGATGTGAACATACACTTAGCTGTCATACATGTGTACGAGAGGAATAATACTACAGCTGGCCATTTTATGACTTGTATCCTTCATTTTTTTACCAGTTTTCCCAGTTGTCCCTGAGAGTGAGAAGACGTGCAAACTCGCTGCGACAATGTCTCCCATAGTATGCACACAGAGAAGAGGATATCCTGCTCCCCTACCTCCGTTACACAGAGCAGCAGCATGAGGCGGTATAGCTGTGAACACAGCAGTGGGATGAGACAGTACAATATTTGCTACAATCAGCAGAGTCTCGGTCTCTCACTGCAGCCCACTCCTCCTCCTACCCTCTTCATAAACATGTATAAGCAAAAGCTGTAACATGATCCCTCAGTGAAGATGGAAATTTGTCTCATCTTTGCCTCTCCCAAGACTATTTTGCTTGTTCAGTGGGGGTGAAGTGCTGCATTTACATGCAGCAGTCAACCCCACAGTATGAGGGATCGCTATTGCAACCGCTCATCCTCGTACAGCTGCATTGTTTCTTGGCAGCAGATAACTGTTTTTTTGCTGTTGATTGCCCCTAGCAACGGACTACAAGTGCAGGATGTGCTCCCCTAGATACATGCACAACTGCATATGGGTTGAGCATATCCTGCTTGTTAAACACCACACCACGTTTTCTAATGGTTTGTATAATATGTTTGGAGGTGTATAAACGCCAATTTAAATGTGCCTGCTTTTCATCTACAGGCTACATTCAGGTGCACCTGGGAGGCTCTGGGCCATATCAGCCGGTCTCGGGTGGGGCTCACAGGCACCTCCCACCTCCCATTGCAAGCATGGCTACATGCTGGAGGTCACTGGTGAGCTGTTTGTGAGTCAGGCCTTACGCTCCCGTAACGGCCCCTGGTATCGCCTATATGGCACAGATAGGTTGAGTGGTAGGGTCTCGGGCTACTTGAGAGACCTTGACGTGGTGTCCGAGCTTAAGACATGTCCTCCTAGTAGGATATGTCGAACTAACCTCTCAATTTTAACATCAGTGTGAGGGTTTAGTATTGCCACAGAGTGCACCTGCCTTTGCTTTGGTTATGTTTTTGATTGTTCTTCTCATCCACATTATCGTTATCGTATGTAGGATGGTTATTGTGGTACTTGTAGTCCGTTGCTGGCATCTTCTATTGTATGCATTTTTTGCTGTTGATTGCCCCTAGAAACAGACTACAAGTGCAGGGTGTGCTCCCCTATATACATGCACAACTGCATATGGGTTGAGCATATCCTGCTTGTTAAACACCACACCACGTTTTCTAATGGTTTGTTTAGACAGCACAACCTGCTGCCCAGTAACGATAATTTACTTGCCTGCAGGAACAACAGTTTCGACCGATGAATGACTAGTGATGGGCAGATTGTAGGGGGGAAAGTTTGGGCAAGAATGTTCGTCCCCAATAATCTGACTATCAGTCTGTGTAAGGGTACCTTCACACTGGCGTTTTTCTTTTCCAGCATAGAGATCCGTCGTCGGGGCTCTATGCCGGAAAAAACTGATCAGGATTATCCCAATGCATTCTGAATGGAGAGAAATCCGTTCAGGATGCATCAGGATGTCTTCAGTTCAGGACCGGAACGTTTTTTTGGATGGAGAAAATACCGCAGCATGCTGCGGTTTTCTTTCCTTCCTGGGATGCGGAGCAAAACGGATCAGTCATGACCCCTAATGTAAGTCAATAGGGACGGATCCGTTTTCTCTGGCACATTCTGCCACAATAGAAAACGGATCAGTCCTCCATTGACTTTCAATGGAGTTCAAAATGGATCCGTTTTGGCAATGTTAAAAAATAGTTAAAGTTAATACAAGCGGATCCGTTCAAACGGATGCCTGCAGTTGTATTATCTTAACTGAAGCGTTTTTTTCTGGCATAGAGCCCCGACGATGGAACTCTATGCCGGAAAAGAAAAACGCCAGTGTGAAGGTACCCTAAACTGCTACTGGAGTGAATGATCAGTTCAGGAGGCAGGGGAAGAGGAATAGAGTGATAAGATAAATTACAATATTTCCCACCTTCGCCTGTACTCTTGTTTTATGCAAAGTTTATACAACTATGCTCAATTAATTGCATTTTAAGTAACATTTCTAACTAAATGACTACAAAAAATTTCAACAAATGGACAAAATAATTTGATATATATATATTTGGGGAATGTAGGCTTATCTTGAGACAGGAACATACCTTTCCTCTAAAACCATCTTTTCATACCTAAGGCAATGTGTATGAGATCAACATCTGTCAAGCTGAATGAGAAACTATGGGCAAGAGCAAAATGAACAAAAATGACACATTATAGAAAATATTATGTCTATCTGGCAGCCCCACTTAAAAAAAACAAAAAAGACTGCGAAAAACAAAGCACCGAGCACAGGATGTGATGTCTGTAGCTTGACTGGCAGAATAAATCAAAGCACTTCATAGAATTTCTCAGGAAAACAGGCTTTACTTGACCACTAAGGGAAGGAACTAAGCTTGAAATTCTGCTGCATTTGTGTTTTTCATTGATGCTGAGCGTCTTAACGGAAGTAGACAATGTAATAATGTCTGCTAAATATATTAGCATAACCAGGAGACTGCGGAATGGGAAACACAGGACAAAACCTGAGCACGAGCAAAGTCCTAAACACTGTAATGCCAAGTAAAGGAAATGCATTTATACTACAGTTGGACTTTCAATACGCAGCTAAGAGGAATTTCCATCTCAACATTAATGGCATATCGCTAGGGTATGCCACAAAAGTCAGATGAAGGTTCCAAATCTGGGACCCACTCCTATCTCCAGAACAAGGCCCCCCAAAGTGAAGGGCCTTGGTCTTAACGTGCCACAGACACTGCCAATGGCCTCCTTCAGACGAGTGTGTCCAGTGTGGCAATACAAATAAATCCTGTGGCGAGGTGGCAGTGTATCATGTGGTGTTCGGTGCTGGCGAGGCAGTGTTTTGTGCTGCACCGTGGTATTTGGTTCTGCTGGGGCGGTACTGCTGCACTACGGTATTGCTGGCCCACCTACCTCTGTTGTCCTGCCTTCTGTTCATTTCGACCCACCAAGGCAAATTTAGGTTCCCAGTCCACCACTGCTTCTTTCAGAAATGACTTACAAGTGGAGGGGTCTATAACTATCTGGAGTTCAGTGTGTGGATACAGTCAAAATAATAGGTACGGGAGAGAAAACAAATCTAAAACCATAAAAAAATATAAGAAAAATGAAAGAAAGCTTTCTACAGTCCATTGGAGGTTTGCACAATGGGCGTACAGGGGCCAGAAGAGTGACAACCGGGGACAGTGGTGGCATACAAGGGACAGAGTGGTGGCATAGCAAGGAGACGTAACCAGAGGAGAGTGGTGGCATAATAGGGGCAGAGTTTCTAGAGTCCATTGTTTTTTTGCACAATGTGCCTTATTGCTAGTTTCTTAGCAGTCATTCTGCAATAGCATGAGAAGAAGGCAATGCCTCGGAGTAATCTGTATAAAGCACCCTTTTACTAGAGGGATTCTGAGGTCACAAGAAACAGCATGTGCAATCAAGGTTGAACCAGTGCCATCAAAGGACTCATCGTGTCATGTTCCGCAGGTAGAGTGCTTGGACCGTTCATTAATAGCCAGGAACGTGTCCTTTTGTAGTCATCTCTCATGCCTTGTTTTAGCTAGTCTGCTGATGTAAGGGCTGGCAGGAGATTGTCTTACAGCAGATGTTTAGGAGTTCTGAGAAAAGTGCACAGCAGCCATTAATAATAGTTATCCAGGCACAGAGACTTCCTTTAAGAGACAGGTTTTCCACTCAATATGTTTACATCAAACAGAACACATTCTTGCAGAACTTTTCTGGCCTACCTACGCTGTTTGGCTGGGAATCGTAATTGGGTCTGGAACCAAAACATAGCTCAGCATTAATGTGCATTTATCATCGCCAAAGTCCAAAGCCAGAAATGGTGCTAAGTTATCCACACAGCACTCCGCTTCCACCGCAGCCGCCCCAGTCCTCCCGTTTGGATGTTTTGTTTTTTACTGAAGGCTGCTGACTTATTTCGCAGCGCTTTACAGACATTAGCATCCAACTGTCCCCAATGGGGCTCACAATCTCAGTTCCCTATCAGTATGTCTTTGGGGTGTGGGAGGAAACTGGAGAACCGGGAGGAACCCCACACAAACACTAGAACATACAAACTCCATGCAGATGTTGTCCTTGGTCGGATTTGAACCTAGGACCCCAGCGCTGCAAGGCACTAGTACTAGCCCATGTATATACCCCATGTCACTGCTGCAGTCAGTAACTGACCTCAGTGGTATACAGCACAAGATTAGTCACTGGCTGCAGTAAAAGGGGAAAGGACCAGAGTAGCAGAGGAGGCTTAAAAGGCATTCTATGGGCTTTGTTAAAAATCTTGCTGTGTGCTAACCTGTAGAGGGAAGATGATCTGCTCAGTACTTACTCCATCTTGCCTCTGCTACACTCATGTGATTGCCAAGATTGGGGCTCTTCCACTCAGGTCCCAGCCAGATGTGTTCTTGAGTTTTCCCGTTCGACTCTATATGGAGCTGAAGAAGACGACTTAGGAACACATGCAGTCAGGACCAGAGCAGAAGATCCCTCATCCAGTCCTGGCAGTCACATGACAAAGGGGTAAGTACTCAGCAGACTAGCTTTCCTCCACAGGTCATCACACAGCAAACCCCGGAGAACCCCTTTAAGCTGGTGAGAATACTTTTCTTTCCATTTTAGCACAGTTCCAGGTTTAGGATGCGTTTTTAAATAACTCAGACAACCACTTTCTTGGATGGAAGATGAAAGAAAACACTAAAGTCAAGGGGCGCAGCCTTAAAATGCATCGTCCATGTAAATGTCTGAAGTGTGATCATTTGCCCTAGTTGCTATTACCATAAATTGATAGTAAGAATTAGGCCTCATGCACACGACAGTATTTTTTTGTGGTCCGCAAAACGGGGTTCCGTTGTTCCGTGATCCGTGTCAGTTTTTGCTTCCGTTGTGTTTCCGTGTGTCTTCCGTTTTTTTTTAGCGGACATGACCCAAAAGATTTTACCAAAAGACAGGCTGACAATTTTTGCCAAGTGCCTGCCAAGGGATCCGCAAAAAAAAACGGACGCGGATGACACACAGATGGCCATCCACATTTTTTCACGGTCCCATTGACTTGAATAGGTCCGTGAACCGTTTTCACGGACAAGAATAGGACAGGTTATATTTTTTTGACGGACTGAAATCACGGACCACGGACGCGGAGGACAAACAGTGCATTTGCCGAGTTTTCCACGGACCCATTGAAAACCAATGGGTCCGCAGAAAATCACGAAAAACGGCACAACGGACACGGAATCAAACAACGGTCGTGTGCATGAGGCCTTAGTAAGTCATGTATAGTTATAGGATTGGATTATGATAAGAAGCCACCTAAAATATTTCGGTTTGTACGGCGGTGTTCAAGAATCCCTAAAAAGAGGAAAGCCAACAGAGGCCTTGTGCTTATTTTATTTTTCTCATTTCAACATACCCCCATCATTTTAGTTACCCAAGATACGACTACACAATAGAATTATGTCTAATATAAAACACAATTTTAAGAGCTGGGGAGTCTTTATTTCATTTTAGAACTAAATACCTTTTACTAGCAGTATACTCGGAGATGCTATGAGTACTCTCTGACTCATTCCAATAAATCAGATTTTATTCCCCCCCATTTACAGTATATAAACAATATAAAAAGCCATTATGTCCTGCTCTATGGGATCCAAACATGACCTGTTTTGTACTGGTCAGAGCAATGAGCTGGAGAAACCGCAATGAATCCACACCCCACCATATGAGCAAATATCCCCTCCAACAGCCAGGACGTTTATTAACGTCTTTAGTAAGGGTAACCGCGTTAGCAATGATTTTGCACTGTCTGTCAACGTAATAAAAAGCTGCCTCGGAGTAGAACTGATAATGATGGCCAGGTCTACATTCACACTACGTATTCACCATACTCATATACCCCATAATGATGAGATAATGAGGCTTTTTGTATCCGAGCAGGTATGCACCACTCACAGATTTACTAACAATCCAGCCTAGGGTTTCCTGGAAATGGTTTGTTGGAAAAAAACGGCAACGACATAAGCTTCCCTTGTATACAGCCCAAGTGCTGTTGTCAGCGACAAAGGTCTGCTACATAACAGCAAGAAGAATGCCAGCCCGACAAACAGCTGTTAGTTGGGGATTGTCCAGCCACATAATGCACAGAATAGGAGGAACCACAAGCCTGCTGAGCCTTTCAAACAGCACTGAAAAGTTCATGAAAATGGAGATATTCAGGGCTGAGTGAGCAGAGGTCTTGACAGGCTTGACCTTCCCGTGGAACAATAGACCTGGAATACACAGGCAGGGCCCTTATAACAAATCACAGACAATAGGGCCCTGACAGCCTTTCTTTGTGATGAATGGCGCTGATGGTGTGTAGTCCCCTGGAGAGTCGAGAACAACCAATTGAGTACCTGTACGTATGGGATACACTCCGATGTTGCTAGGGCAGAAGAGGCACGTCCTTCTCTGCGTGTTGCTACGTGGTCGTTTGGGATAAACTATACATCTTGCAATCCCATACTCATTTACTACACATACAAAGTCTGCGACTACTCTTTGTTCTGCAGTCCTGACGTCAAAGAGCAAATTCTATTTTATAGATAACACGGCACGTCATGTACTGACCTACAGCTTACCGCATTATTCGGCCGGCCTCCTCTGGGACAGTAGAGCGGCTTTTAATACGGATATCAGTCCCATGCATGTGTATAAAACCATAATTCCATATACATAAGGCCTGTGGATCCCATCTGCTGGTGTGCCTCAGGAAAATTAACCTAATCCTAAAAAATCGGCATGTGCCAGAGAATATTAAAGAGTGACGTCTGTGGCAGTCCTTTCCCAGTGTCAGGAAATAGCATCACGAGGCACGGTATTCCCAGGGAGCATACCCCACTGGTACCAGTCATCTGTGCAGCCGGGGCTCCTAACAATCTTTGCGTTATAAATAGTTTTATTCTAGCACTTTCACGTGCATTCGTAATCTATGGAGTCCAGAGGGTATTTCCTATTGGCAGCAGTTACACTGCGCTCTCCAGGAAAACAATATCAGCACAGGATTTACAATACAATCCTCATTTACATGAAGTATAACGAGTGACATTCAGAGAACAGACCACTTGGTGCAAAGAGAAATGCTTCATAGCAAGTACCATAGGTGGGAGTAGCTGCTGTACGCTAGGTTTACATAGGGCACTTTTATGCAGTTAAAGACTCATGCACATAGTTGTGCACCGGCTGTGTGCACCCCGCATCATGGATGCGGACTAGGCCTGCACAATATATCGCGAAAGCAATCGTTATCGCAATTAATCGCCATATCGCAATCGCAATTTGCTGACCCAAAAATGCTGCAATTATATTACAGTACATTTTGCTTTATAAGACACACTTTTTTCCCCCCAAAAGTGGGGGGGGGGGGGGGAATAGCAGTGCGTCTTATAAAGCGATGGTTGACTTTCTACGTGACACTGACACTGTATCTCCGGCCGCTATGCTGCACAGCGCGGCCGGCGATACATCAGTTACAGTGCGGGGAGGGGCTGGTGGAAAGTCGTTTATTGAACACTTGTTCTTATATCTATTTTTTTTATCAGTTCTGTGCAGCGCTATTAAGAAAATGGCAAGTTTTGTATCTTGTACTTTTGCAGTAATGCAAATATGTATTTTATTTTGAAAAACACTGTGCATTTCAGTTCTTGAGTTCAGCATAACTACATTTCACATTATCAGTCATCTGTGTGCGCTTTTACATTGAAAATCCAAGCAGATAGACCTCTAGCACAATTCCCTTAAAATATCGCATCGCATATCGTTATCGCAATTTTTAGGGCCCTAATCGCAATCGCACAAAATTCCCATATCGTGCAGCCCTAATGCGGACCCATTCACTTGCATGGGTCCGCAAACCCGGAGATGAGGTGCGGTGTGGAACGGAAGCACGGATCGGAACCCCACGGAAGCACTATGGAGTACTTCCGTGGTGTTTCTGTCCGTGCCTCCGCACCGCAAAAAAGATAGAAAATGTTCTATTTTTTTGCAGTGCGGACGGATCACAGACCCATTCAAGTTGCGGTCCCCAATGCACTGAACGGCCGTGTGCAGGAGCCCTAACTGATGGAAATAACTGATCAAACTGTGTGAAAGAAGCCCAATACTTGGAAAATAAGACTGGACTTGTGAAAAAGCTGGAGGATGGCTTTGTGGCCGCCTCTACTAATGCCAGCATTGTTTGCTCAGTATGCAATGAACAGGTGTATGTGCCGGCCACAAAGGCTTGGGTACTTTCACACTAGCGTTGGTGCGGATCCGTCTGTTTATTTGTACAGACGGATCCGCACCTCTAATGCAAACGTTTGTATCCGTTCAGAACGGATCCGTTTGCATTAGCTTTAAAGAAAAATGACAAAGTCCAAAACGGATCCGTTTTGACTTACATTGAAAGTCAATGGGGAACGGATCCGTTTTCAAATGCACCATATTGTGTCACTGACAACGGATCCGTCCCCATTGACTTACATTGTAAAAAAAAACGGATCCGTTAGGCTCCGCCTCTTCAGACGGACACCAAAATGCTGCATGCTGCGTTTTGGTGTCCGCCTTCAAAACGGAATAGAGGCGGAACGGAGCCCAACTGATGCATTCTGAACGGATCCTTATCCATTCAGAATGCATTGGGGCTTAACTGATCCGTTTTGGACCGTTTGTGAGAGCCATGAAACGGATCTCACAAACGGAATCCAAAACGCTAGTGTGAAAGTAGCCTTAGGAGTGTGGGAACAGGAACAGAAAACAACCTGTAAGCCAGTGAAAATGACCGCCTACCTATAACAGATAACACAGAGTGCATATTATTTAGCGAAAAGGCAATGTGCCTTCTACACAACTATATTATCTGTATCTGCAATACAATGGTTCACAAGATATATATTATATATTAAACTCGCTTGAGAACAGTGCCAGTAACTGGACTGAAATGTCGCATGGGGGAATAAAGGACTACACATCTTTTCACCCTATGGAAGTGCCGCCGTCTTTTTCATATACTAAATATTTGTTATATTAGAGAACATTCACACCACCGGGTCACGGCCGTGTCTGTTTTGTGAACGCTTCTGTGTGCTTTCAGGACTGTGCCTCTGCAATGCAATAGATAGGGCACGTCCTATCTTTGGCCACCTCTTGTGGATTTGCAGACTTATTGAAGTCAATGGGTCCGTACCGCGATGTACACAACGGAAGCCTGTGGTTTGTGCTCCGCAAGACGGATACACCTGTGACACGGTCGTGTGAACGTGGCCTTAATCGGGGTTCTAACCTATTTTCATACACCTTTTAGGAAATTCTGCCTTTAATAGAGGGGGTTCCTCTGTTCAGGATCCTCAATCTCTAGTACACAGAGGAGGCTGGTTACAAAGTGTGTCTATTGCCCAGGAGGACCTGTCGTGCATTAAAAAAAATACCCAACTGATTTGAATGGGCGTTGTGTAATATTTTACACTGTGGTGGAGCTATAGGAATAAAGAACACCTATTACCGAGATCCCTGGGTGTCCCAGCAGGACGACACTTTGTGATGTGCTTGTCAAGGGGCCCTCCTCTCTAGTAGGGATTGACCAATGGGAATAATCTGCAATTCCTAGCATACTTTCACTAGGAGAAATTATCTGCACCTATGAATACAGCTGCAAGAGACATCTGTGTCTATCATGAATGTATAGTCCATCACTCCAGTGAAAGAGAAGGGACTGTCACCTCAGACCAGCTTCAATATGTACAGTAATACCTGCATAGAACACCTGCCGCTGACGCCAGATGGGTAATTTGTATGTGGATACTCACCCCGATTCCCTCACCATGTACCGCCAACCAGCGATGGAATGCATTGAGGGGACTCCTGTGCATGCGCACACAATGCAAAGGACTCCTGAAGAAGTCCTCTTAGTGCATTCCACAGCTGGTTTGTGGGCGTATAGCAGAAAAATTAGGAAGAGTATCGACATACAAATTACTGATCTGGAGCACGCGGAAGGTGCTATATACATGTATTAGTGTAATTAATAGGGCTTGCCGAAGGTTACAGATTCCCTTTAAAGCCACTGTCTCACCCCAGACAATCCCTTTTAGGCTGGGCTACAAAGCAACATGTGTGGAGCGCCAACAAGTCTCAAAGTCGTCACACGGCAAATAACCTTTGTGCAAATTGCTGCCTCGCAACTATTTTAAAGATGTTATTTAGCTGTAAAGACACAACCAAATTGCAGAGCAGTTACGGGTAAGTTACAGACGACTCACATTACAGTCTATAAGAGAAAAGTCTCAGGCAACAATGTTGGATTTTCTGTGACTGTAGCAGTTGCGTGTCGTACTGCGACACCACTGATGATTTACCGGGCAAAAACCCAGCCAGCTAGGCATTTTCACTGCAGCGGCTGAAACGTCGTACTACCCGGCGGCCTTTTCAGATGTCTGTCCAAGTCTGAGCATTTCTGACCAATGTTAGTCAATGCTGTTCTTTTCTGTACAATATTTTGCAGTTAGAGCTGTAGTCGCAATCTGCAGGCATTGTCAGTCATCCTAACGTAATCAATACAGCTTCCTCTAAAATATGTTACATGACAAGTTCCCTCTACCACCGTGAACAAAAACTTGTGGACTGTTTCCAGCAAACAGTCAGAAGGACTGAACGCAGCTCTGTACTATAATACTCTTGTAACTCCATAGAAATGAGTGTTAAAAAATACAGTAAATAAAAACTTCAAATTTTAATTAAGGTTTATTTAATCAGAAAATTTCATTTTAACCTCTACTCACATTGCCCCATCATCCCGCTAAAGGTAGTAAGGCCCACGCAGATTTGCACAGGAGGTGTGTACTCAAAAATGTAAGATATCTTTTCCACCCATTTGCAAAGTTGCTGCATTTTTAACTTGAGATGCATTGGGGCATTTAAAATGCAGACAGCCTACAAGCGATAATTAGATGTGTAAAAAGGGTGAATAACCAAAACCAAAAAAAGCCCAGGGAACTGGTTGTCCTCTGACTTGCCGCACTGTATTGCTACCACAATACAAAGTTATTAGTGAAGGTGTAAATGTTTGACTTACTATGGAGACTATTCGGGAAGATGGATAACGATATAAAAAAACACTAAATTAGCTAGCCCATAAATACAAGACAAGCATGTGGCCAACATATTCAGACATGGAATCTGACTCACAGATATTTTTACATCAAGTCTAATTGCTTTGTCTTTAAAAATAGCCTAAAACCAAGTGTGGCAGCCAAGATGGTCTTCACGGCTCACGTAGACAGCAAGGCAGTGCAACATGGAGGGAGGTAGAACCTAGGAAAAGCAACGCCTCATTATCACATCACTGCAAGGACAACGAAACCTTCTCAGGCAGACGGCAATGCTTTAAAAATAATAATCAGGTTCTTTTCTGATGTTCGGCTGACTGCTCAGCAGACCGAAACATCCAATGCCAACGGCAACGCAGGTAGTGAGGAAAGGCAAGATATCAATGGAGAAATGACGGGAACTCTGCGCACCACGGAAATGTTCACGCAGAGCAGAAATGTTGAGGATTCTTTAGTCTGTATTGTGGACAAGAAAATTCCTTCCCATTAGCGAGAGTGAGAAAAGTGCGGAATGCACATGAAAGGTATTGGGATTTTGCAGATCTGTTGTATGAGGACCAAAATATGGGCACAGACATGCACATGAAGCCTAAGGGTACTTTCACACTAGCAGCAGGGGAGTCTGTCAGGCTGTTCCGGCCTGTCGGATCCGTCCTGCCACTAGTTCACGTGTGCCCCCGCACTGCCGCTCCGTCCCCATGGACTATAAAAAGGGCAGGGGCGGAGTTCCAGCAGCAGCACAGGACTGCATGTCGTACGTTTAGTCCGTCGGCCTCTCGCCATGCGCTGCCGCCGGAACTCCGCCCCTGCCCCCATTATAGTCAATGGGGACGGAGCAGCAGTCCGGGGGCACAAGTGAACTAGTGGCAGGACGGATCCGACAGGCTGTTCACCCGCCGGAACAGTCTGACAGACTCCCCTTTTGCCAACGTGAAAGTACCCTTAGGCTCCCTGCACACGGTTGCGGGCTGTCTTACAGAATTTCTCACTAATTTCCGTGCAGATATGTGCATTTCCATACCCTGCTTGCAGTTTTTGGTACAGGTTTGATGCGATTTTGCCAGAGACCTACCCTTTCATTGAAAAGGGTGAAATCCTCGCGAAAGAACCACACAAAGAACTGACATACTGCAGGTTTCAAAATCCACATGGCAGGTCCGCACAGAATGAAAAAGCAAAGTGTGCATGAGATTTGGGAAATCTCATTTCACTTTGTTTTCTCTTCACACAACCATCGACGTGTAATCCAAAACGCCCGACGGCGAGTCCACAAGCATCAGATCTGCACAGGTTAAACCGGCAGCAGATTACAATAGATTTTACAAACCTCATCCACATGATATGGACAAAACAAAGAGTGTGCTATGGATTTTCCACTCTGCAGCATGCTTACTGTTGTGGAAACGCCACAGATAGTTACTGCACATTTTACGGATTTTAATAGCGCAATTGCAAGGGTGAAAGCGGTGGTGAAGCCACAGCACAATCCACGTGTAATACATGCGCAGATCCATAGTAGGAGAATTCTGGACTGAACGTAAAGCCTATATTCTTTCCGTGTCCGTTCTGTTCTTTTTGCGGACGCAAAAAAAAAACGGAAGTTACTCCGTGTGCATTCCGTTTCCATATGTCCGTATTTCAGTTCCGCAAAAAAATAGAACATGTCCTTTTATTGTCCGCATTACGGACAAGGATAATACTGTTCCATTAGGGTCCAACTGTTCCATTCCGCAAAATAAGGAATGTACAGGGACGTTACCCGGATTTTTTGCGGCCCACAAAATACATACAGTCGTGTGCATGAGGCCTTACACGTGAAATGTTCACGTAAATCTAAAGTACATGGACTAAGATGCACACAATATTAATTACCTATGTGAAAAGATGTGCCTAAGGCTATGTATTACACACTTTCCTAGCAGACATCATGCTTTAGAAAAATATCACATAGCGCCATATACATGATTAATGAAGGAAACGCACAGACACTTCTTTATTAGCTGAGATTTGTAAAAGACACACAGACAGGACCATTTTACATGGCAGTAAAGCAATTATTAAAGCTGCACACTACACACCCAAGCGGACTATAAGGGTACGGCTACACGCCGGCATGTTATATCCGACAGAAAGTCGCAGAAAAGTCATTTCTGAGGTGTTGCAGAGCAATATGCTGTGACGCTTGCAAAAAAATCCGACTTGGCTGAAATTTTTGTTGTTGCATCTCAGCATGTTGCACAATTCCACCATTAAAATACATTACATGAAATGTCGCCATGTAGCCGTACCCTTAGAGACACATCAATTTAACTAAACATCATTTTAAAGTTTTCATACATAATTAATATACATGGCAATTTGAGCGCTACAGTACATACAGTGACCAGATTTATACTACGTATTATAGTCTAGAGCTGCAATCATAATTCTGCAGGCTTCTGAGCGTATATCCCCAGTATCTCTTGTTGATTCAATGCCCACACGGTGCTTGTTCGTCTAATTTGCCTTCTGCAAAGCGTAGTTTTATATGAAGAAGTGTGCGGTAACCTGTAAAAAGACACCTAAAAGAGCTATAGAATACCTATGCATGAGGAATCTGCGGGGAGCACAATATAGTGTGCAGTATATCATTGAACTGTTACTGAGATATCGAGGGAGGCACTATATGGCAGCATACAGGGTACCTATGGGCCTACAACATGCATGAGCCCTAAATCCTTGTAGTTTCAAACCTACCCTGTATTTAACACAAAGATGAACAAAAACATTAGGCAGCTAGGCCGCTCCAGGGCAACTGCGGCCTAGATGAATACGGCTGGTGTGCCTATAATTATAGGTTCTTCCACCTTTTCAGACCAGAACGTGGAAATAAGGATAGATGTTCTGACAAATAAACAGTTGTGCAAAGTCCACAACCACGGTAAATCTAGCATTTTGATAATTTTGCAGCTTTCTACCCTCTAAAGGATCTGCCGAAGAAGCGTTAACGTTGACGTAATGACGAAGACCACAAAGAAGTGGCAGACTTCACTCACAAATATGTCACCTCCTGAAAGTAACGCTTTACAAGAGGTGAAGACAGTTACAAGTATCTCAGCTACAGCAATTTGAGATTTTTCACTGGAGATCAGGAATATCAAGGTGAGATTCCATCACATGCTTTATTACAGAAGCGTCTGAAGAATTCCGGAGTACGGCAGCTCGGGGACGCCGTGTGCATCTATGCAGGCTTTCATGAGGATTCATTGTAATTATATATTTTGTGGTAGAATGGGAAGAATGGTCTTCGATAAGGTTCTACGGGGCTGCAGAGAGGACCATAATGAGCTACTAAACCACTGCACACGTCAACCGTACAAATGACAGAATATATCAATCTGTGCCATAGAATGCGGCAACATGGTGACCTATATTCTTTCGCCCCAGTGTGCTTCCTTCATGAACTGCAAACAGACTAGCTAAAAGTATATAGGATCTGAAAGATGAGTTATCAGCAAGGCCGAGCTATAGAGGGGGATGTGCATCCAGCCTTTCTTGCAATGTACTGCCATTTTCCAGACTTCGTCACTTAAGGACTACACAATATGGTCAAATGATAAATCTCCCCATAGACATTAAGCCCTGTTAACATCACACACTACGCGGATTTATAGGGCTCCATTCGCCCAATATTAGCCAAAGAGTGTCCTATACTGTAAAAAAAGATCATAATCAGAAGGTATACAGTATGAAAAAGCATACTGCAGAGTGGACAATCCCATTATATGCCTATACAGTGGGATGCCTTACAGCCACCTGTCGGCCAGCATATATGTCAGGTGAAAGGGGCCTAATATTCTTAGTCCAGTAGTTATCTAGTCCTTAATACATTATATTATTATAGCTTTTCAGTGGTCTGTATTGTCCCCTTTGCTCAATGCTAGTGACAAAGACAAGAACGTCATGATGTAGTCACACATTTCACCTATGCCACCACTCATCTCATTATAGACGTGATGCATTATTGCCTTTATAGTGCACCCACCTATCCTTATCTTATTTCTACCTAGGAACCTAGCTCCATTTATCAAAGGTCCTAGAGTTGTCATTATCCCTCACCACCACCTCCAGGACTACCCTATTTTACTTCCCATGACCGGAGGGCTTTGCTTCTGTCCACCACAACTCTTGGAGAACACCTATCTGACTATCCTACAAGCTCTCCACACCAACAACCTCTCAACCTGGACACACATAGCACTAATCCCAGCCTTACTGTCATAAAATCTCCTCTTGTATCACCGTCCCATTTCTTGTAGACCTGGGGTCATCAGTGCATGTTCTTACATCCTCTAAGCTATATTTCAGTGCTGCCAATTAACACAAAATCACAAAAAAAAAATCTACAGCTATCACAAACAATTTAAATTCCATTTTAGGACGCGGCGTGTCGGGATCTCACTCGGGAACTACCATCACTTCCTATTTTTCCTCATTCCTGATAATTGTGCATGACTCCACTTTACTTCCACTTCGCCCGCTATAGATCGTGCACTCGCTGAGCCATGTGATGGAAGACGACACCTACGCCCTGTTGTGTGTGACAATGCTCCCATACTGTGCTAGCAGTGCCCTGTTTTTTTAAAGGCAAATGGCTAACAAGGTTTAGCTTTGAAGCGTCACATGCCATCTGCCCCATCCACGGAGGCAGAAGGGGCAGCCATGCTAAATATCAGCAAACCGAGTCCACAAGCTTTGCTCACAGGAGAGGAACAAAGCCATGGATGCTCCACATTTGTTAAACTACAAAGCTTTGCTTGCGTAACCTCCCAGAGGCATCAAACACCGCTGATGCTACTCATAGTCACACTTCAGGAAAGGTTATGAACAAGTCAATACACACTTGCTAACTTAAAGACAAAACGGAAAAGAAGTGATCAAAATTCTAGGCTTGGATGTGCTCCCATCACCCACTAGTAGATTGTCATGTCTGGCAAGAGCTCGGCGTCCTGGCTTCCATCCACGCAATTGGGCTATATTAACATTTGGGAAGAATGGAACGAAAATATGACTGTTAATCCTAAATGTATGTTTCTTATTGTGTCCCACCATTTCAGGCCAATATATTTTGGATAAACACGAAGCCTATGTATAGGAAATCAGAGATGCATTGTGTTCAGTCTACCACGTTCAGCGTTTCTTTACACTCCACAATACCAGAGCTCTCCAGCTGGTGGTCCATGGGTCAGATGAAGCCTCCAGGCTTCACGTTAATAGATTCTACTGTTCATTTCTCAACCCCTCCCCATTCACCAATGTATCTGGCAGAAGAGGAAGGTATAAAGTGCAATCACCCATCGTTTAGAAGTCTTACAGCACGAGGACATGTTATCCCACACCTACAGCCATCTACATGTCCAAGCATGCCACACCAATGCAGAAGTCACCTTAAGGTGCCTCTGCAAACACACACCGGCACAGGGCGTCTCATACACTGACATTTGAAGTCATGGCCATCAGAGATTTCAGTCTCATCCTTTCAAGAGGCAAAGCAAACAAACATGAAGAAAACGGTTTTGTAATAATGAATGTGAAAGATTGTTCCCTCGTTCCTTGGCAGGAACACCCAAGAACAGAGACCTCTGCTGCATCAAGACTGTAAAATTCTGCAGAAGTGGCAACATTTCTTCTGAGAACAAAAATGAGGAATGTTTCCTGGAGCTTTCCAAGTACCTGGTATCTTGCACAGCAGTACTAATGAATTACAGTTCATGCACCAGCTACTTTATATGCCAGTTAGGCCCCATGCACACAACCGTATCCGTTTTGTGGTCCGCATAGCTGTGGATTTTGTGGACAAGTATAGGACAGGATCTGTTTGCAGAAAAAGACATATGGACACGGAAAGCACACGGATGATCGGCCATATATCTGGTCCGCAAAAAGATCCAACATGACCACAAACTGCGGACCACGGACCAATTAAAAACAATGGGTCCACAAATAAAATGTGGACAGCACATGAACCGTGTCCGCAGTTTGACATTGTCAACACTGATTGCACAGTGTGAGGGTGTGCAGGGACCAACCCTACCAGCAGCACCCCTTTGTCAATGTATTCAAGTTTGTAGGAAGAGTAGTAAAGGAACAGAATAATAAAAAAGCCTCCACAATTATTACATTATGGGGAAGACAAGCATGTTCTAAACCAGGACACGCTGACAGCTCCAGCCAATAAATTGTTATTTTCCATTTCCCCAACTTCTACCGTTCTCAGGAGAGTTCTCCAAATCCGCAGCACTTACTGAGAAGGGCTGGTGAATACTAGGCATAGTCTCTTAATAGCCGCTGCCCCAGCAGGGAGTCTTCTTACAAGTCCAAATGTTACTTTTCTTTTAATGATAGCAAAACACAGGGAATGCCGGAGGTGTCAGTCATAGTCAAAGGGAGAGAAGAGAAGAAGATCAATGGGTCACACCACTTCAAAAAGGGGTCTACAGATGGTGGACCAAGCACCTGTCAACAGGACAGCAATAAATTCCCTTTATTAAAGGGGACCTGTCACACCGCACTCAGCAAATTATAAAGGAGGAGGAGTCGGGCAGATAATTCAGTTGAAAATGATGCAGCAGTACTTGTATTAGATTCACATTAAAGGGACAGGTCACTAACATTCAGAACTGTGCTATGCTCTGCTTACCAATATACTGTTATACGGCCTCTTGTGTAGTACAGTGGCTTCCCCTTTATCTGAACATGGAAGCTGATGGAGGGGTACATGACCAGACCTGACCATCAACAATCTACACCGAATAAAACTGCACACAGCACACGCGGTATTATTAAACGGGTCTCAATCCGTCCCGGCTGCCGCACGGACGTTGCCCGTGCATTGGGGAACGCAGTACGGAACGGATGATGAACAACGTTCGTGTGCAAGAGGCCTGAGGGCACTAATGGCCAGGTCTAGTCACATAGACCTCCGTCAGCGGCCATGTCTGAACCAGAGCACTGTGTAAACAGGGGATCCAACTGTACAAGAAGGTGGCGCTGCCAAGTGGGGGACAACAGCGCTGATGGGTTTACAATAGTATATTAGTTAGCTGATTATAGTGCGGTTTCCAGCACATTTTTAAGCTAGGTTAAAGTGGCCCCTTTAAATCCTCTTCTACGCTTAGGAGTCTAATGACTACACAAGGACTGACAGCCATCTCCGTCACACCGAGAGGCTCTGCTCTCTCTGCAACAGCTGCACCCTCTCCACATTAACAGGGCCAGGCAGTGAAAACGCCATCATGTCTTGTCCTGTAAATCAAAAATCAAAAATGAGAGGTTGCAGCAGTTGCAAAGAGAGCAGAGCCTCTGGGTGTAATGGCAACATCCCAGATCTGGCACCAAGTGTTCCAGCAAAGCGGATCTGGCTCTCCGGTCTGCGCATACGCAGAGAATTGAAAATGCAAAAAAAAAATTAAGAGATAACGGATCCGTTTTTCTGGATGACACTGGAGAGACGGATCCGGTGTTTCAATGCATTTGTTAGACGGATCCGCATCCGGATCCGTCTACAAATGCTTTCCGTTTGCACACGGATTTCCGGATCCGGCAGGCATTCCGGCGACGGAACTGCCTGCCGGATCCTCACAACACAAGTGTGAAAGTAGCGTAAGCAATGGCCCAAACCTATCCAGGCCACGGCTGCAGGGACACAGAACAGTTTCAAGAATTTCCTTATGAATAATTCCCACGAGGAAGGACATATTCATGAAATGGTCCATCAGTCAGACAACAGAAGCCGGGTACATATACCAGCTTTACCACAAAGGACTGCTCAGATGAATCGCGCCCTATCTTGAGGAGATAAGGAACGACTGATAAATCCAAAGTGGCCCATCTAATTCTCAGAACATATCAGCCTCAGCTCCCCATACACATTAGATTTCTAAAGCAAAGATTTGGTCACCTACACCCACACAGAACCTGCTGAGATCCTGAATGGGGTATCTTACAACCTTCTAAAATGCTCAGGAAAATTTCCATTGGGAATAATTAAAATCCACAGCATATCATCATTGTCACAGATTCCGCCCAGAAAAGCTATGGATTAGCTCCACCACTGAATTACAATGGGGCGAATTGACATGCAGATCCAATAGCCTGGATAAAGAGAAGCGGTTTCAGCCGGAATGCTTCTTGGTGCCACATGGAGCCCCATACAGCAGCACGTGGTGGAGCCTCTGTAGCCCGGCCTCGTACAGAAGGCCATACAACTACAATAGCAGACACCTGTGTAACAAAGTTACCAAATAATACACAAAAATGTTTTTTATGTGGCTTTATGATATTGTCTCCAACAGAGAACTAAGGGACAGATTTACCAACCAAAAGGCACCAAAATTGTGGCCTTGTGGCACATTTATTGAGTAGTTTAGACACTTTTTGGACTTTACTCAACAAGAGTCATGGCCTAAAAGAAAAAGCTATGTGGTTTACATTTTGGTACAAACTAAGCCAACCGATGGGTGGTGTAAAGTGTCGTAAATGCACCAAAATGATCATACACCCATAAACTTGGTGCACCTTTAGATAGCCTTTCTAAAGCTACGTATATAGGCATTGTGAAATGACATAGCCGAATAATGCCGCAAAGCGAACCAGAAGATTTGGGCTACCTCAGCAAATTTTCAATGACCTTACATGAGATGACGCCTTGGCCACTCACACGACCACGTTTCGCCCGCAAACATGTTCCGTGTGCCAGCCCCATCTCCCAGACCAACTTTGACTGACATGGGCAGGCAGTGAAAACCTAATCATGCCCACCTGGCCCTGTCAATCAAAGTGCTGATGGTGTGGTAGTTGCAGAGAGAGCAGAGCCTCTAGGTGTAATGTTAACGCCCCCGTTGCTCCTAAAGGCTTATTTGCATATATTAAAACCCCATTTTTCTCAGCAATGCAGACACATATGAACATGGGACCAACACAGATGCCTTCAGCTGCCAAGCGCACATGTAACACGTCAGACAGTGTCATAGTATCCAATCAGCATCACTTCAATGGGACTGAGCCGCGCCCAGGGCATTGATAATATTCGTGACGTCACTGGGCCTGCGAGATACTGCGAGAAGTCCGCAGCACTACTGCCAGCGCCGCTGCCTGATCGGTGGGGTTCCCGGATGTCGGACCCCCGCTGATCAGATGCTGATGATCATCAGCAATAAAAATCTACAGAACCCCTTTAACTGTATAAATTACAGCACACGCATGCTCCGTGAACCAAACCTTTAAGAAAGGACAACACTGTTTTTGTTCTTACACTGTCATGGAAGGAAAAACCCCGTAAACTTTGACCACACATAAACCACAAAGCAATATCCAGACTATGACAAATTACTAAAAAGACATCAATGCAACAATATTTAATGAGTATACAGAACAGTATGCAAAACAGTTTTCAGTAATTAGTAGTGGGGCTATAGCCAGCCAAATGAGTCATTAAACTCAATGGAGTGAGGTATAAACATACGAGCGGCGTCTTCCAGCTAAGCATCCCACACCGCTAATTAAGGTGGCCAAAGCCGTGACAAAAATGATTCACGATCCAACAGAAACGATAACCGGTGTCGACCAGTGGAAGTTCCCTCAGATGTCAATGTTTAACAGTTATCAGAGATAATATCTACAGCAGGGGGGACTATCTGCCAGCACCAGTCGTGAGAGATGCTGGGACCCTCCTTCGGAGGCCAGCACAATACATTATGGCAGGAGAGGGTTACGGCCATGTCCCTACGTGCAGGCAGTGACGGCGCTTCACCGTGCTCTACTGATGACTTCTCCGTGTTTCTTTGTTCCTTTCCAGCAAAGTAATACAAGAAAAAGCAGCACTAAAAAAAAACTCATTAACCTGACCTATAATATATATAATATAATATATCTGATAGAAACCAATCCAAGCTGAGACCCAGTAACCCCACTACACAAGGATAACACCGCTCTTACAGCCAATGTACTAAGACAAGGCCATTCTCTATAGATACAAGGCCAGATGTATCATACACTAGTCTACAGCCACATCCGCCATGCTTCCTTATTTCATGTTGTACTGGGACATACTGGATGAATAACTTATCCCCTTATATTGGAAAAATGGCACTGATCAAAACATCAGTTGTTTCCCACAAGAGTCACAATTTAAAAGGGTTTTCTGGGAATCTTCACTATTTAGTTATGTCCTGTAGCATGTAGGACCTCATGAAGGAGTCAAACTTACAAGCTGCACCCCCCTCCTCCCCTCCCCCCACTCCTGTACTCTGGCTTCCGATTGCCCATTTGCCAGTTTGGACATGGTCACATGAGCCACTAACGTCAATCACTGCTGGGTCATGTGCCAACACATCACCCCCGTCGCCAGTCATTGGCTACGGCAGCAGAGCTGACCATGTCCATATCCTGGCCAGACAATCAAGAGGGGTACTTCCACACCGTCTACCGCCTACCTCCACACCGTCTACCGCCTACCTCCACACCGTCTACCGCCTACCTCCACACCGTCTACCGCCTACCTCCACACCGTCTACCTCCACACCGTCTACCGCCTACCTCCACACCGTCTACCGCCTACCTCCACACTGTCTACCATGTACCTCCACTTCAATGTGGACGGCATGCAAATAAACACTGAAGAGGATGGAGCGCCTCAAGAGCCCCTTCAAGCAGCTGATTGAGAGTGAGACCCCCACCAATCTGAAAGTGGTGACCTATCTGGAGAACAGCTCTTCAATATCACAAAACCGAAACACCGTAGTATGTCAATTGCAGGTGTGGATATGCATTTCCACAACGGTATCTTTAAAGGGGTTTTCCCATCACAGACAATGGTGGCATGTCGCTAGGATATGCCCCCATTGTCGGGGAAATAAACGGAGGACGCACTGCGCATGCGCAGCTTCCATCGATTCATTCCTATGGGGCCGCCGAAAATAGCTGAGCGCTGGCTTGGCTATTTCCGTCTGCCCCATAGAAATCAATTGGAGCATGGGCTGCGCGTGAGCGGTGCGCTCCCATTTACTTCTATGGGAGCAGTGCTATGTGGTGGAACTCCAGGGGTCCTCCAGGCAAAGCTCTCCCCGCTCCGTTCTCTTAGTAGTTGCAGGTCCTAGAGGTGAGACCCGCACCTATCAGACAATGGGGGTAAATCCTAGCGATATGCCCCCATTGTCTGTGATGGGAATACCCCTTTAACAAAATGCGCACCACTTGGTGCACATTTTGCTGCTGAGGAACATTGCTAGATGCGCTGCGGATGCCCCCCATGTAGCTGTACCTTAATAGAGTGCACCATATTGTGTGTGTGAATACACTGCATAGACTGACAATGAACGGGATAGATAAAGCCTTGGTTACAGGCGGTCATGTGACTTGTATGCAAATTTATGTCACTTCAATTTTTTTTTTAAGAAAATTGCTTTATGGCAGCCCCATGGGCCATAGTCACAATGGTCAAGAGGGGACTTCATTGACTTCTATGGGAGAGTTCTCTAGGCATGCTCTGTGACCTGAGCAGAGGTCAGGAGGGAGTAGATAAGCTGTGATATCACCTATTGTGAATGGCTTGGATCATGGCTTATCTGTCATTCTAATCCTGCCTGTAGTGATATCACCTCTGTGTATAGATAAGCAGGTAACTGCAGTAAAGAGTTCTGTACCGACCAAGAAGTGGTGCCTATTATTGGGTTTACTCGCCAGTGCGAAAACTGCAGGAATTTATGGTTTTTGTTTAAATATATTGATGTGAAAAATGAAAAATAACCATCATTCTTTAAAAATATGTCAAACATAAAAACTTGATTCAAACAATAGGTCATTTACATTCCCTTTAAATGGGAGAGATCAGTTCTACTTCGTTTAAATGGGGCGGCAATCAGCAAACTTCTCAGGGCTGCATTTGTGATGTGACACAATGTCCTCCAGCGGCCGCAGTCCGTGTATTTCTATGGACTGCAATCGTGGAGCAATGGGACTGCAACCATAGACTGACTCGACGGACTCCTATGGAGTGCAACCATAGAACTCCTAAGGACTGCATCTGTGGAGCAATGGAACGCACTATTAGGGACTGCAACCATAGACTGACTCGACGGACTCCTATGGAGTGCGACCATACAACTCCTAAGGACTGCATCTGCGGAGCAATGGAACGCACTATTAGGGACTGCAACCATAGACTGACTCGATGGACTCCTATGGAGTGCAACCATAGAACTCCTAAGGACTGCATCTGTGGAGCAATGGAACGCACTATTAGGGACTGCAACCATAGACTGACTCGACGGACTCCTATGGAGTGCGACCACACAACTCCTAAGGACTGCATCTGCGGAGCAATGGAACGTACTATTAGGGACTGCAGCCATAGACTGACTCGACGGACTCCTATGGAGTGCGACCATACAACTCCTAAGGACTGCATCTGTGGAGCAATGGAACGCACTATTAGGGACTGCAACCATAGACTGACTCGACGGACTCCTATGGAGTGCGACCATACAACTCCTAAGGACTGCATCTGTGGAGCAACCCCAGGAACCCCTACAAATGGCTCAATGAATTCCCATAGCCTGCAGCCGTCATGATGCATGAGGTCTCTGTAGCCCATACCAGGACGCTCTAAGGGTACTTTCACACTAGCGTTATTCTTTTCCGGTATTGAATTCCGTCCTAGGGACTCAATACCGGGAAAAAAAAAACGCATCAGTTTTGTCCTAATGCATTCGGAATGGAAAGCAATCCGTTCAGTATGTATCAGGGTATCTTTCGTTCCGTCCCTTTTACTGTATTTGACCAGAGAAAATACTGTTGCATGCTGCGGTATTCTCTCCAGCCAAAATTCCGGAATACTTGCCGCATCCGGCTTTAATTTCCATTAAAATGTATTAATGCTGGATCTGGTACCAAGTGTTCTGGAAATTGCTGCATTGACGGATCCGGTTTTCCGGTCTGTGCATGCGCACAAAAAAATAAATACCGGATCCGTTTTTCTGGGAGAGACGGATCCGGTATTTCAATGCATTTGTCAGATGGATCCGGAAACAAATGATATCCGTTTGCATACAGATTTCCGGACCCGGCAGGCACTTCCAGCAACGAAACAGACTGCCAGAACCTCACAACGCAAGTATGAAGGTACCCTCATTTGTACTCTGGACTACCCTGATGCCCTCCAGTCCTGAGAGCCTTCAACCCTTCAGGCGACAGACATTAATGTGGGAGATATCACCATCAGATCCTCATTTGTAAGGTGGCACTTGTGGCATTACCGATCAGACAGGATGGCACATCTTCCTAATGTCTGTGACCAGCTAAGAACGGTGTAGGACCATTGTGCAAGCACCATCTGGACAGAACCCACCAGCGCCAGCCTGGCATGCACCCTCGGCCATACCCACACTGGCACCCAACCCTCTGACAGCTTTACCTTTCACTTGGCTCTCATATTCTGCAATGATTTCTTTGTCTTTCTTGAACCTGTTTGGGGTAGACATCTTCTCGCCCTTCCTTGGGGTCTTGGAGGTATTCTGATTCTTCTAGGTCTTTGTTCAATGCCAATCGTGTAAGTTGCCCACTAGTTATCCAGAGAAGGAGCTCACTCTGCTGAAGTTTCCTGGAAGACGACTCTTGAGGTCAACAAAAATGCCATCTTAGAAGCCCAGGAGAATGGAGGCACCGCCAGAGGTCTGGTGCCAACCAAGATAAGAAGTAGGGGTAGGTAGCAGAGGACAATAGAGAAGAAGAGGGGCACAGAGGAGAATACAGGGCTGACAGAGCACTGCTTCAATCAATGAAGGAGAGCAGCTGCCTCCCACATCCACCCGAACACTAGAGGGCGCCCGGTCTTCTCAGGGGATACTGGAGGCGGGTAACACGGCAGGAGTAGTAGTACAGACGGAGGGAAGGTCACTTCTAGGAGCCGCAGAGAATAATGAGGAGCTCAGTGTTCAGTGAAATGATGAATGGCTACGGCAGCCAGTAGCATGGTCTAACCCGGCGGCGGCACAGACCGCTCCACAACACAAAGACTCGGAGAGAGCCCGACAATTCCAGGCACAAGAGAAGGAGTGACCCGGACACCGTCACACTCCGGGCGCCGCACCTGTCTCTAACAGGGGGCGCAACAGCAGTGTTACCCCCTTTCCTTCCTGGTAACCCCTCAGCGGACGTAGTACAGCACTGCGCCGCCAGACCCTGCGAGACTCGGCTGGGAGGCAGAGGGAGGAGCCACAGCCTCCCAATCCCCGCCTTCCTCACCACCGGCACTGCCCGGGTCTAGCAGCCGCTAACTGACAGCTAGTTCCGCCAATCAGAGACAAGGATGCGAGGTCCCACTGGTGTGTGGACCAATGAGAGACGTGGACGGGAGTCTCCCAGCGGTTACAGTGACAAGTGGAGGGCCCTGCAGCTGGCCCCTTGCACACAGAGGTGATAGTATGGAGTGCTGCTGACTCTTTGGACTACCGCTCCTTACTCCAGTCACTATGTGGGGAGCAGGTGTGGCAGCCAGGCCATGGGCTAACATTACAAGTCAGGGGCCGACTGAGAACTTAAAGTGGCCCTGGAAAAAAATACTAAAAGTGGCCCTGTTTTGAAGTGGGGTCCAAATTAATGGAAGGCAGTGCCAGCAATACCATATTGTGGCACATTATACCACCCCAACAGAGCCAAATACCACAGTCCATCACAAAATACTTCCGCCAGCAGCACAAAAACATCCCTAAAAACTTTCACTGGCCGACCATGAGGAGGCATTGGCCCACCAGGAAATTTCCCTGTAAGGTCTATGGCCAATCCGCCCCTGTTACGAATACTTGGACGAGAATCTAATTCTAGCCTTCCCCCCTGCCAGTATGAACTGTTGATAAGCAGATGGGTCATTCCAGGTCAGGGGCTGTGCACCCACATACATTATCCAGTCAGTTCTGTTAGTTCTGTGGAAATTGATCTCGGCATGTAAGAATCACATTCAGGAACTGATTACAATTAGGGTCCATTAACACGTCCGTAGAATGGCTCCGGATCTGTTCCGCAACATTGCAGAACAGATCAGGACCCATTCATTTTCAAGGGTCCGCATTTCTGGTGCGTGTCCCCGATCTTCCGGTCCGCAACTCCCAAAAAAATAGAACATGTCCTATTCATGTCCGCAATAGCGTACAAGAATAGGCATTTCTATAGGGTTCTATAGGGAAAGGCGCTCATAGGGTAGTAGGAAATTGAGCACGGCCTGCATCTGCACGGATCCCATAGCTCTGACTGTTTATATGTCAGAATCCTTGCCATTTGCACCAGCACGGACCCCACAGACTTGAGAAAGGAGTATATTAACTCCGAAACGCGTTGTCGCATATTACAAAATAAAAAAGTTTCTATATACATCCATTGAAGTCGTGTTTGCGCCAAGAGGTATCACATTTGTGCACTGCTCCGGTACACATCCCCCCATTGTAACAACCATAGAAGTGAAAGGAGGATTCTGGGTGTTGTAGTTCTCCTGGAGGTTGCTGATCCCTTGCCTATCCTCAGGATAGGTCATCAATATCAGATAATCAATTGTTTCGGGCTTCTACTGTACTGGAAACAATATAAGGACGAACACAGATTGCTTGTATACTATATAGTTCCCGATGCTCCAGCGGACTGGAGGGGGTGTTGGACCGCCATCGATCTGATATCCTGAGAATAGACCAAAAACATTGGTAGCCTGGAGAACCCCCTTAACCAGTTTAAGACCAGACTCATTTACATTTCTCCTCCGCAAACCGTTGCATTTAATGTTTCTTTAGTACATACATCTGTAAAAGCCATAACTTTTTTTTCTGTTCAGTTATGTGAATAATTTTTCATCCCTTTTTCAGTAGGAATTGGTGCTTTCATGTTTTTTTAATCATTTTTAATTTATTTGTTTTTATACATAGTGTGCTCTCCGCTTCACGTCCGGCCCCATAGAGAATAAATGGGTCCACGACTCCACACCGTTCCGCAGAATTGCGGAATGGATGCAGACCCTTTTGCAGACATGTGAATGGGGCCTAAAGGAGTTTATACAGTTACCATTGTCTGCAATAGAAGCTGTGATCCTCTCTATGCACTGAGATCTCCCTAGTGGTGGTTGCATGAAAATGCAGTGTTTTCACATCAGAAAGACACAAAGGAGTTCAGCAAAAGGCCCCTAGTCCCCCCTTCCTGGGCCCCATAGTGGCATCGTCTCTCTCCATTGAAGGTAAACCACAGTCCTTAAGTGTTCCCCACACAACCTGATGCCCCCTTTGTATTAAAAGGGTTTTCCAAGACTTAAATACTGATGATCAGCTGTTTGAGAAGGCAGCAGTGCTTGTAGTAGCGCCATAGCCTTCTCTCAGCTCTCCCTAGGCAGAGTGACAGCACATTCGTCAGTTACATGGTCTAGGTGCTTATAGAAGTGAATGGGGCTGAGGGCGATGCCAAGCACATCCGCTATATAATATACTGCGCTGTGCTTAGTGAGCACAGAGAAGGCCCCAGCGCTCACAGACCTTCTCAAACAGCGGATCGGCAGTGCCCCCCATGGTCAGATCCCCACCGATCAGATACTGATGATCTATCCAGAGAATAGTCAGAAGTACTATCTAGAAGTCATAAGTACTTAAATCTCGGAAAACCCATTTAATACCTATCAAATCAATCGACTGGCACACTAGATTTGGATTCTATGGAAACTTAATTGATTTTATTAAATATATGTTAAAATAAAAATTAATTGTTAAATTTTTTTACAATTTTTAAAATTTTAACATATATTTAATAAAATCAATTAAGTTTCTATAGAATCCAGATCTAGTGTGCCAGTCGATTGATTTAATACGATTTTATTATAATTAGGGTTTTATTATAATTTATTAAAATTAGGGATGTCCCGATACCGATACTAGTATCGGTATCGGGACCGATACCGGCATTTTCACGAGTACTTGTACTCGTAAAAATGCCGCCGATACCACTGCCGATACCGGAAGTTCCGGTTCGGCAGCGGCTATATTGTGTTTCATTAACCCTAACTTACTGTGCCCGTGATTACTAACTATTAATGCGCAGTCCCTCCATGCTCCTGCCCCGCGCGCCTTCTGTAATCATAAAGTGGGCGGAGCGGGCAGGCAGGACATGAAGCGCATGGAGGAATCGGGCAGCTTGAGCTCTCTGTTCCTCCATGCGCCTCATGTCCCGCCTGCCCGCTCCGCCCACTTTATGATTACAGAAGGCGCGCGGGGCAGGAGCATGGAGGGACTGCACATTAATAGTTAGTAATCACGGGCACAGTAAGTTAGGGTTAATGAAACACAATATAGCAGCTGCGGGGCCGGTGTATGAGTCAAGCTGCACCGGCCCCGACACTAATGGGGGATCTGTGGATGACATGTATATAGCATAAGATGCTATATATGTGTCATCCACATAGCCCCCTAACAGTGTCATCCACAGATCCCCCCCCCCATTACAGCCTCATCCACAGATCCCCCCCCATTACAGCCTCATCCACAGATCGCCCCCCCCCCATAACAGTGATGTCCACAGGTCCCCCCCCCCATAACAGTGATGTCCACAGGTCGTCGTCCCCCCATAACAGTGATGTCCACAGGTCCCCCCATAACAGTGATGTCCACAGGTTCCCCCATAACAGTAATGTCCACAGGTTCCCCCTCATAACAGTAATGTCCACAGGTTCCCCCCATAACAGTAATGTCCACAGGCTCCCCCATAACAGTGATGTCCACAGGTCCCCCTCCACCCATAACGGTGATGTCCACAGGTCCCCCATAACGGTGACGTCCACAGGTCCCCCATAACGGTGACGTCCACAGGTCCCCCATAACGGTGACGTCCACAGGTCCCCCATAACGGTGACGTCCACAGGTCCCCCCATAACGGTGACGTCCACAGGTCCCCCCATAACGGTGCCGTCCACAGATCCTCCATAACAGTGTCATCCATAGATTCCACCATAACAGTGTGCCGTCCACAGATCCCCCATAACAGCGTCACCCACAGATCCCCCATAACAGTGTCACCCACAGATCCCCCATAACAGTGTCACCCACAGATCCCCTATAACAGTGCGTCATCCACAGATCCCCCATAACACTGTGTTATCCACAGATCCCCCATAACAGTGCGTCATCCACAGATCCCCCCCATAACAGTGCGTCATCCACAGATCCCCCCCATAACGGTGACATCCACAGATCCTCCACAACAGTGTGTCCTCCACAGATCCCCCAAAAACAGATCCCCCTGGAGGCACATTGGTTTGAAAACGCTATTATATTACCATTTATTAATTTATTAACACTTGTACAAAGGAAAAGAAAAGCCGTTGTCCATAGCAACCAAATTCCAGCTTTAATTTTTTTCATTGCTATCAGTAACTGCGGGGCTGTTTATACGAGGTATCGGTAATTGGTATCGGCGAGTACTTAAATAAAAGTATCGGTACTCGTACTCGGTCTTAAAAAAATGGTATCGGGACATCCCTAATTAAAATTATACGAACTGAGCACCTTGTCCATAGAGCTTGAAAAGGAGAGCCACCTTGAACGAGTTTTTGACCATTTAATACCTAGCCCACATTCCCACACCAAATGGAGCCACGCAGGTCTGCTCCGGTTTCTGGTCTGGGTTGTCTGTGTCAGCTGTCCCAGTACTACAGATGGCGCTAAAAATTAAGGACTGTTCCACTGGATCCAGGATGGTTGGGAGGTAGACAGGGGTGTTGCTATGATTAAATTCTATACTGCAGAAATTATACTGCCATACAGATAGTCCCCTATGTTAATATAAAAGTTCCACCAATAGCAATAATTCTCTCTTAGTGCCCTTATTACTAATAATGCCCCTATAATGATACTTCTCCCCAAGAGTGCCCTTGTTAGTAGAAGTGCCCTCCATATTGTGTCAAGTAATAATGCCCACCATAGTGCACCCAATAGTAATAAGGCTCTCCATAGTTCCCCTAGTATTAATAAGGCCCCCCTTTAATGCCCCCAGTAGTATTAAGGCCCCTTTACATTGCCCCTAGGAGTAATAATGTCCTCAATAGGACCCCCAGTGGTTACTGTATAATGCGCCCTATAGTGCCCCAGTAGTTATAATGCCCCTTGTAGTGACCCAGTAGTTATAATGCCCTCCTGCAGTTCCCCCATAGGTATAATGCCCTTCTGTAGTGCCCCCAGCAGTTACAATGCCGTCCTGTAGTGCCCCAGTAGTAATAAGAGGCTCTAGTACTTATAGTACCCCCTGTAGTGTCCCAGTATTTATGGTGCCCCTTATAGATATAATGATAATATCCCCCTGTAGTCCCCCTTATAGTTATAATGTTCCCACATAGTGCCCCCAGTACGTGTAATGCTCCTTTTAGTGCCCCCAGCACTTACTGAGCCCCCTAAGTTATAAAGCTCCCCCACACACACATGCAAACAATATTCCCTCAAGGTCAGCAAGAAAAAACAAAATACACACCTGACTTCCTACCACCGTCTGCGATGCAGACCACAGACCTCTTCCAGCCTGCAGCCGAGTTGCTGGCTTCTGGATTCAGGCAGTCGCATTGAAGTCAACACAATGCCTGTGACCCTCCGCAAACGTTTAACTGCCGACCACCTGCGCCTTTCTACTAGTGAGTGGCCATGGTGGTAATTTTACTGTATTGCTGTCCTAAGGACAGTGATACAGTTGTATAGTCAGCGGCCACAGCATTTTGGGTCCAGGACAAAACATTGCCTTGGATGTTTTGACCCAGCGACTCCCCTGAAGGTAGACATGTATCAAATTTATCAGAAGGGGCTAAGGATGGATGATAAATGTGGTGCAGGGAGAGACACTTTTATCCTACTTCATGCAAAAAAATTGTTTGGCTTATTTCACGCCAGAATTTTGTTGCAGTTTTAGCAATAAAATGTTGCATCTTTGGCCTATGGTCTTTCCCATTAAGCCATTCCCCTTTTCCATTAACCCACACCCCACTGGTGAACTAGGTACAGTGAGTTTCTATAAAACTGGATGCACTAAATTTTGACCAAAAAAAGGGGCAAATTTTGCCGCAAGTTACGACAACATGTGTAATACGTGTGCAATACTGAACATGCTATAAATTTTATAAACTTTATTCTGCTGCTTGTGAATAGAATATAATGCAGAGTGTGTCAGGATCTAGATGCCGAATCTGTATCCAAATCCTCATAGTAGGCGTAAAGGTCCCTTTAGACGGAACAATTCAGCAGGTGATTGTTGGGAGGGAAGTGTTCCTTCCCGGCAATTGCCTGCTCATCAGTGGAGGAAAGTGCTGCTATTACATGCAGCGATCTCCTCCACAGTATGGGGAGGAGTGATCGTTACCCTGGGTTCACACCTGAGCGTTTTACAGCGCGTTCAAACGCGCTGTAAAACGCTCAACACATGAAAACCAATGCATCCCTATGGGAGTGGTTCACACTTGCGCGTTTTACAGCGCGTAAAAACGCGCTGTAAAACGCCCGATGCATAAGCTCGTTCAGGAGCGTTTTTTTGGCCGTTTGTCGCGCTTTTCCTCCCATAGACTTCAATGGGAACGCGCGTTTAACGCGCGTTTAACGCGCGTTAAGTGTAGAGATGCCCTTTTTTAATTGGTCTCCAGACCAATTAAAAAAAGTCTCCAGAGTCACGAACGCGCGTAAAACGCGCGTTTACTAAAAACGCGCATAAAAACGCGCGACTAAAACGCGCGTAAAACGCGCGTCTTAGAAACGCTCAGGTCTGAACCCAGTGTTAATGCCATGGCTCACACCCATACAGACTCGTTTGCCAGCAGCAGAGCGTGACTAGACACCATGATCTGCTGCCGATTTAGGTTTCTCCCCAAACGATTAAATTACCCGATGAACATGCATTTCGCTCGTTCATCAGGTAATCGGCGGCACCTTTCCACCACCTGATAATCGCTAATAAGCGTTCCTAGAAACGCTTGTTAGCGATTATCTGGTGGATTCTCGCCCCATGTAAAGGGCCCTTAAAACCTCTATAAAGTCATGTGTAGATGTTCTGGATTTAGCGTGAAAGAGACTATAATGCCTGTCAATGGTGATTAGACAACCCCATCTACAGTACACGCAGCAGAAATAATCCAAGCAAAGCTGAGAGCATGCTGTGGGTTTAATGAATCTGCAGCAGATACGCAGAGAAGCCACACTGAAATCTTCATCTGCTACATGCAGATTTTTGCTGTGCACTTGCTGCATATTCACCCTTAGTATTGCATGTACCATACATGTCATGTCATTAGAGAAGATTAGATAGGGGGTCTCTATCCATTTAAGGGCTCACTCGACCATATCCATTTTTGCGGTCCACAAATCGCTGATCCGTAAAACACAGATACCAGCTGACATTTTTTTTCCTGCACACAATGGACAAGGATAGAACATATTCTATATTTTTACGGGACCGTGAAACAGATTTATGGATACCAGCATCTTTTGTGGCCCCATTGAGATGAATGGGTCCGCATCTGATCCACAAAAAATGCAGATTGTATGCGGACCAAAACCAAGGTGGTGTGCATGAACCCTAAGGCCTCTTTCACATGGGCGAGTTTTCCGCGCAGGTGCAATGCGTGATGTGAACGCATTGCACCCGCACTGAATCTGGACCCATTCATTTCTATGGGGCTGTGTACATGAGTGGTAATTTTCACGCATCACTTGTGCTTTGCGTGAAAATCGCAGCATGCTCTATATTCTGCGTTTTTCACGCAACACAGGTCCTATAGAAGTGGATGGGGCTGCGTGAAAATTGCAAGCATCTGCAAGCAAGTGCGGATGCGTTGCGATTTTCACGCATGGTTGCTTTGAGACTATCTGGATGGGGACCCGATCTTTATTATTTTCCCTTATAACATGGTTATTAAGGAAAATAATAGCATTCTCAATACAGAATGCTTAGTAAAATAGTGATGGAGGGGTTAAAAAAAATGTAAATGAATAAACTCACCTTAATCCACTCGAACGCACAGCCTGGCTTGTCTTCTTTCTTTTTTGAGAAAAAGGACCTGTGGTGACGTCACTGCGCTCATCACATGGTCCATAACCACAGGTGATAGCCTGAATGTCATATGTGCTCCTTTCTAATCGGGGGGTCCATGGGTGTTTTCTTGCAGCCCCCCTGGAGCCTGCTTGTACTGTCAGTGTGGAAAAGGATGCAGGTCACATAAATGTTAAAGGGAACCTCCAAACCTCCACCAACCTGATATCCACAGTTCACAGTGAATTGAAAAAGATATCCCAGCAAACGTGTAGCTTTATTCTCTTGCTTCTTTAATGTACTATATCAAATTACATTTGACGCGTTTCGGCACAAAGCCTGTTGGTGAAGGCTTTGTGCCGAAACGCGTCAAATGTAATTTGATATAGTACATTAAAGAAGCAAGAGAATAAAGCTACACGTTTGCTGGGATATCTTTTTCAAATAGTTTTGGGGATTGCTCCTTCACGCGCAACGTGGATTGTAGTAGAGTGCCGACTGGATTTCCTTTTGCTAAGTTCACAATGATGTCCTTCTGTATTCTGAGATTTAGCATAAGACAGAACTTTGAAGGGTTTACAGGGATGGAGCTGTACATCATCAGAAGCCACCTCCAGCAGATTGATATATAGTTTTGTGGGGAGAGATGCAATATAAGATGTAATTTAGTAGCCAAGTGGGCGGTCATACATAGTGACAGGCAGGCTACTGCATTTCTAAGGTGAGAGGTTTCCTTGACATCTTAAAGGGAACCTGTCACCGGGATTTTGTGCATAGAGCTGGGGACATGGGCTGCTAGATGGCCGCTAGCACATCCGCAATACCCAGTCCCCATAGCTCTGTGTGCTTTTATTGTGTAAAAAAAACTATTTGATACATATGCAAATTAACCTGAGATGAGTCCTGTCCATGAGATGAGTCAGGGAAAGGACTCATCTCAGGTTAATTTGCATATGTATCAAATCAGTTTTTTTTACACAATAAAAGCACACAGAGCTATGGGGACTGGATATTGTGGATGTGCTAGCGGCCATCTAGCAGCCCATGTCCCCAGCTCTATACCCAAAATCCAGGTGACAGGTTCCCTTTAAGCTATATAGCAGATGTGTGCAAATAGCAGGAAAAGCATGGCTGCAATGCAATTATCCTCTATGAAGTAAAAAGTGGTCAATTACTATGAGTCACTAAATTACTCATACTTTTCTCTCTTGCAGTCATCTTAATAACTTGAACGTGACGTGAGGTACATGGAATGTAAACTCCAAGGATGATCATTTTAAGAATGAGGTAGTCATCGTATTATATTTCAGGTCCCTCATAAACTTTACTATGACACACACTGTATAACACTATAGGAAACCTTACTAAGTACTAACTCATCACCTCATTTTATCCCTATATGGAATTAATTAAATGGGCTCTGCCATGATTGTTGTAAAAAAATAAAAATTAGACATCATACAGTACACGAAAATCTCTTTCTAACACAGCCCGAATCAGCCCTGTACCTCACATGGATCCAGAGATCTCCCTATTTATTGCTCAAATTGCTCTGCTTGATTTATCGACATCTCCGGGGGAGCGTCCTTTCTCTTCCCCTTAAATTGCCACAGCTTCTAACAGAAGATATGACAGGTGACAGCTGAATATTTAAACTGAGCGCATGCGACCATCTCAAGGAGGTGGACAACAAATAAGGAAAAGAACAAAACAGCAGGTGGCGCTATGCAGATACATTTTATTGAATAGCTCAGAGGCTATGCTAAATTTTTTATTACATGCAATTACAAATATATGTAGAATATTTTTCATGGGACAACCCATTTAACTGAGCACCTCAAAGCCATATAATAAAAGTACACATGGCTGAACTAGGCATCACAGTCAAGGAGGAGGAATATTAGCTAGATTGTTACAGTCCTACTATAATTCACTGAAGGGGTTGTCTCATGTAATTGATCCATGTCCATATGCCCTAGTAGAGCATATGGGTGCCAGAATTGAGAGATGCTCTGTGTGAGTGGAGGGTCCCGTGCACCCCATTTGAATGTAGCAATGGTCCAGTATGAGCACCACAGCTTTATTCAAACTCTATAGGAGCACAGCTATTTTCAGCAGTCTTATAGACTTTGAATGGAGCAGTGGTGCATATGCTCAAAGCAGTTGGTGCTCCATTTAAAGCGGTTTAATTCCCACCCCACTAGCCAGTGCATAGGGGATAACTTCTTATAATACCCCTTTAAATTAGAGTTTTGACCCTGATGTGTCAAATCTTATCCTGTATGAAAATGTTATAGATTATTCACTTGTATACTCTGCGTAATGTAACCTGAATTGAGAATTCTCTAGGGCGTCCACATACTTTACTATTGTTGCATAAAAATTATGGCAGCTTTTCACACCTCTTACCACTTTTGAACAGTCTCCAAAAAGACCAACATTTAACCACTTCCAGACCGGGCCATTTACACCCTTCCTGACCAGGCCTAATTTTTAAAATCTGACATGTGTCACTTTATGTGGTAATAACTTGTGCGCCCCGTTGCCATATTACAGACCGCATATCCGGATCCGCAATACATGGGCCCCGTTCCTTGTGCATTCACTTCAAAGGGTCCGCAAATCCGGAGATGCGGAATGGGCTGACGGAACGGAACACTACGGAAGCACTACGGAGTGCCTCCGTGGGGTTTTGTCCTGTACTTCTGTTTCACAAAAAGATAGAACATGTCCTATCTTTTTGCGGAACGTGCGAATCGCGGACCCATTCAAGTGAATGGGTCCGCGATCCGCTGCGGCTGCCCCACAGTCGGTGTTCGTGCTTTGCGGCCCTGCTATTTGCGGTCCGGAGCATGGCCAAGGGGCGCACGTTCGTAACATACATAGTAACATAGTATATAAGACCGAAAAAAGACATTTGTCCATCCAGTTCTGCCTGTTTCCTACAAGTTGATCCAGAGGAAGGCAAAAAACCCCTGTGAGGCAGAAGCCAATTTTCCTCACTTAAGGGGAAAAAAAATTCCTTCCCGACTCCAATCAGGCAATCAGAATAACTCCCTGGATCAACGACCCATCTCTAGTAGCTGTAGCCTGTAATATTATTACACTCCAGAAATACATCCAGTCCCCTCTTGAATTCCTTTATTGTACTCACCATCACCACCTCCTCAGGCAAGAGGCCTTAAAGACAGATAGTGATGCCTCATAAAATATTTATTAATTAACATTCCCCATATGTTGGCATCATTTTAGTAATGTAATTTTATTTTTTAGGACGCTAGAAGATTTAGAATTTTAGAAGCAATTTTTGAAATTTTTAAGAAAATTTCCAAAGTCAACTTTTTTAAGGACCAGTTCAGTTCTGAAGTCACTTTGTGGGGCTTACATAATAGAGTTAACCCATACATGACCGAATTTTAGAAATGACAACCCTCAAACTATTCAATACTGGTTTTAGAAATCTTGTTAGCCCTTTAAGTATTCCACAGGAATTAAAGCAAAATAGAGGTGACATTTCAAAATGTCACTTTTTTTGCAGATTTTCCATTTTAATCTATTTTTTTCCTGGAACATGTCAAGGGTTAACAACAAAACAAACCTCAATATTTATTACCTTGATTCTGCAATTGCAGAAACACTTCATATGTGGTCGTATACCGCTGTTTGGGCACACGGCAGGGCACAGAAGGCAAGGAGCGTCATATGGTTTGTGGAGAGCACATTTTGCTGGAATGGTCTTTGGGCACAATGTTGCATTTGAAGAGGCCCTGAGGTAACCCAACAGTGAAAACCCCCAAAAAGTGACTACATTATGTAAACTACACCACCCAAGGAATTTTTAAGGGGCGTAGCGAGCACTTCACTCAAAAGCTGTTTCATTGATTTTTTAATACTTGGGTGTGAAAATGAAAAATTACATTTTTTTTTACAAGAAAATGGTGCTTTAGGCCCAAACTTTCTTTTTCACAAATATCCCCCCCCCCCCAAATTTGCTACCTTCTTTCTCCTAAATATAGTAACACCCCAATTGTGGTCGTAAACTGTTATTTGGGGATATCCCAGGGCTCAGAAGGGAGGGAGAGCGGCATCTGGATTTTCTACCATGGAATTTTCTGTCATGGATTTTAAGAGCAATAACTTCTTATTTATTTTTTGCTGAATGAGCTGCATGAGGTCCTATTTTGTGCAAGACAAGCTGTAGTTTGTATTGGCACAATTGTGGCATACATTTGGCTTTCTGGTTGCTTTTTATCTCATTTTTGGGAGGTGAAGTCACAAATAAAGCTGTTTGGAGCTATTTTTCGATTTTTTTTCACACCGTTTACTTGATTGGGTAGATAATGTGATATTTTTATAGATCCGGTCATTACGGACGCAACAATGCCAAATATGTCTATTTTTTTATTATTTTTTTTACACAGTAATGTCCAGAATGTCCATTCAGAGATAAACCGACCACCCGAGGACGTTTATAGTCAATGGGCTGTCAGGAAGTGGTTAAAGAATAAAATTATTAATTGTATTAATTAATTAAAATGTTAATATATCTTTGTAATTTTTAGATATGCTGTAATTGTATTCCTTAAATTGTGACACAGTGTTCTTTTTGGAGGTTATTGTTATATAAAAACAATACCTAGTCGTTATCGTACTAAGCCCCATTTATATAGGTGAAGCACTTTTCAAAAGTGGTGTGAAAAGTTGGAGGGGCTTAACAGATCATAGCTTCTTAGATTCTCTAAGTTTATTAAAAGGCCTGGCTATTTCTGTAACTAGACCCCTCCATAGTGCCAACAGTAGTTCTAGGGTCCCCAAAAGTAACAGAAAATCCGTGAAGCAGGCTAAAGGCCTATTCCAGCACAGTCGGCCACTATGAAGACATTGCACTATCTAAGACCCGACGAAGTCACTCTGTGCTGCCTCATAGACTTGAGGCTTAGCAGCCTCTGGCCTATGTGAGTGAACGGCAGTGTTGGGAACCAATGGTTTCCATGCCCCACTGCAGTTCTCAACTGTATTGCCGTTATGAATATATCTGTGGTCTGAGCCCGAATGTTCTGGCCTAGCGATGCCTAGGGCAGCCCACTTCGAAATCGGCCCATCTGGCATTTGCCAGATAGGCAGTCCGGACCTGGGCATGCCTTAACAAGAAACACCATAAATCTTGTGCATTTTTAGATCGTCTAGTCTATGTATATACTGTCTAAACATAAGGATTATTATTTCTCTAAAGTAACTCGCTAATATTAACCCCTTAAGGACTTAGCCCTATTTCAACCTAAGGACCCGGCCATTTTTTAAAAATCTGACCAGTGTCACTTTATGTGGTGATAACTTTTAAACGCCTTTACATATACAGGCCATTCTGAGATTGTTTTTTCATCACATATTGTACTTCATGACACTGGTAAAATTGAGTCAAAAAATTTCAGTTTTATTTATAAAAAAATACCAAATTTACCAAAAATTTGGAAAAATTAGCAATTTTGCAAGTTTCAATTTCTTTACTTCTATAATACATATTAATACCGCCAAAAAAAGTTATTGATTTCCATTCCCCATATGTCTACTTCATATATCGATCATTTTGGAAATGCTATTTTATTTTTTGGGGACGTTACAAGGCTTAGAAGTTTAGAAGCAAATGTTGAAATTTTTCATAAAATGACCCCATTCTAGAAACTACACCCCTCAAAGTATTCAAAACTGATTTTACAAAAGCTGTTAACCCTTTAGGTTTTCCACAAGAGTTAATGGCAAATGGAGAAAAAAATTCAGAATTTCGATTTTTTTTTTGGGGAACATTTTCCATTTTAATCCATTTTTTCCAGTAACAAAGCAAGGGTTAATAGCCAAACAAAACTCAATATTTATTGCCCTGATTCTGTAGTTTGCAGAAACACCCCATATGTGGCCATAAAATGCTGTATGGCCAAACGGCAGGGCGCAGAATGAAGGGAACGCCATATGGTTTTTGGACTGGATTGTCGACAACATGTCCTATTTGAAGCCCTCCCCGATGCACCCCTAGAGTAGAAACTCCATAAAAGTGACTCCATCTAAGAAACTACATCCCTCAAGGTATTGAAAACCGGTTTTACAAACTTTGTTAACCCTTTAGGTGTTCCACAAGAGTTATTGGCAAATGGAGATGAAATTTCTGAATTTCTATTTTTTGTTACCTTGCCTCAAAAAAAAGTGTAATATAGAGCAACCAAAAATCATATTTACCCTAAAATAATACAAAAAAAACTGCCACCTTATCCCGTAGTTTCCAAAATGGGGTCACTTTTTTGGAGTTTCTACTGTAGGGGTGCATCAGGGGGACTTCAAATGGGACATAGTGTCAAAAAAGCAGTCCAGCAAAATCTGCCTTCCAAAAACCATATGGCGTTCCCTTCCTTCTACGCTCTACCGTTTGGCCATACAGCAGTTTACGACCACATATGGGGTGTTTCTGCAAACTAGAGAATCAGGGCAATAAATATTGAGTTTTGTTTGGCTGTTAACCCTTGCTTTGTTACTGGAAAAATGGATTAAAATGGAAAATTTGCCAAAAAAATAGCTGTTTTGGGACCGTTTTTATTTTTTTTATTTACATCGTTAAACTGACAGGTTAGATTGTGTGCTATTTCTATAGAGCAGGTTGTTACGGACGCGACAATACCAAATATGACTACTTTTTGGGTTTTTTGTTTCAGTTTTTCATAACAAAGCATTTTTGAAAAAAAAATATTTTTTAGTGCCCACATTCTGAAAGCCATATTTTTTTGGGCGACTGTCTTGTATAGGGGCTCATTTTTTGCGGAATGAGATGACGGTTTGATTGGCACTATCTTGGGGTGCATATGACATTTTGGTCTCTTGCTATTACACTTTTTGTGATGTAAGGTGACAAAAATGACTTTTGACACAGTATTTATATAATTATTTTTTCTGTGTTCACCTGAGGGGTTATTTCATGTGTTATTTTTATAGAGCAGGTTGTTACGGATGCGGCGATACATAATATGTATACTTTTTTATATTTATTTAAGTTTTACACAATAATATTATTTTTGAAACCAAAAAAATCATGTTTTAATGTCTCCATAGTCTGAGAGCCATATTTTTTATTTTTTTGGGCGATTGTCTTATGTAAGGTATCATTTTTTGTGGGATGAGATGACGGATTGATTGGCACTATTTTTGGGTGCATATAACTTTTTGATCACTTGCTATTACAGTTTTTGAGATGTGAGGTGACAAAAATGTTTTTTTTTTACATTGTTTTTATTTTTTACGGTATTTACCTGAGGGGTTAGATCATGTGATATTATTATAGAGCAGATTTTTACGGACACGGCGATACCTAATATGTATACTTTTTTTAAAATTTATTTTACTTTAACACTATAACAGCATTTTAGAAAAAAAAAATTATGTTTTAGTGTCTCTATTGTCTGAGAGCCATATTTTTTTATTTTTTGGGGCGATTGTCCTATGTAGGGGCTCATTTTTTGCGAGATGAGATGGCGGTTTAATTGCTACTATTTTGAGAGGCATACGCCTTTTTGGTCGCTTTTTATTACACTTTTTGTGATGTAAGGTAACAAAAAATGGCTTATTTTACACCATTTTTTTTTGTTACGGTATTTGCGTGAGGGGTTAGGCCATGTGATATTTTTATAGAGCAGGTTTTTTCGGACGCGGCGACAGCTAATATGTGTAGTGTATTTTATTTTTTACATTTTTATTCAGTGATATGTGTTTGACCCATATCCACTTGGTTCTTGTAGATCGAGTGGATCTAGTGTCTATATAATACAGTACAGTACACTACCAGTACACTGCAGTAGATATTTATGATATTCAGAAAAGGAAGCATGGTGCTAATGACTACAAGTAATGTATTGCATGTATAGCTGGTTATTGCAGTCTGCTTTGTTTAATTAGACTTGTCTGTGCAATTTCTTAATGGTAGGGTGAATAATTACTTTTTAATTAGCCCTGCCACGCCCAGCTTAATAAATAAATTACTAGGTTATTAGAGATACAAAAAAAAAAAAAGTTTGAATGATACTGACTTTAAGGCCACGTTTACACGGCGACAATTGTCAGGGCACAACTTCACTGCAACAATTGTCGCGCGACATTTTGTCGCACTATTGTCGCGCGACAATTATTATAATGGGAGTCTATGGTGTCGCATTGCGACATGCTGCGACTGCGACGCGACAGTCGCAGAAAAACCCATCTTGAATGGATATTTTGCGACTGTCGTGTCGCAGTCGCAGCATGTCGCATGTCGCAATGCGACACCATAGACTCCCATTATAAAAATTGTCGCGCGACAATAGTGCGACTTTTTGTCGCGCGACAAATGTCGTCGTGTGAACGTAGCCTAAAGGGGTTTTCCGGGATTTTATTATTGATGACCTATTCTCGGGATTGGTCATCTATATCAGATCAGTGGGGGTCTGACACCCGACACCCCTGCCAATCAGCTGGTTGAAGAGAAGGCGGCGAGCAGGTATACAATAAAGGGAAGGCAGCTCTTGCGGGGAGCGCAGCCTTCTGTTCAAGCAGCTAATCAACGGGGCTGCGGGGTGTCAGACCCCCACAGATCTAATATTGATGACCTACCCTGATGATAAGTCATCAATATTAAAATCCCAGAAAACCATTTTAATCTCCTAACAGTGTAGTAAGTAACTTTTATGATTTTATTTTTAGGGAGAAAGATAAAAAAAAAAATTGTGGAATTTATTTACGGCGTTCACTGTGTGGTAGAGATGAGAGAATTGAAGCTGACGAAGTGGAATTCGATCCGAATTTCAGGAATTATTCGATTCGCAATGAATCCGAATTTCCTCACGCTTAGGCCTCATGCACACGACCGTTGTTTGTTTCCGCGTCCGTTATTCAATTTTTCGTGATTTTCTGCGGACCCATTGGTTTTCAATGGGTCCGTGGAAAATTCGGAAAATGCACCGTTTGTCCTCCGTGTCCGTGGTCCGTGATTCCAGTCCGTCAAAAAAATATAACCTGCCCTATTCTTGTCCGCAATAAACGGTTTGCGGACCCATTTAAGTCAATGGGACCATGAAAAAATGCGGATGGCCATCCATGTGTCATCCGTGTTCCGCGTCCGTGTTTTTTTGCGGATCCCTTGGCAGGCACTCGGCAAAAATTGTCAGCCTGTCTTTTGGTAAAATCTTTTGTGTCATGTCCGCAAAAAAAAAACGGAAGACACACGGAAAAACAACGGAAGCGAAAACGGACACGGAACAACGGAACACCGTTTTGCGGACCGCAAAAAACAACTGTCGTGTGCATGAGGCCTTAGTGGTAACGAATCGCATTTTTTCCTAAAATGGCTGCTGCACGTGTGAGGACATGGAGCAAAGAACTCTGGGAAGACGGGATCACCCATAATGCCATGCATGCAGCCAATCAGCAGTCAGCCAGCCCTCTGATGTCACAGCCCTATAAATAGCCTCACCCATCTTGGATTCTGCCATTTTCCAGTGTACTTAGTGCAGGGAGAGATGTCAGCAGGCACTAGGGACAGTGCTACAAAAAAAGTAATTGTGCCAAAAAAAACTATTTACAAGTGCAGGGAAAAGTGTAGGAAAAGGGTAGGGAGGAATCATTCCACAGCATTTATGTTGAACAGGGTTCAGTAGGGGAGGTTACAGTCTGGGTAATAGGAACAATCCGATTACACTTTGTTGCACTGACTGGGGACCCAAATTGCCATTATACAGCTCTGTAATTCCAGCAAACCGTTCTTATTAGGGTGCAAGTTCTGTTTGATACAGCCATTAACAGGGTGTATTACAATGAAATATTTCCCTTGTGCGGTGCAGTTATATGTTCTAAAGCATTTTTTGGCTTGTATTAGTCGGAAAAAAAGGGCTTATTAGCAATTGTGTGGTGAAGTGCGAAAATTACAGCACTTTTTGTCCTGCATTAGTGGCAAAAGTAAAATATATTTGCCGTTGAGCGGTGCAGTTATATGTTCTAAAGCCCTTTTTGTCGTGTGTTAGTGACAAAAGAAAAATATATTTGCAGTTCAGCGGTGCAGTTACCGTATATGTTATAAAGCCCTTTTTGTCGTGTAATAGTGGCAAAAGAAAAATATATTTGCCGTTCAGTGGTGCAGTTATATGTTCTAAAGCCTTTTGTGGCATGTATAAGTGAAAAAAGAAAAATATATTTGCCCTTCAGCAGTGCAGTTATAAGTTCTAAAGACTTTTGTGGCGTGTATAAGTGGAAAAAGAACACCGCCCCTGGGCACTTGCGAGCCCTTATTTACATACCAATAAAAGTCAGTTTTTGCCTCCGGTGAGCTTCACAAGAACTCAACAAAAGTACGATTAGAATAATCTACTGTTATGCTAATGTGCTTTGCACTTGGTCTATTATGGCCAAATGTGGTGACAGACTCCCCTTAACTTTTTTCTGTATTCTTCTGTATAAAACGATGGTGTAGAAGGAGTGCGCTTCTTCTTATGTCGATTAGCTATACATTGGTAAAAAAAAATTGTGAAACAGCCTTTATGGGGAAAATAGATGGGTGATTGTTGATTTTCTTCTATATGAACCGAATTACTCCGATTAGCCATTCAGTGGTTAAATTTGTTTGTGATACAGCCTTTTTTTGGTGAAAATTGGTCGTTAGCTGTAACTATGGTCAAGGACAATATATGTCCTTTACGGCCCCCTAGGTATATGTGGTTCCTGCCCAGCCACACCAGCAACTTGGCCAGATGACTCCGCTTCCGCCTCCACGTTCTCACGCTGTTGGTCCTGCGACAATGTCCACCTCTACCTCCTCATCCTCCACCGTGTCCTCAGCCTCCACTGCAGCGACAATTCACAGTGTGGTAGTGTAGCATCAGAACAGGTGTTTAGTGCGGCGGGGTCCATAGTTACCCCAAGAAGAACTAGCCTGTGCACCCAAAATGGAGTGGAGAGACTGACCTTTGTCAAGATGAATCAGGCGTGGATCAGCCAGGATTTCCACCCACCAATGCCTGATGCATCAGACTAGATTATCCATGGTGCCACACCAACACTTTGACAAAAGAGACCGGTTTCTTCTGGCTACCTGCCTCAGCTACTATTCTGATGCTGCCACCCGCCTGATGCCACAAATCTGATGCCAAGTGCTCCTTCTTTCACCCACCATCTTCAGCTGCTACTGGTATTGCCACCCACATCCCCACTCTGTCACTGGGTCACTTTGTGGTCTCCTGATATTGCTGACACCTCCACACTATGTCACCTTGCCACTTTGTGGTCTCCTGATGCTGCTGCCACCTCCACACTATGTCACCTTGCCACTCTGTGGTCTCCTCATGCTGCTGCCAGCTAAACACTGGCACCTTGCCACTCTGTGGCCTCCTGATGCTGCCGCCTCCTCTTGATGCTGCGGCCACCTCCAGACTCTGTCATTGGGCCTCTCTGTGGTCTACTCATGCTGCTTCCACCTCACCACCATGTCATAGGGCCACTCTTTGGACTTTTCATCCTGTTCCCACCCTTCCCACTTCATGCATGGGCCACTATTTTGCCTTTCGGTCTGGCTGACATCATAATTTATTTGACCCTTCTTCTGATCTGTCAGAAGGAAGGAAAAATGAGACACACAACGGATCCTGTCTGTGTAGCAGCTGTAAGGCCTGTATGGTCCCATCAGAATTGGCTTATGATTTGGTAGCCAAAAGCAGGAGTAGGTACAAAACACAGAAGACATGCAAATATTCCATTCATGTCATCTCTGTTTTGGATCCACTCCTGTTTTTTTTTTTGCATTGGCAATTACTGACCAAATGCTGACCGAGTGAAGGCAGATGCTCAACAGACAGGATCCGTTTTTTGGGGGTTATTGTTTTGACGGATCAGAGGAAGGGCAAAATAATCAGTGACGTCAACACAAACTTACTGCTGACACCCTCTCCACTCTGTTGGGGGGCTCTACTTGTTTAAACGTTTAATAGAACAGGTTCTGCAGATATCTATGTGGAATCAGCTGATGACGAAGTAGAAGCAGTGCGCTTCTTCTTGGCGCTAACATCGACCTGTAAGGCAGAGTTCATACTTGAGTTATTTGGTCAGTTTTGGCCCCGTGACTGCCCAAATAAGTGTAGTGTGCAGTGTAGTGTGGTGTTCTACACCACTATAAAGGCTCTCTGCAGCCAGGAAATAGCCATTTTTAACGAAATTCGCCGTTAATAAATTCGGTCCGAACAAATTTTTTTTCAAAAAATTTGGCAAACCGGCCGAATCGAATTTCTTAATAATTCGCTCATCTCTACTGTGTGATAAAAATAACATAATTCTATTATGTGGGTCACTACACATAATAATTGATGACCTATCCTGAATATAGGGTCATCAATATTAACCACCTGGAAAACCCCATTACATACTGGTAAAACATTTAACTGTTGTAAAGTCCCAAAAATAGAGAATTGAGAGATTATGGAGTATATTTTTTCTGTGTGTTATGTCTCCCTCACCAGGAGAGATATGGTATTTATCCATAGAGCTAAACATTACATATTGGTCCTAAGAAAAACTATATGATAGTAGATTAAATAATAACAATTATTTCAAATACTTATCATTGGCAAAACAGGATTTCCAACAGTATTGTAGGAATAGAGTTATACTTCCTCATTTCAGAAGGGTGAAGTCCAAATCTCTCAAGATTTCAAATGCACTTTGATATATTATGCTTCTATGGGAGTTATTAACTATGGGGCTTATTCTATAGCATCTGAATGGTAAAATGGAGCTTAGCTGGTACTGGTCAAGAGCATAAACATTATTTTGGAAATTATATATATTCTTATTGTAGTGTATGATTTTCTTCTGTATTATGCAGCCCAGGTAGAAAAAGAAACTCATCTGCTTCAAGGTCAGGTCAACATTAGAGATCACAAGATGTGCTGGCCCTAACACGTAGGTAGCAAGGTCTACAGCTTCCAGAAAACCACGTAGGCTGCCCCCAGGAGCAGAGGTGGCCCATGCCAGAGATTCTCTTATACATCTCAACCTCGGATGATCTGATCGTTTGATCTCTCAGGATCTTCTATGATGCCATAATGAGCTATGTCCAGGGGCGTAACTACCATAGCGGCAGACCATGTGACTGCTATAGGGCCAGGGCAAGAGGGGGCCTAGTCTTAGTTGGGATTATCTCCTCTTCTACTGGAGGTGAAAACTTGGTCTGGACTCTACCCTCCAAAGGAACTATTTTTAGCAAATTGGAAAAATGGCCCAAAGCCTGGGTGGGGGTCCTGGTTTGATCTTTGCTAGGGGGCCCTTACTTTTCTATGTATGCCACTGCCACATTGCCTGACATGTCACCTCTAAGGTCAATACTATGATGTCATAGGTAGGCATTATTGTCCTGTAGGGTACTGTTTGGTGATGTCACAAGTGAAGGTTTGGTGGATACTGGCTCTATAAATTGAGCTCCAGTAAATACAGCTGTCACACAGCAATGATCAGGGAGTTTGGGATCAGGAGTGGCCCATGCCAGAAGATTTTTAACTCCCACATAACAAGTGAAGATCGTAGGTGCAGTATGTTTGAATGGACGGGGCATCACATGGAGGTGATTTGCTGTTCACATGACCCTCCATCAACAGCCATTTTACGGACAGGACTTCTTTGTGGACAGCACAAAAGACTTGCCCGATAGGGGGCTCACCTTATAAAATACAGAAAATGGTGTAGAATTTCAACAAAGGCTATATTAGTAAATTTTATATAATCATCTCACAAACACACTGGTCAACACAAACCAGAAAGTGGCCATACATGGTCTATCCAGGTGTGCATGTTTATGAGGGATTAGGAACAGATTGGATATTATCTGCACCCTGCATATAGACAGCACTAGGGTACAGTCATGGCCAAAAGTTTTGAGAATGACACAAATATTAGTTTTCACAAAGTTTGCTGCTAAACTGCTTTTAGATCTTTGTTTCAGTTGTTTCTGTGATGTAGTGAAATATGATTACATGCACTTCATGCGTTTCAAAGGCTTTTATCGACAACTACATGACATTTATGCAAAGAGTCAGTATTTGCAGTGTTGTCCCTTCTTTTTCAGGACCTCTGCAATTCGACTGGGCATGCTCTCAATAAACTTCTGGGCCAATTCCTGAATGATAGAAACCCATTCTTTCATAATCACTTCTTGGAGTTTGTCAGAATTAGTGGGTTTTTGTTTGTCCACCCGCCTCTTGAGGATTAACCACAAGTTCTCAATGGGATTAAGATCTGGGGAGTTTCCAGGCCATGGACCCAAAATGTCAACGTTTTGGTCCCCGAGCCACTTAGTTATCACTTTTGCCTTATGGCACGGTGCTCCATCATGCTGTAAAATGCATTGTTCTTCACCAAACTGTTGTTGGGTTGTTGGAAGAGGTTGCTGTTGGAATGGTGTTTTGGTACCATTCTTTATTCATGGCTGTGTTTTTGGGCAAAATTGTGAGTGAGCCCACTCCCTTGGATGAGAAGCAACCTCACACATGAACGGTCTCAGGATGCTTTGCTGTTGGCATGACACAGGACTGATGGTAGCGCTCACCTTTTCTTCTCCGGACAAGCCTTTTTCCTGATGCCCCAAACAATCGGAAAGAGGCTTCATCAGAGAATATGACAGATCAATCTGTCCCTGATGTTTTTTTTGGAGAGAAGTGGCTTCTTTGCTGCCCTTCTTGACACCAAGCCATCTTCCAAAAGTCTTCGCCTCACTGTGCGTGCAGATGTGCTCACACCTGCCTGCTGCCATTCCTGAGCAAGCTCTGCACTGGTGGCACTCGGATCCCGCAGCTGAATCCTCTTTAGGAGACGATCCTGACGCATGCTGGACTTTCTTGGACGCCCTGAAGCCTTCTTAACAAGAATTGAACCTCTTTCCTTGAAGTTGTTGATGATCCTATAAATTGTTGATTGAGGTGCAATCTTAGTAGCCACAATATCCTTGCCTGTGAAGCCATTTTTATGCAATGCAATGATGGCTGCACGCGTTTCTTTGCAGGTCACCATGGTTAACAATGGAAGAACAATGATTTCAAGCATCACCCTCCTTTTAACATGTCAAGTCTGCCATTTTAACCCGATCAGCCTATCATAATGATCTCCAGCCTTGTGCTCGTCAACATTCTCACCTGAGTTAACAAGACGATTACTGAAATGATCTCAGCAGGTCCTTTAATGACAGCAATGAAATGCAGTGGAAAGTTTTTTTTGGGATTAAGTTAATTTTCATGGCAAAGAAGGACTATGCAATTCATCTGATCACTCTTCATAACATTCTGGAGTATATGCAAATTACTATTATAAAAACTTAAGCAGCAACTTTTCCAATTTCCAATATTTATGTAATTCTCAAAACTTTTGGCCACGACTGTACATCCACACAGTCATGTTTCTGCTTGGAATTTTAGAAGAGAAAACCAGAAGTGAATCAAAAAAGGGAAGTTGTATCAGTCCTTTATACTTTCCTGTTACGATCCACTCCTGATTCTGTCTTCCAAAACTGCATGCAGAAACCTGACCGTGTGGCTGTATCCTTAGAGATTTAGCTTCAATTATATGCAGATGGTATTTAGAAGATTATCCAATTTCAAAGATAAAATTGACAAAATCCAAAAAAGCTTCAGACAACAACCCCTCCACCTTAATCTTCAAATCAAACCTCACCATTTGTGCCCTTGACCCAATCCCATCCCTACTCATCCCCAACTTCACCAATATGGTTATCCCTGCCCTAACCCGCCTTTTTAACCTATCAGTAACTACTTGTGTCTTTCCTTCCTCTTTTAAACATGTTACCATCACACCCATACTCAAGAAGCCTTCCCTGGACTCATCCTCTTTATCGGGCTTTCCCCATCTCTCTACTCCCATTCACATCAAAACTCCTAGAATAACATGTCCATTTTAAAACTGTCCTCCCATCTCTCATCCCACTCACTCTTTGAACCACTACAATCCGGCTTCAGACTCAATCACTCCAGTAAATTGCCCTAACCAAAGTTGGCAACAATCTGGTAGCTGCCAAAGCTAAACGTCATTACTCTGTGCTACCCCTTTTTGACCTGCCCTCTGCCTTTGACACCGTTGACTAGTCTCTCCTGTTACAAACCCCCTTTTCCCTTGGCATCAAAGTCCTGGTCCTCTCCTGGATCTCCTGAATCACCAACAGAACCTTTATAGTTTCCCATTCACATACTACCTCCTCATCATGTCCCCTTTCTATTGATGTCCTTCAAGGCTCTGTCCTGGATCTCCTACTTTTCTCCACTTATATTTTTATATACCACCTCTATGCTGATGACTCTCAAATCTACCACTGTGGCCCAAATAGCTCTTCCCTGATGCTAGAGTATTAGCCCTTGTATGCTGCAGTCAGTGCTGACCGCTGCATGCACAAGGTTTGCGGTGGGTACGGACACCCTCCCCTACCCCCTTAAACCAGGGCTTGCCTCCTTTGAAGCCTATGAAACCCAGCCCTAGGCTGGATCTCATAGAAATGATGTCAGTGTAATCAGGGCAGTTTCTAAGGAATTTTGCCAAACGGGGCGAACAATACAGAAGTGCCTCTCCATGCCTCCCTCCTTTCATGTGCCAGAAGTGCCTCTCCATGCCTCCCCCCCTTTATGTGCCAGAAGTGCCTCTCCATGCCTCCCCCCCTTTATGTGCCAGAAGTGCCTCTCCATGCCTCCCCCTTTATGTGCCAGAAGTGCCTCTCTATGCCTTCCCCCCTTTATGTGCCAGAAGTGCCTCCCCCCTTTATGTGCGAGAAGTGCCTCTCCATGCCTCCCCCCTTTATGTGCCAGAAGTGCCTCTCCATGCCTCCCCTTTTTATGTGCCAGAAGTGCCTCTGAGCCTCTCCATGCCCTCCTTTCATGTGCCAGAAGTGCCTCTCCATGCCCCCCCCTTTATGTGCCAGAAGTGCCTCTCCATGCTTCCCCCTTTATGTGCCAGAAGTGCCTCTCTATGCCCCCCCCCTTTATGTACCAGAAGTGCCTCTCCCCCTTTATGTGCAAGAAGTGCCTCTCCATGCCTCTCCCCGCTTTATATGCCAGAAGTGCCTCTCCATGCCTCCTCTTTTTATGTGCCAGATGTGCCTCTGAGCCTCTCCATGCCCTCCTTTATGTGCCAGACGTGCCTCTCCATGCCTCCCCTTTATGTGCCAGAAGTGCCTCTCCATGCCTCCCCTTTATGTGCCAGAAGTGCCTCTCCATGCCTCCCCTTTATATGCAGAAGTGCCTCTCCATGCCTCCCCTTTATGTGCCAGAAGTGCCTCTCCATGCCTCCCCTTTCATGTGCCAGAAGTGCCTCTCCATGCCCCCCTTTATGTGCCAGAAGTGCCTCTCCATGCTTCCCCTTTATGTGCCAGAAGTGCCTCTCTATGCCCCCCTTTATGTGCCAGAAGTGCCTCCCCCTTTATGTGCAGAAGTGCCTCTCCATGCCTCCCCTTTATGTGCCAGAAGTGCCTCTCCATGCCTCCCCCTTTCATGTGCCAGAAGTGCCTCTCCATGCCCCCCTTTATGTGCCAGAAGTGCCTCTCCATGCTTCCCCTTTATGTGCCAGAAGTGCCTCTCCCCTTTATGTGCAAGAAGTGCCTCTCCATGCCTCTCCCCTTTATGTGCCAGAAGTGCCTCTCCATGCTTCCCCCTTTATGTGCCAGAAGTGCCTCCCCCCCTTTATGTGCAAGAAGTGCCTCTCCATGCCTCTCCCCGCTTTATATGCCAGAAGTGCCTCTCCATGCCTCCCCTTTTTATGTGCCAGAAGTGCCTCTGAGCCTCTCCATGCCCTCCTTTATGTGCCAGACGTGCCTCTCCATGCCTCCCCCTTTATATGCGAGAAGTGCCTCTCCATGCCTCCCCCCTTTATGTGCCAGAAGTGCCTCTCCATGCCTCCCCCTTTATGTGCCAGAAGTGCCTTTCCATGCCTCCCCCCTTTATGTGCCAGAAGTGCCTCTCCCCCTTTATGTGCCAGAAGTGCCTCTCCATGCCTCCCCACCTTTATGTGCCAGAAGTGCCTCTCCATGCCTCCCCCCTTTTTATGTGCCAGAAGTGCCTCTGAGCCTCTCCATGCCCCCCACTTTATGTGCCAGAAGTGCCTCTGAGCCTCTCCATGGCCCCCCCTTTATGCGCCAGAAGTGCCTCTGAGCTTCTCCATGCCCCCCCCCCTTCATGTGCCTGTAACAAGTATAAAAATAAAAAACACTTTTACTTACCTCCAGCGATGTGATGCAGGCCTCTTGTGTGTCCCGCGCTGTACGCGCCGCCTGAACCGGCCTCTGATAGGCTGCGGGCCTAGTTCCGGCAGCCTATCAGAGGAACAGGGAAGGGAGAGGCCTCCCTCCCCTGCCGCAGCGCAGCACAGCCATCTGTATGTCCTGAGGACGGCGATACAGATGACTATGGAGATGAACGCTTCCACAGTGGAAGCGCTCATCTCCCTCTGCTCTGCCACCGCCACGTCCGGTGCCCCCATCTGACAGCGCCCCGGGCGGCCACCCGGCCCGTCCGGTCCAAGAAACGGCCCTGAGTGTAATACACTGACAGGCAATGCATTACAATTTACAATGTATTGTAATGCATTTCAGAGGGGATCAGACCCCCAAAAGTTGAAGTTCCACAGTGAGACAAAAATAAAACAAAAAGTGTTTTTCATAATAAAAAACTAAAAGTATCAAGTAAAAAAAACATAAAAAAGCCCCTCTCTCATAATATAGACATATAAAAGTGTAAAAAATAGAAAAAAAAAGAAAAAAATAACAACCGGCTCTATAAAAATATAACATGATTCACCCAGTCAGGTGAACGCCGTTAAAAAAAAAAAAAAATGTGCCAAAACAGCCATTTTTTGGTCATCTTGCCTCACAAAAACTGTAATACCAAGTGATCAAAAGGTTGTAGGTACCTCATCCGAAATTTTTTTTAAAAAAAGTCTATATTAGGCATATTTCTGGCACCATAGTCTGCAACATTTTCCCGCTCAGGCCAGGTAAAAAAAAAGGGGGCGTGGTGTCTAAAATAATAATCCCCAGGATTTTGTATTTTCAAAAATGCTTTTACTGTGTAAAACTTAGCAAAAATAAAAAAAATAGACATATTAGGTATCGCTGTGTCCGTAACGACCTGCTCTATAAAAATATCACATGATCTACCCCCTCAGGTGAATGCTGTAAAAAAACCTAAAAACTGCCAAAACATACTTTTTTTGGTCACTTAGCCCCAAATAGTGTAAAATTGAACGATAAAAAAATCATATGTACCCAAAAATCGTAACAATAAAAACATAAACTCTTCCCGCAAAAAAAACAAGCCCCTACACAAGACGATCGGCAAAAAAAAAAAGGGCTTTCACAGATCACGGATCACGGACCCATTCAAGTTAAATGGTTCTCGATCCGTCCCGGCCGCCACACGGATTGCCGTCCCCAATGAAAGGTACGGATGCACAACGTCCGTGTGCAAGAGGCCTAATAAATATTGAGTTTGGCTGTTAACCCTTGATGTGTTACAGGAAAAATAAATTAAAATGGAAAATCTTCAAGAAAAAGTGACATTTTGAAATTTCACCTCCATTTTCCTTCACTTCTTGTGGGACGCAAAAAGGGTTAACAAAGTTTGGAAAATAAATTGAGGGTGTAGTTTTTAAAATGGGGTCATTTATGGGTGGTTTCTACTATGTATTATAACTGTAATGGTCCTCAAAAAAGTTTATTCTTGGAAATTTTGCTAAACATTTTAACGTCCTAAAAAAAATAACAGTAATAGAGATATGGGAAATGTAAAGTAATAACTATTTTATGAGGTTATGAGGTAAATTTAGGAAATTATAAATTTTTCCCAAATTTCTTTAAATTTTGGATTTTTTTTATAAATAAAGGTATAAAATATTGACTCAAATTTATCACATGAAGTACCACGTGTCACAAGAAAATCTCAGAATTTGTTTGGATAAGTAAAAGCATTCTAAGATTATTACCACATAAAGCAAAAATCGGCCTGGGATTTAAGGTGAAAAGTGGCTTGGTACAGAAGGGGTTAATTACGCTTTAAAATAAATAATAATAATAGTAACAGCTGTGGGGAGTCGCTCTGGTAGATAGCGGTGCGGGTGCAGTACAGAGGCAAACAAGGAGTCCAGAAAGTGCAATAACCAGTGTTTTATTCACACTTTGCACAAAATAAACAATAAACAGTCTCTTGGTGTTAGTTCACACACATAAGAAATCATGAGGAAAAACAAGACAGTCCAAAACAGGCTCCAGTCACCTGGGAGGTTTTAGGTGCAGGTTCGCACCTGGCTGTCAGTCCAGCCGCAAGGCGATCGACCTCATGCTTCCAGGCCGTCTGCACTCCTCCTTGCTTGGGCTCTTGCTTCCAGCGTGAACTCCACACAGCACAGAATGGATCAGAACTCCCAAACTCAGATGATTTCACAGCCTAACACCAGCTCCAGGATAATCACCCCTCAGCTGCTGAGGAGGCTGCCTTTAAAGGCCCGGATAAGGTCCGGCCTGGACCGTGGGGAGTAGGCACCCACCCAACTCTTTGCCTACTCCCAGTAAGAGCCGGCCCGGATTGGCTTTGCAGCCAAACTAACTAACTAACAATGTCAAGCAGCACTAGCTGCTGCTGACACAAAAAACCCGGCTCTTACCTCACCGAGGCCAGGAACCTCGGTGACACATACCTCCCGCCGACAACGGTACCTTGCACCTTACCACATACCCCCCTTTGTTCAACCCTGAGGGGTGAACACATGTGAGGCAGTGGACGCGGGACAGGGCATCTGCGTTACCCTGCAAGCGGCCTGCCCTGTGTTCCACCGAAAATTTGAAATTTTGCAAGGACAGGAACCACCTGGTGACTCGAGCATTCCTCTCCTTGGCCTGGCTCATCCACTTGAGAGGGGAATGGTCGGTCACCAGACGGAACCTCCTCCCTAACAGGTAATAGCGGAGAGATTCGAGTGCCCACTTGATAGCCAGGCACTCCCTCTCCACTATACTATACCTGGTCTCGGCTGGGGTGAGTTTACGGCTCAGGAAGACAACGGGATGTTCTTCCCCATTGACCTCCTGAGACAGTACTGCACCGAGACCTACCTCCGAGGCATCCGTCTGAACGACGAACTCCCTGTTGAAGTCGGGTGTCACCAAAACCGGGGACCCACACAGGACCGACTTCAACGCGGAGAAAGCCTCCTCCGCCTTCTCATTCCAGCTAACCTTCCCCGACTTCCGCCCTTCAACAGGTCTGTCAACGGCGCTGCTATTGTGGCAAAGTGGGGCACAAACCGCATGTAGTACCCTACAATTCCCAGGAAGGACTTTACCTGCCTGGTGGTGACCGGTCGGGGCCAGTTACGAATGGCCTCTACCTTAGTTACCTGCGGCTTGATGACTCCACGCCCAATAACATATCCCAGATATTTGGTCTCTTCCAACCCAATCGCACACTTCTTTGGATTGGCGGTTAGACCAGCTTTCCTCAGGGCATCTACTACCGCCTGCACTTTGGGCAAATGGCTTTCCCAGTCGGTGCTGTGGATGATTACATCATCTAAGTAGGCCGAGGCGTACCGACGATGAGGTCGCAGCACAATATCCATTAACCTTTGGAAGGTGGCGGGGCGCCATGCAGGCCAAAGGGTAACACCTTGTAATGATACAGGCCCTGCGGGGTAACAAAGCGTTTTTTCCTTGGCCGCCTCCGTTAAGGGTACTTGCCAGTATCCTTTAGTGAGGTCTAGCACAGAAAAATAACGGGCTTGCCCTAGATTCTCAACAAGCTCGCCTACCCGGGGCATGGGATACGCATCGAACTTGGACACTTCATTTAATTTGCGAAAATCGTTGCAGAACCGCAACGTCCCATCCGGCTTGGGTATTAGAACTATGGGACTGGCCCACTCACTTTTCGATTCCTCAATGACATCGAGCTTCAACATTAATTGCACTTCCTCCGCGATGGCCCGTCGCCGAGCCTCGGGTACCCGGTATGGTTTTAACCGGATTTTGGCCTGAGGCTCAGTGATGATGTCATGTTGGATGAGAGACGTGCGATGTCATGTTGGATGAGAGACGTGCGGCCAGGGAGGTCCGAGAACACATCCGTGTTCCGACTGATGAACTCCCTGACTTCCTGAACTTGTTTGGAAGACAGGCTGTCTGCAATTTTTACCGTGGCTACCGCTTCGCAGGCCTCGAACTGTGGGGCTGGACCCTTGTCACCTAGAAGCCCTGGCCGGGGGCTGTTGTCGTCGGCCGTGTCCCTGTCTTTCCACGGCTTCAGTAAATTCACGTGGTACACCTGCTCCGGCTTGCGCCGCCCTGGCTGGTGTACTTTGTAATTTACTTCCCCTACCTTCTCGATAACCTCATAGGGGCCCTGCCACCTAGCTAGGAACTTGCTGTCAAGGGTGGGCACCAGAACCAAAACCCGATCTCCCGGGTTGAAGTTCCGTACCCGAGCCTCACGATTATACAAACCATCAAAAAATGTGGTGATAAGTAAGCAGGATGCGCTCATACCCATATGCAGTTGTGCATTTCTGTAGGGGAGCACATCCTGCACTTGTAGTCCGTTGCTAATGGCAATCACCAGCAAAAAATGCATACAATGGATGATGCCAGCAACGGACTACAAGTACCACAATGGACATCCTACATAAGATGAAATTTATGTGGATGTGGCAAGAATTCAGAACAAACACAGAACCAGAGATAGGTGCACGCTGCCGTCACACTAAACCCTCACACTGATGTTAAAAATTGAGAGTTAGTTCGACATATCCTACTAGGAGGACGTGTCTTAAGCCTCGGGCACCAGCGTCAAGGTCTCTCAAGTAGCCCGTGGGCCCTAACACTCACCTACCTGCGCCATATGGGCGATATCAGGGGCCAGTGGGCAATTACAGGAGCATTAGGACGACTCACAAACATCTCCTCTGTTACCTCCAGCATGTGGCCATGCTTGCAATGGGAGGTGGAGGTGTCTATGAGCCCTACCCAAGACTGACTGATATAGCCCAAGGCAAGGCAGGTGCACCCAAATGTGACCTGAAGATGAAAAACAGGCACATTTAAAATGGAGTTTATACACCTCCATACATATATATATAAACCATCAAAAAATGTGGTGATAAGTAAGCAGGATGCGCTCATACCCATATGCAGTTGTGCATTTCTGTAGGGGAGCACATCCTGCACTTGTAGTCCGTTGCTAATGGCAATCACCAGCAAAAAATGCATACAATGGATGATGCCAGCAACGGACTACAAGTACCACAATGGACATCCTACATAAGATGATTATACACCCTACTCTGGGCTTGTTGCGCTGCCTCCATATGCTCCCGGACCAGCAGCAACACCCTTTCCATCCGGTCCTGCATCTGGGTGACATACTCAATGACACTTTTGTGGGGGACAGGCTGTTGTTCCCACGCTTCCTTGGCGATATCCAACAGGCCCCGAGGGTGTCTGCCATAAAGCAGTTCGAAGGGCGAGAACCCAGTAGAGGCCTGGGGCACCTCTCGCACGGCGAACATGAGATAGGGCAGAAGCAGGTCCCAGTCCTTCCCATCTCTGGACACCACCCTTTTTAACATATTTTTTAGAGTTTGGTTAAACCTTTCGACAAGACCGTCTGTTTGCGGATGGTAAACGGACGTCCTTAACTGCTTTATACGCAACAATTTACACAGTTCCCTCATAACTTTGGACATAAAAGGGGTCCCTTGGTCGGTCAGAATCTCTTTTGGCAGGCCCACACGGGAAAACATTTCCATTAACTCTTTTGCAATGAGCTTAGCCGAGGTATGTCGCAGAGGCACCGCCTCTGGATATCGAGTAGCATAGTCCAGAATCACCAGGATATGTTGGTGACCCCTAGCAGACTTCGGTACGGGTCCGACCAGATCCATGGCAATACGCTCGAATGGGACCTCAATTATTGGGAGAGGGACCAGGGGACTTCTGTAATGCGGCTGGGGGCTATTTACCTGACAGGTCGGACAGGACATGGCAATACGCTCAAATGGGACCTCAATTATTGGGAGAGGGACCAGGGGACTTCTGTAATGCGGCTGGGGGCTATTTACCTGACAGGTCGGACAGGACTTACAGAACTCCTCTACTTCCTTAAACAAACCGGGCCAGTAAAATCGCTGTAGTACGAGGTCCTGCGTTTTCTGCCACCCCATGTGTCCCCCAAGAACATGTTGGTGGGCAAGCTCCATAACAAGCTTGCGATATGCGGTGGGCACCACCAACTGTTCAACGGGCTCACCTCGGATTTGGTTCACCCGATACAAAATATCCTGAAGAACAATAAATCGTGGGAACATTAATTCAGCCCCAGGTTTCTGGGGTTTACCGTCAATCATTACAACACTTTCCCAGGCCCTGGTTAGGGTTTGGTCCCGGTGTTGTGCGGTCCCAAAATTTTCCCGGAGACATTGAGGTCTGCCAACTCAGGTCCCGGTGGCAAGTCCTCCGTGTCTCCCACCATTACCCTCAGTGGGGTTGCCTCCCCCTCTACTGCTGGAGCAGTGGTCACCCCTACCGCTGGCCCTTCAGATTCAGGCTCCCAGGGTTCTGGCCTTCCAGTGGTATCAGGCCACTCTACTAGGGTTACCCCTGTCTCGGGTCCCTCAGATACCTTTATTGCCGGCCACAGCGCCGGAAAACCTGGGAAGTCCCTCCCAAGTATCAGTTCGTGTGGGAGTTTAGTAGCGACAGCCACCTCGTGGGTCCACTTACCAGCCGCTGTGGACAAAGTCACTAGTGCAGTGGGGTAGTCTTTTAGGTCTCCGTGGATGCACAGGACCCCGATTTTACGGCCGGTATACTCCGTAGGCCGTACCAGGGAGACTAGACTCCCGGAGTCCAGCAGGGCCACCGCCAGAGAATCTCCCACCTCTACCTGACACAGGTGGTTATTGTCCTGCACCTCACGGGTGCCAGTTGCACACAGCTTCCGTGCATACAGGGAGTGGCGATAGCCGTAGTTCCCTTCCATCGGCTCACCCCGATGCGGACAGTCGGCCCTGATGTGGCCTGGCTCCTGACACCTCCAGCATACCACGGGAGGCGGATCCGCAGGGGGTACATTCCGTGCAGGCCTCTCTGTCGCCGGACGTCGGAACTGGGGTGGAGGCCTCCGGGGTTTGACTGACCCCTTCCCAGCAAGACTCCCCTGCAGGTTTCTGGTGGCCTCGTAACGCTCCACCAGGTCGACCATCTCCAGGGCACATACCGGAGACGCCTGGCCGACCCAGTGCTGGAGGGAATAAGGCAGGGCCCTCCAAAAGATGTCGGCCAGCAGACGGTCCAGCATAGCAGCCGGACTTAGAACCTCAGGCTGCAGCCACTTTTGCAACCTGTGCAGCAACTCATAGTACTGCGGCCTGGCGGGTTCAGCCGTTTAAAGTCCCACTGGTGGACCCGCTGAGCCCGGACCAACACGTTTACCCCCAGTCTGGCCAGGATCTCCCCCTTCACCGTAGGGTAATCAGCAGCCTGGTCATCTGATAGGTCAAAAAAAACCTGCTGGGGTCCGGATGCCAGGAACGGAGCGACCACCTCGGCCCACTGGTCACGGGGTAACTTCTCCCTCACGGCCACCTTCTCAAAGACCGCCAGATAGGTCTCAGCATCATCCTCGGGGGTCATCTTGGGAATCGCTGCACGGACCGCTTTCCGGGCATCATGGTCGTGGTGGGACGCTCCTGCAGCTTGTAATTGTAAGGCCATCACCTGCTGTAGTAGTAGCTGGTTGGTCTCCTGCTGCTGCTTGTTGGCCTCCCGCTGCTGCAAGTTAGCCTCCACAAGGGCTTTTACAACCGCCTCCATTTTGTCCGGGAACACAGACTGCAACTTTGCCGGCCTAATATAGGACATGCAGTCGTGCCCAGCAAAAACAAAAAATTTCGGCGTTCACGCCAGCCTCACTGCGCATGCACGCATCCTCCACCAAATGTGGGGAGTCGCTCTGGTAGATAGCGGTGTGGGTGCAGTACAGAGGCAAACAAGGAGTCCAGAAAGTGCAATAACCAGTGTTTTATTCACACTTTGCACAAAATAAACAATAAACAGTCTCTTGGTGTTAGTTCACACACATAAGAAATCATGAGGAAAAACAAGACAGTCCAAAACAGGCTCCAGTCACCTGGGAGGTTTTAGGTGCAGGTTCGCACCTGGCTGTCAGTCCAGCCGCAAGGCGATCGACCTCATGCTTCCAGGCCGTCTGCACTCCTCCTTGCTTGGGCTCTTGCTTCCAGCGTGAACTCCACACAGCACAGAATGGATCAGAACTCCCAAACTCAGATGATTTCACAGCCTAACACCAGCTCCAGGATAATCACCCCCTCAGCTGCTGAGGAGGCTGCCTTTTAAAGGCCCGGATAAGGTCCGGCCTGGACCGTGGGGAGTAGGCACCCACCCAACTCTTTGCCTACTCCCAGTAAGAGCCGGCCCGGATTGGCTTTGCAGCCAAACTAACTAACTAACAATGTCAAGCAGCACTAGCTGCTGCTGACACAAAAAACCCGGCTCTTACCTCACCGAGGCCAGGAACCTCGGTGACACATACCTCCCGTCGACAACGGTACCTTGCACCTTACCACACAGCCTATAACGGCAATTTGTCTAGATAACCAGAGTTTATTATAATTGAATGAAAATGAAATATGTCTTCCTGGTATGATTTTCTGCACCAATGTAGAATTATTATGATGCAGTTTGTTAGTTCTTTGTATAATGTGTATCTACAGCAATTTGGGGGTATAGACTTTCTTTCCAAGTCCCTAAGTGCTCTGTTATAGAACAATTTCTACACCAAATATAAGGATGCACATCCTGAAATGAATATTACATGAAGTTTTGTCAGACACCAAGACTCCCATGTGTTTTCAGAGCCATAGATCATTTAATACATCAAAGAAACTTCCTCTATTTGTTTTGTGATTTGTAAAGAAACTTATTTTTGCCAAACCACAGATGAACTCACACAACTAATACTGCTGTGTTCAAAGGCAGGGATGAAAAGCCAGTTCTTCCCACTTCCAGTGGACAGTTTGGCCAAATATTTTATTAAATCAGAGAAATGCTAAAGGTTTCCTGACCGCTGAGCTCAGCCATTACAGATTATTACAAACTCATAGGCCATGATTTATCATACCTTCACTCCAGAATTCTGGCATCAAAAAGTCCCAAAATAGGGCATTTGCGACTTTTCACACTCATTTGCGCATAATTTTGCGACTTTTTTACATGTGCACACCACTCACTCCAGTTTTGTAAAAATGGGCGTGGTTAGCCATGTTAATCAGTTTCACTCCAGATTTATCATTGGGACTTTTTAAAAAAGTCGCAAAAAAGTCCCAATTTCACTCCAGTGAGGACCATGCATATCTTATGCGACTTTTTTGTAAATATGTGCGACTTTTGTAAAGCCGTTTACTGAAGGATGAACTGCTGCCATCAAACCACATTTATCACAGTATTAAAGGACCATTAATAAATCTGACTGAGCCAAAAGTGACTTTGGACTTATGTGAAATTGGAGTAAGATGGAAGTGTAATGATAAATCTGGCCCATAGCCTGCAACCTAAGGATTCTATACATATTTACAGTGCCTTGAAAAAGTATTCATACCCCTTGAACTTTTCCACATTTTTTCACGTTACACCCACAGATTTAAATGTATTTTATTGGGATTTTATGTGATAAGCTAACACAAAGTTGCACGCATGTGTGAAGTGAAAAGAAAATGATGGATGGGTTTCAAAATTTGTAATAAATAAAAATCTGAAAAGTGACATTTGTATTCAGCCCCCTGTACTCTGATACCCCTAAATAAAATCCAGTGTGATCAATTGCCTTCAGAAGTCATCTAATTAGTAAATAGAGTCCACCTTTGTGTAATTTATTCTCAGTATAAGTACAGCTGTGAAGGCCTCAGAGGTTTGTTAGAGAACATTAGTATTCAAATAGCATCATGAAAACCAAGGAACACACCAGACAGGTCAGGAATAAAGTTGTGGAGAAGTGTAAAGCAGGGTTAGGTTATAACAAAATTTCCCAAGCTCTGAACATCTCACAGAGCACTGTTCAATCCATATGGCATATGGCACAAAAGAAAACTTACCAAGACTGACAGCCCAAGCAAGGAGAGCACTAATAGAGAAGCAGCCAAGAAACCCATGGTCACTCTGGAAGAGCTGCAGAGATCCACAGCTCAGATGGGAGAACTATTAGTCGTGTACTCCACAAATCTGGCCTTTATGGAAAAGTGGCAAGAAGAATGCCATTTTTGAAAGCAAGACATAAGAAGTCCCATTTGCAGTTTTGCCACAAGCCATGTAGGGGGCACAGCAAATGTGGAAGAAGGTACTTTGGTCAGATGAGACCAAAGTTGAACTTTTAGGCCTAAATGCAAAACTCTGTGCAGCGAAAAACTAACACTGCACATCACCCTGAATACACCATCCCCACCGTGAAACATGGTGGTGGCAGCATCATGCTGTAGGGATGCTTTTCTTCAGCAGGGACAGGGAAGCTGGACAGAGTTGATGGGAAGATAGATGTAGCTAAGTACAGGGCAACCCTGGAGGAAAACCTGTTAGAGGCTGCAAAAGACTGATTTGATTGAGAATCAGGCTCATTGTCATTCAATGGGGCTAATCCTTGAAGTTTTCTGCCTGAACTAAGTAACAAACCCCTTATTTTTATGGGGGATTGTTTTACATTATGCAGTTGGAAATCTGCTCTGAAATCTTCTATTGCATGGGACCGTGTATATGATGCAAACCTGTTCTCCCTGTGAAAACTGCAGTTAGGCCTCTTGCACACGAACGTATTTTCTTTCCGTGTCCGTTCCGTTTTTTTTGCGGATCGTATGCGGAACCATTCATTTTAATGGTTCCGCAAAAAAAACGGAAGGTGCTCCGTGTGCATTCCGTTTCTGTATTTCCGTATATCCGTTCCGCTAAAAGATAGAACATGTCTTATTATTGTCCGCATAATGGAGAAGGATAGTACTGTTCGATTAGGGGCCAGCTGTTTCATTCCGCAAAATATGGATGCACATGGACGTCATCCGTATTTTTTTACCGATCCGTTTTTTTCAGACCACAAAATACATACGGTCATGTGCAAGAGGCCTTAGGGTTTAGATGGCCGTATGCTGTCCGCAAAAACGCACATCTGTTTTTTTGTGGGCAGTTCAGCATGTCTGCAAAAAAAGATTGCATTCAGTTTTTTTGTTGATCCATAGACTTTATTGGGGCCATGTCCTGATTTTCACTTAAAAGTATAGGACATGTTTCATTTGTTTTGCTGAGCCACAGAATGGAAGAAAAGGGCCCCATAGAAGTGAATAGGACAGCATCTAATCCGCAAAAAAACGATCCGCATTTTTGCGGACAGCATACCGCCATCTGCATGAACCCTATGTCACCACCGCTGACATGTCTGTTTTAATAGCTTCATGCATTTCACACGTAATCATTCTGGAGCATCTATTCTTATGGCTCTATGTTGTACCATCCCTTTATTATTTGTACTAGAAGTTATGGATGAATTGCTATTAGCCTTCACTAAGGGTACAGAGGGGAGGTAATAAGTTGGGGGTGTACCTGCTCAGACTCACTCTATCCAATCAGTGCTGCCATTTTCAGACTGTGCAGGGACACCCCCCCAACTTGTTACGTCCCCTCTGTACCCTTACTGCAGGCTAATAGAAATTCATTCGGATCTTCTATTAGAAATAATAAAGGAATGGGACAACATAGAGTTACAGGAATAGATGCTCCAGAATCATTATAACATGGGGAATGCATGAAGCTATTAAAACAGACATGTCAGGAGTGATGGAAGTTCCTCTTTAAATTACATGAAATTTATAATCCCTTAGTAACTCAGCTTAGGGTACTTTCACACTTGCGTTATTCTTTTCCGGCATAGAGTTCCGTCAAAAGGGCTCTATGCGGGAAAAGAACTGATCAGGCATATTCTCATGCAATCTGAATGGATAGAAATCCGTTCACTTTGCATCAGTATGCCTTCCGTTCAGTCACTGTCAGGCGTTTTGGCCCAACATAATACCACAGCATGCTGCGGTATTATGTCCGTCCAAAGTGCCTGATCAGTCGCCGGAATGCCGGATATTGACTACATTGCCGGCATTATTTACATTGACTTGTATTAGTGCCGGATCCGGCATTGCGGAACAACTGAAGGACGGATCCGGGAAAACTGTAAAAAAGAGTGCAGGACAAATCCGTCCATCCGCATGACAAGCGGAGGGACGGATCCGTTCTTGCAATGCATTTGTAGACGGATCCGCAACCGGATCCATCTACAAATGCTGTCAGTTCTGACACTAAACGGCGGATGCGGCAGGTAGCTCCGACGACGGAACTGCCTGCTGGATCACACGAACGCAAGTGTGAAAGTACCCTTAATCATATTTGGTTTAAATCTGACCTCTAGTGGTTGTTTTCTTGTAAGACATGTTCATATTTACTAAGATAATACCCATTGAAATGAATGGGTCAAGATTCAGTCTGGGTGTTATACATTTGCATTTTTACATGTATCACTGGATGGAAAATTTGCTCGTGTGAAAGAGGCCATAAAGTGTACCTTCAGCAGTTTTGTTTTCTAACTTCATTTTCTAATATAGTATACAGTTTAAGGGATGGACAATGGCCATCCAGAGCAACAACATTAAATAACATTTTTTCAAAAAAAGTAGAAATATTTTACTAGAGGTACTTTATTAATAATCTGGCATGGTGCCTTTGAAACATTTCAGTTTTCAGACCCAAACTTAATTGTGCATAATAAATTACTTGATTTCACAAATACAACACTACCACATTCCCTGCCTTTCTTCTGATACTAATTGGGTTTTCAGTTTTTCATAACAGTTGTCCCCTAGTCACATCCTAGTAATAACAGAAAAAAAGAAGGGCACACTTACATAATTCAATATAGTATATGGACATTACACTAACAGCAAGATATGTATGCCTTTTTTACTCTTTATGTCAGTCTTCTTCAAAAATTCTAACTGCTTGCAGCCACCACTAGGAGTGAATTACTTTATGCAGATTTGCAGATTTTCACAGTTTCAATTTAATGTAATATAATAATAATTAATAATTGCTCTACGGAAGGGATGGTAAGGCGTGGTGCATCCCAATGGTAAATAAGTCCAGAGAATTAGGGTCTGCAGTAAACCAGGGTGATTCTTTACTAGAGGAATTTAGGTGCAAAACAATACAGGCAAGGCATAAGGCTGACTTCTCCAGTCTCCTATCTGGCAGAAGAAGGGTTTGATGCTGAGGAAAGGCATGAGCTAGTTGTCCCTCTCTCTTCAGAACGCTGGTACCCTTGTCAAAGGCTGATGATTCAGAGTCTGTGGCAGCATATCCCCGTCTCAGCGTCTTCTTCTGGTCACTCAGTAGTCTGGCAGAGTCTCCTCTTTCAAGCACTGTTCCCTAACTGACTGCTCTCCTTATATACCATTTCTAGCTAGACTGAAACCTTCTAGTGGGAGAGGTGGAGGGGAGAAACTCAGCACAAACCATAACAACGTTACCACTCTCGTCTGCCATAGACTTACATTGGAGCCTCAATGATCCTCAATTACAAGGACACAACAGTTTTTTCCAGACAAAAACAAGTTTCCAGACATAACAACACAGCTAAAACCAGACATTCAAAAAGTCAGTCTGGTTTTGGTGGTAAACAAGTCTGGCTTTTTTGCTCCAATAGTGGAAAGAAGTGGCCAGGTGCCTGGTGGTGAGCCGGGTACAAGGTCCAAGGAAAATACACACCAATAGAGGCGCCAATCCCAGAAAAGCAAGAGATATGTTGGAGGTAGTGGAGGGAGTGAGCCCTTCCACTCTATAAAGATAGCACGTGTTAGGGTATTGCCACGTGCCTCCTATATGGAGAGGTGGAAAAGACCCCAGGTGAGCAGTCTACACTGGATAGCTCAGATGGACAATGTAAGTTAAAAATGCGATAGGTGGCTCACGTCTCTCAATTGTATGGATAAGGTGCACAGTTCTTATAATTTCACCCAACTTATAAAACAAGTTATGTATACAAATTGAACCGGCACTCTAGATCTGGATATATAGAAACAATTTATTTATAAAATTATATCATAATTAAAATTTTAAAATTCAAAAAATCAAAAAAGGGAAAAACAAAAAACAAAAAAACAAACAAACTAGGTTTTCAATGTACCCTTGTTGTGATGTGCATATCTTTCTAATACCACCAATCGTAATAAACTTTATAGGAAGATCTTATGCTAGTATTCAATGTTCATTGCACTTTCCTACAGCACTATTCAAACACTGTATTTTTAAGGTGCGTTTTTGGGAGGAAATCCCGTTTATAAGGGGTCTTTGTTCTCCAGAGTACAATGAATGTCTCTAAAGTTAATGTCCAGAGTCTTGGTTTCCTTCTATGTGTGCCAACCTATTTATAATTACAGGTTTATAATTATAAAAACCTGTTATATTAAAGTTTGTTTGTTTTTTGTTTTGTTTTTTTCCTTTTTTTGAATTTTAAAATTTTAATTATGATATAATTTTATAAATAAATTGTTTCTATATATCCAGATCTAGAGTGCCGGTTCAATTTGTATACAGGACAATGTAAGTTGTCTACAGAGACAATAAGTGGTGACTGTACGCACTTCACAGGGGGGTGGGCACAGGATAAAGCTCAAGACACCTGTGTCCTACTTCCCCCCTGGCCAGGATTGCGTATCTGATGGAGTAAATCAACGGCAGCCAATCACATGTACTGGAACCTTAATAGTTGTTGTATTCAAGGGATTCATTCAATCCGAATGGTGTTAAGGTATTCAAACTAAAGATCCAGTACATTTCCCTTCTACAAAGGGATAGTTATGAATGTATGTCCTTTTCAATGGGGGTGACCCGTAAACACGCTGGATCTCCATTGTGGATGGTTGCATAATGTCTAGAGACACTGTGGGTGAGTACTTTCCTAGTTATATTCGAGCGGTGTTCGTTCATCCTTTCACGTAAGGATAGGGTAGTACGTCCCACGTAGAACAATGAACACGAGCATCACAATAAATAAATAACATTTGTTGTACCACAATTTAGGTGTTGTTTCAGGGAATATGTTTCCCCATTGGAAGGGTTGATGAAATTTTTGATCCCAAAAGTAATTATACCACAACATTTACACCTACTAATGTTGCACTTCTCGAAACCTGGGTGCTTGTTGTTGATAGATCTTTTTTGTGTGAGTGATTGAGTTTGAGACAGGAAGGGGCTAGTAAGTTCTTGAGGGTTTTGGCTCTACGGAAAATTAGAGTGGGAGTGGGGGTGATGTGTTGTTTTAGAAGGGGGTCTTTGAGGAGTACGGCCCAATTTTTTGTCAAGATTTTACGGATGAGATTGTGTTGAGAGCTATATCTTGTGATGAGGCCCACCTGGTGTGGAGGAGCAGAACCTTTGGTGTCTGGTATACCTTTGTCCTTAGGTTTCAGGCTCTCTTCTTGGGACACTTTGGAGATACGTTTGATGGATTCTTCGAGTAGTTTTTTAGGGTATCCCTTTTCAATAAATCTATTTTTTAGTGATCTCAATTGGATTTTCAAACGGTGGTCGCTAGAGCAATTCCTCCTAATTCTTTTGAACTGGCTGTAGGGGATGTTTCGTACCCATTTGGAGTGGTGGCAACTGGTATATTCAAGGTAGCTGTTAGCGTCTACGGTTTTAAAGTGGTTATGGGTGGCGATCTTCATGTTTTCAATTGTAAGTTGTAGATCTAGAAAGACTACAGATGTCTTATTGTGTTCCAAAGTGAAGGATAGGTTCCAATTGTTAGTGTTGAGTTCTTGGATGAATGTGCAAAGGTCTTCAATTTCCCCTTGCCAGATGAAAATAATGTCATCTATGAATCTTCGGTAAAATCTGATGTTGGGATGGGTAAGTAAACCAGAGTGTTCCTCAAAGGCCCCCATGAAAAGGTTTGCATATGAGGGGGCAAATTTGGTACCCATAGCTGTACCCTGGGTTTGTATATAGAAACTGTTGTTAAAGGTGAAGTAGTAATGTTGTAAGATAAACTCTGTGGCTCTGGTGATGAAATCTTTTTGAATATCTGGCATTTGTGGATCTTGGGACAGTGTGTGGTTGATGGCTGTGATTCCTAATTCGTGTCTAATGTTGGTATAGAGGGCAGACACGTCTAGGGTCACCCAGATATAATCATCTTGCCAGCTGGAGGATTGTAGTGAGGTAATGAGGTCAGCAGTATCTCTGATGTAGGATGGGAGTTTGGTAACATATTTTTGTAAAAAATGGTCTACATATGCAGAGAGGTTGGCTGTCAGACAGTCAACCCCTGAAATAACGGGCCTCCCAGGTGAATTGATCAGGGTTTTGTGAATCTTGGGTGGGAAATAAAATTTGGGGGTAGACGGGTGTAAGATTTTTAGGAATGTCCTGAGTTTCTTATCTATAACACCGTTGGTGTAACCTGATTCGATTAAGTTGTAGAGGGATTTCTTAAAATCTTTAGTGGGGTCTTCAGTTAAGAAACTATAGAAATTCTTATCTGAAAGGATTCTCGTGGATTCGCTCATGTAGTATTTAGTGTCCAAAATTACAATGCCCCCTCCCTTATCCGCATTCTTGATCACAATCTCCTTGTTTTTCATCAGTGCTTTTAATGCTAGTTTCTCTTTTAGGTTGAGATTGCTCCTAGTCCTCAGAACCGGATAGTCATTAATTTTATTATTATTATATTTTTTTTTAGAGCACATTTGAGGTCTCTTAGGGTCATATCGTAAAAGCATTCAATAAAAGGGCCTTTGCTTTCAAGCGGGTAGAAAGAAGATTTACTCTTGAGGTCATGGGATCGGAGCTAGGGGGGATGATGTGGTACTATGTGAAGTCGAGTTTGGGAAGATTTTGTGTTCCAGGGATTTTCCTGCAAAGTGTCTACATAATGTGAGTTTTCTAACCAATTGGTTGAGGTCTACGAATATTTCAAAAGGGTCTGATTGTTCAGTAGGGCAAAAGGAAAGACCTTTACTGAGTAGTGATATTTCGTTCGGACGTAAGGTATATTTGGATAGGTTGAAGATGCCTTTAGATTTCTCTCGTGTGGTGGGTGATGAATTATCTAATTTACCTTTGGTTTGGGTTTCTTTTTTGCTGGATTGTCTATGCTTTCCACCTCTTTTTCCTCTCCGTCGGATATGTGTCTTTTCCGTGGTTGATTCACTAGAGGGAAGAATTTTGTTATCTTGGTTGAGTGGGTTCTGGTGGAGGATGGACTGGTTTGTGAAACATATGGACTTAGACAAAGAGTAGTGGTTAGATTTACTCATTCTGGGGGAGGGGGAGGTTTTGTTTTTTTGGCTGTTGGCGATATGTGTTCTAAAAAACTATCCGTAATCGTGGTGGGTAGGGGTAAATAGCGATCGGAATTATTGGAGGACACAGAATGTGTTGAGATATCAAGGATAGGTGAGGCCTGATTAGTATTGGATGTAATAGGGGAACCTTCTGACCCACTGTTGAGAGATATAGGTCTTGGGCCTCTCGAGATTGTGGGAAGGTTCCCTAGCGGGGTGTGGTAAACGGAATTGTTAGCAAATGTCAATGTTGGATGTTTAGTATTAGGTGAGGCGGTGACAGTCGCCGGTCGAATATCAGGTACCTTGGGAGGATAAGGATCCTCGGTAATGGATAGGGTTTTAAGTGAGGTTGGGGTCAGGGGTTTAAATGGCCTGATCTGTGTAGTGGGTGCAGAGTTAATTATGAGGGGTTTGGGATGTGGTTTGGTGGACTTATGGGTCGGAGTGCTGGTTGTGGATTTGAATGAGATTTTGGATCGGTTGGTATTGTAGATGGTACGACCCTTAACAACCGATTCAGCATAGGATAAGGGTTCAAAATTAAAAGAGGACCTTATTGTAGAGGATGGCTCATGTTTGGGTGTTTTTTTGAACTGTGACGACTGAGTGGGTACAGGGTATCTCTTTTTCTGTCCCACGTTCGTATCTTATGATTTTTATAATCAGATAGGTCCCTCAAGAGTTCGGAGCATTTGGCTCTAACTTCATTATATTCGAACACCCTTAAGGTTTCTCTTTTATGGGCTATGGGGGGGGGGGGAGTAGAGATCAGGATTATGTTAGAATCCATTGAGTTGGTTTTTTAGTTTGTGGGCTAGGTTTAGGCAGATTTGTTTCCTTTTGGTGATGAGGGCTCTCATGAAATCTCTGGAACACCGGTCGCTGATGTTAAGCCATTGTGTCTCAAAGAGGGGGTCTTCTGAAAATGTGGGTGTCAGCGGTAGTCGTAAACCTCTTGGTATAATATCCAATAGAAAATAAATAGAGAGAAAGAACCAGTCAATTTCGTGGTGAAGAAGATCTTTTGCTACCTCGATAATGTTGACCTCAAGATCACTGATGTTTTCTATGTCCCTCGTTTGTTGTGCCGAAGTCCAAGATCCTTCTGAGGTTTTGGCGGGATATGATAAGTCGAATCTGGCTAATAATGGTTGTAACTCACGTCTGAGTCTATTGGGGATTTGTTCACTTTATAGTCTACATCCCATTTTAATCATCTACTTTTCTACTTATTCTTTTAGAATGTATTTTATTATCTACTTTTACTTCGCACGGCTCTTAATATGTCTCTTATATATATTTTATATTTATGTATTTTTGGATGTACTTTTATACAAACACACCATATTGTACATTTTTATTGTTTACATGTTACCCCTGAAGAAGGAGGATATTGTGCCTCCGAAAAGCATTGGGCCAGTTGTTTACTCAATAAACCTTTTTGACCAGAAGCCTACAGTGATTGGCTGCCGTTGATTTACTCCATCAAATATGCGATCCTGGCCAGGGGGGAAGTAGGACACAGGTGTCTTGAGATTTATCCTGTGCCCACCCCCCTGTGAAGTGAGTACAGTCACCACTTATCTGTAGATAACTTACATTGTCCATCTGAGCTATCCAGTGTAGACTGCTCACCTGGGGTCTTTTCCACCTCTCCATATAGGAGGCACGTGGTAATACCCTAACACGTGCTATCTTTATAGAGTGGAAGGGCTCACTCCCTCCACTACCTCCAACATATCTCTTGCTTTTCTGGGATTGGCGCCTCCATTGGTGTGTATTTTCCTTGGACCTTGTACCCGGTTTACCACCAGGCACCTGGCCACTTCTTTCCACTATTGTTTATAAGGGCTTGAATCTTTTTTCATCTCCCTTAACACCTGCGCTGCCTTCCCTCACGGCTTTACTATTCTGATAGAACTTATCTGATTGATTACCTACTATAACATAATCCTACGCATTATATATCACTTCACCCTCTGGCGCCTATAGTCCAGAGTATTTCTGTATCCACGGAACTACTCAACCTCTGTTTTTCCTTTTTTTCACCTTTTTTCGCTCCAAAACATGTTTTTCTTCAAACTCTATGCCAGCTTTTTGTAAATATTTTATTCTATCTTTTCATGGGACAACATTGAAGCTATGACCCTTTGATACAATGTAAAGTAGTCAGTGTTCAGCTTGTATAACAGTGCAAATTCAGTTTGCCCTCAAAATAACTCAACACACAGCCATTAAAGTCTAAACCGCTGGCAACAAAAGTGAGTACACCCCTAAGTGAAAATGGCCATATTGTGTCCAATTACCCATCCCCCCGGTGTCATGTGACTCGTTAGTGTTACAAGGTCTCAGGTGTGAATGGGGAACAGTTGTGTTACATTTGGTGTTATCGCTCTCACACTCTCTCATACTTGTCACTGGAAGTTCAACATGGCACCTTATGGGAAAGAACTCTCTGAGGATCTGAAAAAAAGAATTGTTCCTCTACATAAAGATGACCTAGGCCAGTGGTGGTGAACCTATTGCACGGGTGCCAGAGGTGGCACTCACAGCCCTCTCTGTGGGAACCCGCACCCTGGAAAAAGTCTATGATGTACCAGTAGCTTTAGACTTTTCCCATCATTCATCAGCTTAGAGTGTGCTATGAACTGCACAAGCAGTGAACTGATAGTAAGCAGACTATTATAGCTAAATGATAAAGTACACGGAAGATACACTATATTGAACTGTACTATTCAGGTTAAATTGCGGTGTTGGCACTTTGCAATAAATAAGTGGGTTTTGGGTTGCAGTTTTGGCACTCGGTCTCTAAAAGGTTTGCCATCACTGGCCTAGGCTATAAGAAGATTGCCAACATCCTGAAACTCAGCTGCAGCACTGTCCCTAAGATCATACAGTGGTTTAACAATACAGGTTCCACTCATGGTCGACCAAAGAAGTTCCGTGCACGCGCTCAGCGTCATATCCAGAGGTTGTCTTTTTAAAATAGACGTATGTGTATATGAGTGATGTCAGTATTGCTGCAAAGGTTAAAGGGGTGGGGGGTCAGCCTTTCAGTGCTCAGACCATACGCTACATGGCTGTCGTCCCAGAGGGAAGCCTCTTCTAAAGATGATGCACAAGAAAGCCCGCAGTTTGCTTAGGAAAAGCAGACTAAATATATGGATTACTGGAACCATGTCCTGTGGTCTGATGAGCCCAAGATAAACTGATTTGGTTCATATGATGTCAAACGTGTGGCGGTAACCAGGTGAGGAGTACAAAGACAAGTGTGCCTTGCCTAAAGTCAAGCATGGTGGTGGGAGTGTCATGGTTTGGTGCTGCATGAGTGGTGCTGGCTGGATGCTAACATGTACTGTGACATACTGAAACAGAGCATGATCCCCTCCCGTCAGAAACTGGGCCGCAGGACACTATTCCAACATGATAACGACTCCAAACACACCTTCAAGACGACCACTGCTTTGCTAAAGAATCTAAAGGGTAAAGGTGCTGAACAGGCCAAGAATGTTTCCAGACCTAAACCCTTTTGAGCATCTGTGGGGCATCCTCTATCGCAGGGGTGCACAACCTTTTCTGGTTGGGGGCCACATTGTCAGCCTGAACCAATTCCAAGGGCCGAAAATAAAACTTAACGGGGTATTACCAAATGAAATACTGTATTCTTGGCATATTGAACATACAGTATATGCTATAAATGTTTAGTTTCACTTCTAGGACTCCCATCCAATAGGAGAATACATGAAAGATACATGTAAGAAGCCATAAGACATAGACCTACATGTCTTTCACCAGATGTTTGGGGGCCGCACAGAATGGTATAGAGGGCCGCATGTGGCCCCCGGGCCGCAGGTTGTGCACCCCTGCTCTATAGGAAGGTGGAGGAGCACAAGGTCTCTAACAGCCACCAGCTCCATGAAGTCATCATGGAGGAGTGGAAGAGGATTCCAGTGGCAACCTGTGAAGCTGTAGAGAAATCCATGCCCAAGAGAGTTAAGGCAGTGCTGTAAAATGATGGTGGCCACTAGAGATGAGCGAACTTTAAAAAAAAGTCCGGTGTTTGGGTTGTGGTAAGTCGCGCATCCCGTTATGGATTCCACTATAGCGGCATATGGAATCCATAAGGGGCGGCTGCCACCAACCCGATGGTGATGGAAGCATGTGATTGGACCATGTGACCCAGTGACGTCACAGAAGGTCCTTTACCCCCCAGCTGAAGACAGAACAGGAGACCGGCAACTACGCGCTCAATTGGAGGGGGCGAGTTACTTTATTTTTTATTTTTAACCCTCAATCACCCATTTTACTTTGCATTCTGTATTTAGAATGCTATTATTTTCCTTTATAACTATGTTATAAGGGAAAATATAAAATATACAGAATACTCATTCAATACAAACATGCCGATTTTCCTTACGCACATGCAAAACGCATTACAACAGTTTACACACGCGTGGAAAAATTGCGCATTCTCCCGCCTCTTATCCGGGCGTCAAACATGACGCCCATGTGAAAGAGACCTTACAGTTCTGGAACGTAATGCTGCCAGTGTTATCCAATACATTCCAAAACTGTAAGGGTTACATAGTATTATAAATGACTATAATGCTATGTGAATCCAGTCAGTGCTGGAAGGTCAGGCCGGGAGCTGCGATGCAGACTCGCTCCGGGAGGAATGCTTGTCTGCAAGGGGCCTTACAAAAATGTGAGGGGTGTACTCACTTTTGTGAGATACTATATATCACAACATACATATAAAATGCAGTACCAGAGTAATAAACAGTATAAGAGACCAATATGCCTTAGACTTTTCCTGCCATTCCTCAGCGCAGGGCGCATTATGAACATCACAGGCAGCGCATTGTAAGTAGGCCGGCTATTATAGCTAAATCATAAAGTACATGCAAGATATATTATACTGGACTGTAGTATTCAGGGTAAATTGCTGTGTTGGCCCTTTACGATAAATAAGTGGGTTTTGGGTAGCAGTTTGGGCACTTGGTCTCTAAAAGGTTTGCCATCACTGGCCTAGGCTATAAGAAGATTGCCAACATCCTGAAACTCAGCTGCAGCACTGTCGCGAAGATCATACAGTGGTTTAACAATACAGGTTCCACTCATGGTCGACCAAAGAAGTTCCGTGCACGCGCTCAGCGTCATATCCAGAGGTTGTCTTTTTAAAATAGACGTATGTGTATGTTTTAAAAAAAAAACTATTGAATGCACCAACACAAAAACACCTTTTTCCTTTCCCCCCCAATATGCATTTATTGTGCAGACATGCAACAATAAAATATACAGTACATATTTGGTACTGATCCCTGGAAAAAAATAACATGTTACTTTTACCACACAGTAGACAGCAAAAAAAAATTAAAAATGGTTAACCTAGTCTATGTTTAACCTGCTGCAGTGATGTTGTGTCATTTCCACATATAACTGTTGCAGCCAACCAATGGACACAGGGGTGATTTCAGTGGTGCCAGCGACTGGCTGCAGCAGTCATGTGTTGACAGACCACATTATTGCTGGAGGCAGTGAAACAGAGACCACTGGGGAACCAGAGTACACAAGAAATTTACCCAATGACAAAAAAAAAAAAAACACACCAAGAAGGATTTCTTGGAATAGAATGAAACTTTGTGTGTAACGATGATATGTAAGTAATTACAATATTAGATAGATATGTTTATTGGGTAAAACTGTACAAATGAAAGAAGGCTCTGGTACCCTATAGGGCCGTCTCTAGTCTGCACACAAGATGCTATATGGCTGGAGATGGAGGCATACAGGTTCCATACAGTATCCTGCAGAATATTTGCCAACAGATGTTGCAATTGGGTCTGTAGAGACTCATAGGTTGCTGAAGCTGGCACCCCTGCTGGTCCCATAAATGCTCAGTTGGCAATAAATCTTGCGACCTGGTAGGCCAAGGAAGTGTTGCAGTCTGGCAGAGACATTAATGGGAACCCTGTGCTTTGTGTGGATGAGCATTATCCTTCTGAACAATGCCAGTTGGAAGCCCTGCCATAAGAGGCCACAGGCCTCTAGCGTCCGTCTTATCACTTCTAGGGATGACCGACTGTCGTAAGCAATGGCTCCCCAAATCATCACACCATCAGTTGGTGCAGCGTGTCACTCCACAGCAAACGCAGGGTTGACGTGTTCATAAGGACTCCATACTCAAACCCGACCGTCATTGGATCCCAAACAGAATGTGGATTTGTTGCTAAACACAATATGGTTCCGGTCTATAGCAATCCAGGTTTCTCGTTCATAACACCACTGCAAATGAAAACAAAGTTGACACCAAATTTAATTCTGTTAAGTGCCTGGAAATGGTCCGGGCAGACACATGGGTGTGTAGCGAAGGTGCTGCCTATATCAGGATGGTGGACAACTATCTGGCCTGTAAAGTGTGTGTTCATATCTTCACTTAACCACTGCTCCCAACACCTCTTAACGGCTAGGTCAGAATGGCATAGATGGCAGTCAATTGGCCAAAAACACCATCCTGCTTCTCTCAGTCCAATATCGTGTCCTCTCTCAGAGTCTGTCAATTGAGCAAAATGTCTTTGAATGTGTCTTTCAAGCATGTCTAGTAGCCAATGATTTCTCACAAAGAAGTACGCTACCCTAAGTAGTGTCTGAGAGCCTTCTTCTAGGGCAGTGGGAGAAGAACTTCTAGGCCCTCTTATGGCAAGACCCAGTATCTTGACAATATTTGTAATCATTTACATATCTTTATGCAGAGTTTTTCAGCAATCTGACATTTCTATCTGACTGCGGTATTTTTTTTTTTGTCAGTGAGTGTAGCAGGGTTACTATTACTTCTTTTACACATTCTGTTTTCACTTCCTTTTAAGACAGGCTACTTTTTGCCAAACATGTTATGTTTCTTTCAGTGGTCACAATTGTTTTTATAGGTAAATGTAGCTGTTTGAGGCCTTGTTTTGTGGGACAAGTCGACTTGTTTTTGATAATCTATATAAGGTTTAATTTATATTTTGTTAACTTATGTGGGACAGGTGGAAAGGGGCTAACATTGCCAAAAAGACTGCTTGCCAAACTATGAGATAATGCATTCTATCTACTAAAAATGGGTACAAAATCCAGACAATTCATATGATTAGTATTTACACCTCTCCCTATAAAAGAGAGAAGGTATGCATGCACTGTTCATTTGTTTATGCAAAATGTGCTTTAATAAAAAAGGGCTCAAATCCATTGCCAGAATAATAATTTGTCACTGCCCTGGCCTTCTCCCTGCTCACCAAGTACAATGCCGTCCATTTAATAGCGGTTGTGCTTGGTATCAAAGCTCAGCCCCATTCACTTCCATGACCATTTGACCGATGAACGTGACATCACATGGCCTAGGTGAAAGGTGAGAGAAGGCCACGACGCTACTGCATTCTCAAACAGCTGATCGGCGAGGGTCCCAGATGTCGGACCCCCACGATAAGATGCTGATGATCTAGCCAGAGGATAGCTCATTAGTAGTAAAGTCTTGGAAGACCCCTTTAAGCTTTATGTTATAAATTAGTAATTTATTATTAAAAAATAGCACTGTGTATACACAACTTGTTTATTCTCAATTCAATATAACATCTTAAAATAAATAATGATATAAATAAACAAATTTATAGCTAAGTTGTAGAAAATTTCAGCAAAAAATGATAAATTAATCTGTGAGTGGAGTTTACAATATAACACCTGGGATGTTCTTGGATGAATAGGAGGACTTCAGTCTTTATGCACTGCGATGCGCAGACTCCAGCACTTCGCTCACACTGGTGCTGTTAAATATAGATTTTAGCAAAGTGACTAGCTCAAGTAAGTGACCCAGTGTTTTGTTCAGCGTCACCTTCACATATGGCAGCATAAAACTAGTGAGTTTTCCTTTACACATTTTCCGGTTACAAAAAAAAACACACCAGCATTGAACCTTACTGCATTATATAAATCAGATGATGAAATTCTGGATGCATTTTGACTCCTTCAGCATAATTGTGATCTGTGAGACTCACTGGGAGGGTCTGTAGCATCAGGTCTCTGCCTCTCCTTCCCCTCCCAGCTCGATCATCACAGATCCAAGCCTGCTTGAAGCCCTGCTGGAAAACACAACCCTAAGACACAGAATCAATGCTGGCATTATGCTGGTCCGAAATACATGGGCACTGGCTGTGTACACACGGTATCATGGATGCGGACCCATTGACTTGAATGGGTCCACAATCTGCGAGATACGGAGTGCTTCCTTGGGGATTTCGGTCTGTGCCTCCGCATCACAAAAAAAATAGGACGTCCTATTGCAGATTGCGGACCCATTCAAGTCAATGGGTCCGCATCTGCAAATGGCGGGCACACGGCCAGTGCCCGTGCATTGCGGACTGTTATTTGCAGTCCACAGCACAGGCACGGGCCTCACATGTTCGTGTGCATGAGCCCTTAGTGATGTGTTGTTTCCCGTTAACTGATGCTAAAAAATGCAAAACCAGAATACCCCTTTAACTTGCAGAAACAGCTTTAAAATATATTCATGCTAGTAGCAGACATGCACAATGTGTAAGATAGAGGCTCCCTCTTACCCTAATTTGCTGAGAGCAGGCCATGTGGCCACAACCAAAGTAATTTTTTCAGAAGGGATTTGGGCATTTATAAAAATAGCAGTTGATCCCAAAAGGAGTTTGTGACCCCAAGTACCACTGACTCACATGTTTCTCTTAGTTGAATGGGTTTGCCTTCACCATAAATTGCCGTTGAGAAGATATGTACACATTCTTCTCACAGGTGGTAGAAACATATCAATGGTACTTGAAGTACTAAAAGTAGACTAGATACAAGAACATTTCAGACATATGATCTAAAACAGCACATCACACAGGTAAACCCCTCAGAGTATTACTTCTAGCAACCAGCAGTGATCCCAGCCCATAGAATCCCACTGATTCTATCTTCTGGCATGTAAACGAATAGAAAGAAATGTACTGCCCATTTCATTAAGTGGTTCAACCTTGTGAAATGCATCAAAGCCTACGCACATTTTAATACTGACCACTTATTATACTGGAAAAACAACGTGTACCGTTTTCTGAGGCTTCTAGCATCTAATACATTACCAGCTTAAAGGGGTTTGGTATCTTTAATGTTGTCTTCTAATATAAATGATCTTTTCTTATTATGCGTCTCTGCGGTCCTCAAACTGAGGCTGTACAGAGATGTGGAGTACTGTTCATACACACACCTCCCTACTACTGTACATACAGAAGCTTTGTTCACTGAAGTCTATGGGGGAAGATTAACCATCTCCCTTGCACCTGAACAGTGGCGTTAAAAAGTCGCAAACTATGCGTTTATGACTTTTTAAAAAGTTGCTGCATCTCTCACTTTTTTGCCTACCCTCCCCACTTTTCAGAAAGGAGTGTGACAAGAGTGGAAGGGGGCATGGCCAGCAGCAGCGACTAATTTATCTTTATTCACGAAATGGCGGAAATGAGTCCAGAGGTCTATGGCAGCTCAGATCTCTGTTTAGACGCACAGACTGCCGGAGGATGTGCTTAATTTATGACAAGGCCTGAGCCTTGTCATAAAGTAGGTGCATCCTCCGGCAGTGCAGACGATATCAAGACCAGCACAGAAAGCACCTTCCTTGATAAATCTCCCACTATGTGTGCACCATACTGAGGAACCTATGTTAACCACTTCAGCCCCCCTAGCTTAAACACCCTTAATGACCAGGCCACTTTTTACAATTCCGCACTACACTACTTTCACCGTTTATTGCTCCGTCATGCAACTTACCACCCAAATGAATTTTACCTCCTTTTCTTCTCACTAATAGAGCTTTCATTTGGTGGTATTTCATTGTTGCTGACATTTTTACTTTTTTTGCTATTAATAAAAATTTAACGACATTTTTGCAAAAAAATGACATTTTTCACTTTCTGTTGTAAAATTTTTCAAAAAAAACTACATTTGTATGTAAAATTTTCTCTAAATTTATTGTTCTACATGTCTTTGATAAAAAAAAATTCAATAAGCGTATATTTATTGGTTTGGGTAAAAGTTATAGCGTTTACAAACTATGGTGCAAAAAGTGAATTTCGGCATTTTGAAGCAGCTCTGACTTTCTGAGCGCCTGTCATGTTTCTTCAGGTGCTAGAATGCCAGGAAAGTATAAATACCCCCAAATCACACCATTTTAGATAGAAGACACCCCAAAGTATTCGCGGAGGGGCTTGGTGAGTTCATGTATCATTTCATTTTTTCACAAGTTAGCGGAAAATGACACTTTCTGAGGAAAAAAATATATAATAAAGTTTCCATTTCTGCTAACTTCTGGCAAAAAAAAAAAATCTCAGACGGGCTCACTATGCCCCTCTGTGAATACCTTGGGGTGTCTACTTTCCGAAATGGGGTCATTTGTGGGGTGTGTTTACTGTTCTGGCATTTTGGGCGGGGCTAAATTGTGAGCAGCCATGTAAAACCTAAAGGTACTCGTTGGAATTTGGGCCCCTTTGTGCACCCAGGCTGCAAAAAGTGTCACTCATGTGGTATCGCCGTACTCAGGAGAAGTAGGGCAATGTGTTTTGGGGTGTATTTTTACATATACCCATGTTGGGTGAGAGAAATATCTCTGTAAACTGACAACTTTGTATAAAAAAATTAAAAAGTTGTCATTTACAGAGATATTTCTCACACCCAGCATGTGTATATATAAAAATACACCCCAAAACACATTGCGCTACTCTCCTGAGTACGGGATACCACATGTGTGAACTTTTTGCAGCCTGAAGTCGCAAAGGGCCCTAAAACCAATGAGTACCTTTAGGATTTCACAGGGCATTGTTACGCATTTGGATTCTCACGCTTTAGGGTTCCCTAAAATGCCAGGGCAGTATAAATACCCCACATGTGACCCCATTTTAGAAAGAAGACACCCCAAGGTATTCCGTGAGGGGTATGGTGAGTTCATGTAAAATGTTATTTTTGTCACAAGTTAGTGGAATATGAGACTTTGTAAAAAACAAAATAAAAAAAAAATATATATCAATTTCCGCTAACTTGTGCCAAAAAAAAAATTTCTGTGAACTCGCCATGCCCCTCACAGAATACCTTGGGGTGTCTTCTTTCCACAATGGGGTCACTTGTGGGGTATTTATACTGCCCTGGCATTCTAGGGAACCTAAAGCGTGAGAATCCAAATGCGTAACAATGCCCTGTGAAATCCTAAAGGTACTCATTGGAATTAGGGCCCCTTTGCGCATCTTGGCTGCAAAAAGTGTCACACATGTGGTACCGCCGTACTCAGGAGAAGTAGGGCAATGTGTTTTGGGGTGTATTTTTATATATTCCCATGCTGGGTGAGAGAAATATCTCTGTAAATGACAACTTTTTAAATTTTTTTATTCAAAGTTGTCAATTTACAGAGATATTTCTCTCACCCAGCATGAGTATATGTAAAAATACACCCCAAAACACATTGCCCTACTTGTCCTGAGTGCGGCGATACCACATAAGTGACACTTTTTGCAGCCAAGATGCGCAAAGAGCCCTAAATCAATGAGTACCTTTTAGGAGGGCATTTTTACGCATTTTCTTCTCGCACTTTAGGGCCCCTAAAATGCCAGGGCAGTATAAATACCCCACATGTGACCCCATTTTGGAAAGAAGACAGCCCAAGGTATTCCATGAGGAGCATGGCGAGTTGATAGAAAAAATTTTTGGCACAAGTTAGTGGAAATTGATTTTTTATAGTTTTTTCTCACAAAGTCTCCCTTTCCGCTAACTTTTGACAAAAGTTTAATTTTTCATGGACTCACTATGCCCCTCAGCGAATACCTTGGGGTGTCTTCTTTCCAAAATGGGGTCACATGTGGGGTATTTATACTGTCCTGGCATTTTAGGGGCCCTAAAGCGTGAGAAGAAAATGCGTAAAAATGCCCTCCTAAAAGTTACTCATTGGAATTTGGGCCCCTTTGCGCATCTTGGCTGCAAAAAGTGTCACACATGTGGTATCGCCGTACTCAGGAGAAGTAGGGCAATGTGTTTTGGGGTGTATTTTTACATATACCCATACTGTGTGTGAGAAATATCTCTGTAAATTGACAACTTTGAATAAAAAAATTTAAAAAGTTGTCATTTACAGAGATATTTCTCACACAAAGTATGGTATATATAAAATACACCCCAAACACATTGCCTACTTCTCCTGAGTACGGCGATACCATGAGTGACACTTTTTGCAGCCAAGATGCGCAAAGGGCCCTAAACCAATGAGTACCTTTAGGATTTCACAGGGCATTTTTACGCATTTGGATTCTCACGCTTTAGGACCCCTAAAATGCCAGGGCAGTATAAATACCCCACAAGTGACCCCATTGTGGATAGAAGACACCCCAAGGTATTCCGTGAGGGGCATGGCGAGTTCACAGAAAAAAAATTTTTGGCACAAGTTAGAGGAAATTGATTTTTATTTTTATTTTTACAAAGTCTCATATTCCACTAACTTGTGACAAAAATAAAATTTTACATGAACTCGCCATGCCCCTCACGGAATACCTTGGGGTGTCTTCTTTCTAAAATGGGGTCACATGTGAGGTGTTTGTACTGCCCTGGCATTTGAGGTCTCCGCAATCATTACACGTATGGCCAGCATTAGGAGTTTCTGCGATTCTCCGTATATTGACCATACGGGTAATGAGATTTTTCCGTTCAGCCGCTGCGCTGAAAAAAAAAAAAAATGAAGCGGCACAGATTTATTCATTCGCATCAATCAATGTGGATGAAAAAATCTCTGCCAAAATCAGTGACTGCGGTGCGGTGGGCTGGGCGCTAGCTACCTAACAAGTAGCTAACTAACTGGCGGTGATAAGGGACCCTTATGCCCCATTCACACGTCCGCAATTCTGTTTGCGGAGCGGAATTGCGGACCCATTCATTTCTATGGGGACAGACTTTGTCCCGCTCGGATCGGAATTACGGATCCGCGCTTCGAGTCTGCACTTCCGTTCCGCAAAAATATAGAACATGTCCTATTTTTGTCTGCAATTGCGGACAAGAAAAAGCATTTTCTATATAGTTCTGGCAATGTGCGGATCTGCAAAATGCAGAAAGCACATTGCCGGTGTCCGTGTTTTGAGGATCTGTGGATCCGCAGATCCGCGGATCTGATCCAGCGGATCCGTGAATCACGGATCCATCAAAACACATTGGGCGTCTGAATGGAGCCTTACAAGGGGTGTGATCAATGACAGGGGGTGATCAGGGGTCTAGATGGGGTGATCAAGGGGTTAACAAGGGGTTAATAGGTGAGGGGGTGGGGGGTTAGTGTAGTGTTTGGTGCAACTTTACATAGTTACCTGGTCCTCTGGTGGTCGATCCCAGCAAATGGGACCACCAGAGGACCAGGTAGCAGCTATATCAGGCGCTGTTCACAAAACAGCGTCTGATATACTTGTTTGATGCGATTTATATCGCATCTACAGCCTGCCAGCGATGGATCATCGCTGGCAGGCTGTGGTCAAACTCCTGAGACGCCCGCTACTGTGAGCGCGCGTGCTGCGTTCACAGGAAATCTCGCGTCTCGCGAGATGGCGCAGATCTGCGGCGCCCCAGAACAGCCCGACCGCCGCGAGAACGCAGTTGTGCGTTAGGCGGTCGGGAAGTGGTTAAGGTGACATGTTAAAACTACAGAACCTATTAAACAGGAGCATTTTCAAGTAACCAATAAATAACTAGTAACTCTAGAGGGCGCTAGCGTACACCGTGTTTCATTTATCCTTACGCAGAAATGTCTTTTCAAGGGTTTCAATGAATTTGTGCTTGAGCTTCAGTTTGAATTGTCTGTACCATTCTAGAATCCTCTTTCTTCTCTGAATCTTCTCTTGTAAGCTCATGTTTTTCTCCTGGTCTATAATGGTAGGAAGTTCTTTCCATGATTTGATAAAAATAAATGGAGCGCCATAAGACTTCAGTAGTTGCAAAGGAGCATTACTGCTAACAGATGAGTTTCCACAATTTCCGGGTGTCATCACATCTTCTACCACAGGAACAGAGCCATAGGAACAGGCCTCATAAATTCTGTAGCACTCCGTGTTTATTCCCACTGGGCTCAACGTTATATCGCTCTGTAGCAGTGCGTCATGATAGCTCTTAGAACTTTCATTGGTCTCTTGTGGTTGCCACCTATAGATACAAAGTTTACTCATTTATGTTTTACCTATATAGCCCTGTAGCAATATAATATATAGATTGGTATCACATGCTTTCCAAACCTACAAAATTTAAAGTCCATTTGCATTAGGGAAGTGGGTAAAGATATTCAAAGTTGTGCACTTTGGACAGCCCCTTTCCATACACCATATATAAGGTAGAGGGCAGATACTCTCTGAGTCTATCCATTAAGGAACATGAACATGTGTTACAGATGCTCATGGATTTTAATGGGCACTGTGTAAAGCTGCTTTCACACGGCAATATGTGGTCTGGGTAAAAGTCCATTTGACTGCTGCTTTCCCGTACCAGCTGTGGCTCAACATCCTCACCATGAGTCTACTGTCCTGTACACAAATGATGCGATGAGTACAAGACAACAGATCGGTGGTCAGGCTGGAACTCATAGCATAATAGATCACTATGATAAGTGATTGGCTTCGATGAGCTGTGGTTGGTCCAGTAAATGCAGCTGTCACAAGGATAGTCTTCCCAGACCACACACCTCTGTGTGAAAGCAGCCTATTACTACTTCTACATTGCCCGGAAAAAAGTGTGCAGCTGCTATGCTGGAAATCTGCCTTCACCAGGAGAAGAAGCTGCTGGACAAGGGTTGTCCAAAGTGGATAGCCTTTTAGGCCCTATTCACACGTCCGCAATGTTCGTCCACACCGTTCCGCAAATCTGCGGAATGGTGCGGACCCACTCATTTTGAACGGGGACGTGATGGATGCGGAGAGCACACACTGTGCTATCCGCATTTGAGGAGCGCGCCGCTGATCTTCCGGCTGCCGGCTCCGCAATAATATAGAGAATGTCCTATTCTTGCCCGCAATTGCGGACAAGTATAGGCATCTCTATAGGGCTGGTGGCAAGGTGTGTTGCGGATCCGCAACAGACTACGGACGTGTGAATTAGGCCTTAAGCATTTGTATACTTACTCATTTCTGGGTGAGATCCAACAGTGCTGGTCAAGACCCTCCTTCCTTATAACCTCCATAAGAATTTCTCTAGATGAATTGCCATACACAGTCCCTAGAAAGTTGCACAAGTATGGCCGTGAGTCATGAACCAGAGACCAACTTGGATCAATGACTGGAAAGTTTCTGTACCTGAAATGTTGATATAATATAATTAATACTTTAAAGACTACAAGAGATATTTGAAACAGAAAAATAAATTAATAATTGTTAAGCAGTCTACATCTTGAAGTGTCCATCAGAGGTTTGATGACTTGTACCTCCATCCATTGGAGATGCCCTGCCTGAGACAGATACAGTACTCAGGCCAATTACTGCAGTCCCCTAGAATAAATGGACCTGCCACTCCATCAGGGTGGGGGGTATGGAGCCCACATTGTCAGGATCGATGGGGATCCCTGCAGTCAGAAACCCGCTAATCAGTTAGTTATCCCCTATCCAGTGGACAGGGTACAACCTTTAGTTATTGAATAGCCATTTAATGCCATTAATACTCCAATACCTGCAACATACTGTCATAAGGTAAAAGTGCACTTTATATATCTTAGGCCTCATATTTTTCATCCGTGTTTTGCGGAAGTTACGCTGATCCATTCATTTCTATGGGGCCTTACTCACACGTACTTTTTGTGGATCTTTGTGACCATTATGCAAATTATAGAACGTCTTATTTTTCCTGTAGGGCAGACAAATAAAAAAGTCCTTTCTATTGATAGTAGTGAGGAAAATGAGGAATGTACACAAAAGTTTTTGCAGTCCGAAATGCCAACACGGCTGTGTGCATGAAGCTTTAGGGTGTATTCACACGCTGCGCTTGTGTTGCAGCTCTTGCTGTGCAACTGGGAACCATGTGGTTTTACCGCAAAAGGCCACCGTTTTTGGACTAGCTGTGGAACCACGGCAGCTTGCAGTAAAAATGCGTGCAGTTTTGGCTGTCTACAGCCACAAAGAGAAAAATGTCATCTTATTCACAGCCAATGTTTTCATCAACTAATGAATTAAAACATTCTAGTTGACAGACTCAAACACATGGCCCAACAAATCATAAATTTTCAGGGATTTGTTAAGTTTCTCATACTTATATTTTGCTTTCAAAAGGTTGTCTCATCAGTCGATTCCTGCTCCCAGCAAACAGTCAGTCTTGTAGGAGAAAGTCACAGACAGCCAGGCGTGTAGTATTACATCATGGCCATTCAGATGCATGGCTGTCCATATAGTAGATGTATACCTGAAGACTGTCAGAACAAGTGGGTGCCACAAAAGGAACTCCCCCTAAAAGGGTATATGGCCAGGGCTAGTCTTCATGAGACAACCCATTTAAAGGAGTTGCCCTACGAAAAATATTCTGCCGTTTTCAAACCAGCACTTGGATCTGAGGTGGACACACATGCTCAGTTTCATCCTTCAACTGCCTCCTGAGCTGTGATAGGGAGATCATAGACACGCCCCCTGAGCTGTGATAGGGAGATCATAGACACGTCCCCTGAGCTGTGATAGGGAGATCATAGACACGCCCCCTGAGCTGTGATAGGGATATCATAGACACGCCCCCTGAGCTGTGATAGGGAGATCATAGACACGCCCCCTGAGCTGTGATAGGGAGAGACATGCAGCGTAAAGTCCCCTGAGCTGCCAGATTGATACATATCTAGCAGAGAGACTAGAACAATGAATGGGAAGAGCTAGCTTTGTTAGAATGAAGATTGTCATGTACTATATGATGCCCTATTTGCATTTTTACATTAGTCATGGGCTAACCCCTTTAAACATTATTATCCATTCAACTTTGGTATTATGATGTCCTGAAAAAGTAAAAGAATAAAAAAACAAACACTTACGTAGCCACTCCTAGGGGCCACTGGTAAACATCTTCCTCATTAATCCAAGTACTGTCATAGACGAGATAGAGGACCTCCACAAAGCCACCATTCTTCTTCAAATAGGGAAGGATCCAGTTATTAATGCACTGCTCACTTCCCAGCAGAACTACAGCAACGTGCCGGAGTTTACGGTTTTCAACCAGAGTCTGGGTGTAATGAAGCCACTGAGTGGCAAAAGCAATCTTTGCTTCTTCTCTGCTGTTGAGAACAAGAACTATATTCTGGACTCCCACCGAGAAGTAACCAGGAACAACTGCGGGACCGGTGATGAAGCTGGAGAAAAAGGGATCAAGCAAAAAATAATAACCCAGGAGCTCATACACTAAAGTTTTAAAACATGATCCTAATGGAAATATATTTACTGAAATTAACAGTCATTTAAAAGTGTTTTCCCGTCTCATATAATGAACATGTAAAGGGATTATCCAAGAATTTGAAACCGATGGTCTATCCTCAGGAGGAGGTCCAACTCTCAGGACCCCTGCTGTCTGAAGAGATAGCAGGACTCCATGAGCGCTTAGGCCTCTTTGTAGGCCAGTGACGTCAATAAACATTGGCCACATTGCCTAGGCACAGCTCAGTCCCCTTCAAAGCTGCAATACCAAGCACAGCCGCTATACAATGCAATGGTAATACAATGGTCGGCTCGCGGACTGGCTTCTTCAAACAGCTCATCGGGGTGCTAGGAGTCAGCCAAAACTCTCATACTAATGACTGGATAATCCTTTAAAGTGAACGCTAATTGTCCTTCTGAGGAATACTTTGTGTATGAAACTTAAAGGGAACCTGTCAGCAGGAAATTCACTGATAAACCAGGCATGCTGCCTTGTAGGGCTCACTCTGCTGAATATAATCATACCTTTCACTTGGTGATCTGTTGCTTTAGTATGGAGAAAAAGTACTTTTAATCCATATGCTAATGAGCTGATTTGAGTCCGGTAGTTGATATGAGTCCAGCGTTTTTTCTATTCAGAGCTGTAGCCACTCCCCTATTCACTTCTTCAGATGTAAAAGGGGCGTGGTTTATTACATCATTTATTCATTTTAATAATTGGCGGGAAAATGAATAACAGGGAATGCTGAGGTATTATATTACTAAGGTAAAAAAAGGGGGAGGAATATACTATTGAAGTTAGTAATTATAATAAGAGCTAGTTTGTTCATGGGGTGATAAACACATGTTTGATAAACAATTATTAAAATGAATGAATGATGTAATAAACCACGCCCCTTTTACATCTGAAGAAGTGAATAGGGGAGTGGCTACAGCTCTGAATAGAAAAAACGCTGGACTCATATCAACTGCTGGACTCAAATCAGCTCATTAGCATATGGATAGAAAGTACTTTTTCTCCACAATAAACCAACAGATCACCAAGTTGCCTGGTTTATCAGTGAATTTCCTGGTGACAGGTTCCCTTTACCCCTTTGGGACACATGGCGTGCCAGTGCGGCATGTTTCCCAGTCATAAGGACACATGACGTACCGATGCGTCATGAGTTGTTCGATCACTGCTGCTCAGCTGGCAGTGATCGGAACAAGCTACCTGCTGAAATCATTCAGCAGGTACCTTGTTACAATGCCTAGGGGTCCTGTGACCCCCATATGGGCGATCGCTGCAAACCGCAGGTCAATTCAGACCTGCGGTTTGCAGCGCTCTACGTCTCTGATCCCGCGGTCTGTGATCAGGGAGAGTTAATGCCCCCAAACTGGTTTTTAACCCCCTGCAGCCCCCAATCATACTGTGGCTGCGGGGGTGCAGAGAGGTGGTTGCGGGCGGCGGCGAGGCGGGCGGTGCGGCGGGCGGGATCGCGATTGCGATCCCCGCCCGCCTCCCTGTAATCTATCCTGGTGTCTAGTGGTTCTATCAGAGTGTCAGCACATTGCTGACACTCTGATAAAGCGACTGGCATCTGTGCTGCAGATGCCAGCCGTTTAACCTTCCGTGCCGCGGTCCGTGCGGACCGCGGTATGAAGGGTTAGCAGGAGGAGCGCTCCCTCCCTCTCCCATCGGGGGCTGCTGTGCCTTTGCAGCCCCCAGCAGGATGGGATCGAAGAGGAGGGTGCTCCACTCCCTCCCTATCCATCACCCCTGCCCAGTTATGGCAGGGGTGATGGTGCCATGGAGACAGGGCGCTTTCAGAAGCGTCCTGCTCTCCATGGTGCTGAAAGTCTGAATAGACCTGCTAAAGGTCTATTCAGACTTTCTAAAAGTACAAAATACAGTACAGTGCACTATATAGTGTACTGTACTGTAATACTCTGAACACCAGATCCACTGGATCTTTCAGAACCAAGTGGGTCTGGGTCAAAAAAATGTAAAAAAGTGAAAAAAAAGTAAAAATGAAACAAACACATAACACTGAATAAAAACTAAAAAAATAAAATACACTACACATATTAGGTATCGCCGCGTCCGTAAAAACCTGCTCTATAAAAATATCACATGACTGAACTCCTCAGGTGAACGCCATAAAAAAAACCCCAAAAATGGTGTAAATAAGCCATTTTTGGCGCATTCATCACTAAAAGTGTAATACAAAGCGATCAAAAGGCGTTTGCCTCCCAAAATAGTACCAATCAAACCGCCATCTCATCCCATAAAAAACGAGCCCCTACCTAAAACAATTGGCCAAAAAATAAAAAAACTATGCCTCTCAGACTAAAACATGATTTTTTGTTTCAAAAATGCTTTTTAGTGTTAAATGTAAAAAAAATTAAAAAGTAGACATATTTGGTATCTACACGTCCGTAAGAATCTGCTCTATAAAAATATCACATGACCTAACCCCTCAAGTAAACACTGTAAAAAAAATAATAAAAACTTTGTCAAAAAGCCATTTTTGCCACCTTACATCACAAAAAGTGTAATAGCAAGCGATCAAAAAGTCATATGACCCCCAAATAGTGCCAATCTAACCGTCACCTCCTCCCATAAAAATGATACCCAACCTGAGACAATTGCCTAAAAACTGAAAAATATATGGCTCTCAGACTATGGAGATACTAAAACATGTTTTTTTCATTCAAAAGGATATTATTGTGTAAAACCAAAATAAATAAAAAAAGGTATACATATTATGTATCGCCGCGTCCGTAAGGACCTGCTCTATAAAAATATAACATGACCTAACCCCTCAGATGAACGCCGTAAACATAAAAAATAAAACGTTGTCAAACAAGCCATTTTTTGTCACCTTACATCACAAAAAGTGTAATAGTAAGCGATCAAAAAGTCATATGCACCCCAAGATGGTGCCAATCAAACCGCCATCTCATCCCATAAAAAATGAGCCCCTACATAGGACAATCGCCCAAAAAAAATATATATATGGCTCTCAAACTATGGAGACACTAAAACATGATTTTTTTGTTTTAAAAATTATATTATTGTGTAAAACTTATATAAATAAATAAAAAGTATACATATTATGTATCGCGCGTCCGTCACAACCTGATCTATATAAATAACACATGACCTAACCCCTCAGCTGAACACAGCAAAAAAAAAAAATACGGTGTCAAGAGCCATTTTTGTCACCTTACATCACAAAAAGTGTCATAGAAAGCGACCAAAATGTCATATGCACCCCAAGATGGTGCTCAATCAAACCGCCATCTCATCCACAAAAAATGAGCCCCTACATAACACAGTCGCCCAAAAAAATAAAATAAAACTATGGCTTTCAGAATGTGGAGACACTAAAAAAAATTTATTTTCAAAAAGGCTTTATTATGTAAAACTGAAACAAAAAACCCCAAAAAGTAGTCATATTTGGTATTGTCGCGTCCGTAACAACCTGCTCTATAGAAATAGCACACAATCTAACCTGTCAGTTCAACTATGTAAATAACAAAAAATAAAAACAGTCCCAAAACAGCTATTTTTTGCAAATTTTCCATCTAATCCATTTTTGCAGTAACAAAGCAAGGGTTAACAGCCAAGCAAAACTCAATATTTATTGCCCTGATTCTCTTGTTTGCAAAAACACCCCATATGTGGTCAGTAAACTACTGTATGGCCAAACGGCAGGGCACAGAAGGAAGGGCATGCCATATGGTTTTGGAAGGCAGATTTTGCTGGACTGGTTTTTGACACTATGTCCCATTTGAAGCCCCCTGATGCACCCTACAGTAGAAACTCCAAAAAAGTGACCCCATTTTGGAAACTACGGGATAAGGTGTCAGTTTTGTTGGTACTATTTTAGGGTAAATATGATTTTTGGTTGCTCTATATTACACTTTTTTGAGGCAAGGTAACAAAAATTGAAATTCAGAAATTTCATCTCCATTTGCCAATAACTCTTGTGGAACACCTAAAGGGTTAACAAAGTTTGTAAAACTGGTTTTGAATACCTTGAGGGTGTAGTTTCTTAGATGGAGTCACTTTAATGGAGTTTCTACTCTAGGGGTGCATCGGGGGCTTCAAATGGGACATGGTGTCAAAAATCCAGTCCAGCAAAATCTGCCTTCCAAAAACCATATGGCGCTCCTTTCCTTCTGCGCCCTGCAGTTTGGCCATACAGCAGTTTACGACCACATATAGGGTGTTTCTGAAAACTACAGAATCGGGGCAATAAAAATTGAGTTTTGTTTGGCTGTTAACCCTTGCTTTGTTACTGGAAAAATGGATTCAAACGGAAAATTTTTCAAAAAAATCGAAATTCTGAAATTTTATCTTTATTTGCCATTAACTCTTGTGGAAAACCTAAAGGGTTAATGACGTTTGTAAAATCAGTTTTGAATACCTTGAGGGTGTAGTTTCTAGAATGGGAGTAATTTTTGGGTGGTTTCTATTATGTAAGCCTCACAAAGTGACTTCAGACCTGAACTGGTCCCTAAAAAGTGGGTTTTTGAAAATTTCTGAAAAATTTCAAGATTTGCTTCTAAACTTCTAAGCCTTATGACGTCCCCAAAAAATGAAATAGCATTCCCAAAATGATCGATACATGAAGTAGACATATGGGGAATGTAAATCAATAACTTTTTTTGGCAGTATTACTATGTATTATAGAGGTAGAGTAATTGAAACCTGGAAAATTGCAAATTTTTCAAAATTTTTGGTAAATTTGGTATTTTTTTATAAATAAAAATGAAATTTTTCGACTTCATTTTACCACTGTCATGAAGTACAATATGTGACGAAAAAACAATCTCAGAATGGACTGGATAAGAAAAAGCGTTTTAAAGTTATCACCACATAAAGTGACACTGGTCAGATTTGCAAAAAATGGCCTGGTCCTTAAGGTGAAATAGGGCCGTGTCCTTAAGGGGTTAAAGGAGTTGTGCCACGTAAAATATTCTACAGTTTTCAAAGCAGCACCTGAAGCTGAATACTTCTGTAATTGCATGTAATTAAAAATTTTGTATAGACACTGAGTTATTCAATAAAATGTATCTGTCTAGCTCCACCTGCCTCTTTGTCCTGCTCACTGAGAAGGCCGCAAATACTCAGTTTCATCCTTCAACTGCCTCCTGAGCTGTGATAGGGAGAACATGGACACGCCTCCTGAGCTGTGATAGGTAGAGCATGGACACGCCTCCTGAGCAGTGATAGGGAGAGCATGGACACGCCTCCTGAGCAGTGATAGGGAGACCATAGACACGCCTCCTGAGCAGTGATAGGGAGACCATAGACACGCCTCCTGAGCAGTGATAGGGAGAGCATAGACACGCCTCCTGAGCAGTGATAGGGAGAGCATAGACACGCCTCCTGAGCTGTGATAGGGAGAGCATAGACACGCCTCCTGAGCTGTGATAGGGAGAGCATAGACACGCCTCCTGAGCTGTGATAGGGAGAGCATGGACATGCCTCCTGAGCTTTGATAGGGAGAGCATGGACACGCCTCCTGAGCTGTGATAGGGCGTGTGTGTTAGTTGCATCACAAAAGAAACTCCCCTAAAGCTTTCATCTTGATATAAATCAAGAGCAATGAATGGGGAGATCTCTGGATCCATGTGAGGTACAGGGCTGGTTCTAGCTTTGCTAGAAAGATATTGTCATGTACTATATGATGCCTGATTTTCATTTTTTACGTTAGTTATGTGATAACCCCTTTAATATACTCATACACTAAGTTTACAAAATGTTTTGATGTGCCATCATCGACATGCAAGATTTAACTGCACTTTATCAGTTTTATACACTTCATAAAAAAATGTTATATGTCAAAGTGACATTTGGGCCAGCCAATAGCAGGTCGCAATGGTGACAAGCCTCTCTAGCGTTACCCGCGATGCTAGGGAGGCTCGTCTCCGTCATGGGCTGCTATTGGCTGCATCAACAACCCCGCCACTCCCACTGTTGCCAGATGTTTTGATCCTTGCAATGGGGTGGGGGGGGGGGGATGTAGCTTTGGCTGTGAGGGGAGCAAGAGCAACATGGGTGCTGGGGAGCGGGGTAAGTATAACCCATCTAATCCTGGGCATCTGGGGGGGGGTCATTATAGGAGTTAGATAACCCCGTTAAAGCTATCTTCAGCAGAGAGGAGAGACAGAAACTACTTTATAAGGTTCATTTAAGACAGAGAGCTATCTGCAATAAAATCTATTAAAGACTATACATCTATAACAGCCTCGACAAGGAGCAGGGTATACAGTAGGTGTGTTTTGTCAGCGTCTTATAGAATTGATAAGTAAACCCCCATCTGTATTTAATATGCAAATGTATTTTATACATTTTCCTAGTAGAATCCCATTGTCATGTTTGAAGTTTAAGCTAACAATCTGAGTTTACATGTTTTATAGCCTTAGCTGAATGATAGCAGTTTTTCAAATGGTTTACAGCTTCAGTCTTGAACTATTGACTCTCCATTCCCTTCACTTATACAAGTGTCTTTAGTCCTGCAAAAAACATATTTCCTTAATCAGTTATCAGTGAGAGGCTAGATTAACCATGGGCGTAGGGTTCTACTGCAAGGCTGGCTTCACACATCCGCTAAACGCAGACGTGAACAGTCCGTGGTAATGCGAGCTGGATTTCTTCTTCACAGCCGGAGCGCATGGCTGCAAAGAAGAAATCCAGCCCGCATTACCACGGACGTGTGAAGCCAGCCTAACAGCGGAACACAACACAATGGAATGTATAAGTATTGCCGCTCCTTAACTGTGCGTTTCTTTTTTTTCTTTTTTTATTCCAATTTAAATTTAGTAGGAGTCGGAGTCTGTTCATTTTTGCCGACTCCGAGTACCCAAAATTGCCTCCGACTCCTCGACTCCGACTCCACAGCCCTGATAAGGGAGCATAAAACCCATAACAGATTCCCTTTAAACATCTTTATTTTTCTGTGTACATATGAAAAGATGTACTGTGCTGGGAGAGGAAGAGATAGAGAGACACATAGATGATTAGATTTTCTTTCAGACTTTTCCAAATATGTACTTGACAAATAGATATCGGATATTCACTTCACATGACTATGTTGCTATAGCTTGTTAGGATTCATAGAACAGCCTGTCCGTGAAGGCGGTGCGTCCGCCCCCAGCCCTCTTGCTTGTACCCTTGATGGGTGAATAAAGGATTCATTTGCTGTATACTGTGGTGAGTGCAGCCTTTTCATCTACTTTACTCGAGAGTTCATAGAACATAATACTGTGCCCTCGAGACGCATCAGCATATCATACCTGATGTCAGTTCTTCCAGTTTTAAGCTTGCCCTCCCTCCAGTGAGCAGTATCCTCAAGAGGTTCAAGTGGTCCCTCCAATATATGCTGCCAAAAGTAATGCCCTAAAGAAAAAAGAAAAATTGCGTAAAACTATACACGACATTTTCCTTTATTAGACTGGCCTTTCCAAAAAGCGGAGTCTGATTTCAGAAGTCCCTTTTAGTTTAGGGTACGGTTGGGCAATATACCGGTGGCTGTGATATACCGCGGTATTAAGAAACTGCGATATGGCGATATCACAGTTTCCTAATAACCGCGGTATTTAATGACGTCATAGGAGCGGTCGCACGTGTGCCGACCGCTCCTAAAACCTCCATGTCAGGGCCGAAATCCTGGCGCCGGGCAGGTAGTAAGTAGCCCGACCTTAATAACTATTGTGACGCAGGCTCCCGGGCAGCGCTCTGTTCCTCCATGCGCCGTCTGCCCCTTCATTCATAAAGTGGGCGGAGCATGGAGGAGCAGAGAGCTGCCCGGGAGCCTGCGCCACAATAGTTATTAAGGTCGGGCTACTTCTACAGAGATTAACTACATAAATACTGGATCAGAGCTGCGGGGCCGGTTTATTACTGCACCGGCCCCGCAGCTCTGATCCAGTATTTATGTAGTTAATCTCTTTAAGTAGCCGGACCTAATAACTATTGTAGGCTCGGCAGTGCCTTCATCATATGAGCATGGAGCAGAGATTAACTCATAAATGCTGGATCAGAGCTGCGGGCCGTGTACTGCAGAGTAACACTGCACCGGCCCCGCAGCACTTATCCAGTATTTATGTAGTTAATCTGTTCCTCCATGCTCCGCCCACTTATGAATGAAGGAGCAGACGCCCGGGAGCCTGCGCCACAATAGTTATTAAGGTCAGTTACTCTACAGAGATTAACTACATAAATACTGGATCAGAGCTGCGGGCCGGTGTATTACTGCACCGGCCCCGCAGCTCTTATCCAGTATTTATGTAGTTAATCTCTTTAAAGTAGTCGGACCTTAATAACTATTGTGGTGCAGGCTCCGGGCAGCTCTCTGTTCCTCCATAGCCGTCTGCCCTTCATTCATAAAGTGGGCGGAGCATGGAGGAACAGAGATTAACTACATAAATACTGGATCAGAGCTGCGGGGCCGGTGTATACTGCAGAGTAACACTGCACCGGCCCCGCAGCTCTGATCCAGTATTTATGTAGTTAATCTCTGTTCCTCCATGCTCCGCCCACTTTATGAATGAAGGGGCAGACGGCACATGGAGGAACAGAGAGCTGCCCAGGAGCCTGCACCACAATAGTTATTAAGGTCCTGCTACTTCTAAATACATTACAGTGTTGGGGGTCTGTGGCTGACATTGTTATGGGGGATCTGTGGATGACACATATATAGCATAAGATGCTATATATGTGTCAGCCACAGTGCCCCCCCATAACAGTGCGTCAGCCACAGTGCCCCCATAACAGTGCGTCAGCCACAGTGCCCCCATAACAGTGCGTCAGCCACAGTGCCCCCCATAACAGTGCGTCAGCCACAGTGCCCCCCATAACAGTGGGTCCGACACAGTGCCCCCCCATAACAGTGCATCATACAGTATAACGTCTCCTTGCGCTGCCCCCATACAGTATAACGTCTCCTGTGGCTGCCCCCATACAGTATAACGTCTCCTTGTGCTGCCCCCATACAGTATAACGTCTCCTTGCGCTGCCCCCATACAGTATAACGTCTCCTTGTGCTGCCCCCATACAGTATAACGTCTCCTTGTGCTGCCCCCATACAGTATAATGTCTCCAAGTGTTTTTTTCTTCTAAATGGGCATTTATCGTGATATATATCGTTATCGCGATAAATTTCTTAATATCGTTATCGTGGCAATATTTTTGATATCGCCCAACCCTAGTTTAGGGCTACATGGCATCTTTGGCCACAACACATCACATGGCCCGAGATTGCAGTGTCGTGCTGCCTTCATCACAACTAACGAAAGTAAGAAAGGTGGAGTTGCGACCCACAAGTTGCCACAAAACAGCGGTCACAAGAAGCTTAAACTTGTTTAATTATTTGCGACTGTTGTGTGGCTGCAACTTTCAAGTCGCAACCTTATTTTCTTCTTCCATTACTTGCAAAACACATGCAATAAAGAGAGGAGGTGCATCACGTATAGGGCGATAAAAAAGGAAAGAAAGGTACACCAAGGCTTCTGATGGTGTGCTCAGGGCAGAACACATCTCCGGGCCTGTAAAGACAAATGTGTGGGGTCCACTGCTGCACATAGCGGGCTCCGTTCCAAGTATCACAGGTACGATCAAGTACAAAAATGCACGCCACTTCTTTAATAACTTTTATTGTTTCCAGAAGAGTACTACGCATTTCAGGAATGTCCAGTGAACCTGACAAAGGGGGCGTTCCATCTCCAAAATGCCATAAGTTCTATTCTAGAAACAATACAATTTATTAAAGAATCTCTGTGTCAGATGTCCCGTAGCGCCGCACCTTTTTCTACTTGATATTACTTGCAAAGCAGGCAGTGCTATGCTGAGATTTCCAGAGGTGCAACATGTGCCAAGGCCACAGTCGCCTTGCAGCAGAGTATGTAGGAAGTACCTCGGACCTGTATAGACAAGGGTGCGTTCCTACGTTTCAGCTTTTCCAAAGAGTCAGTAAGTGGAGAGCAGTTTTGTGTTAGTACATATATGAATCGTACTCAAAAAAAAAAAACCCTGCTACAAAACCATGACTGATAAAACATGCTGCGGGTCGATAAATTATCTGAGAATGCCATAGAAACTCCACAATTATCCGCCATGTTTTGCGAACAGGATTTTTGAAAACCCCCCCACTACAACATACAATCTTGAAAAACACATAAAATACAACACATATGATCGTACCCCAAGTCTATTATATGATGTCTACCCATCACTTACCAATGGCAGCCTTGCCCCAGATCTGCACCTGGAGCTCTGCTTGTTCTTGATGGGAGTTCGGGTTTATTAGGTCTTTCCAGTTCTTTTCTCCTTTTTGCAAACGTGAGCCCTTATGTCTGTTTTCATCTTCTTCCCAAGGATTCCATTGTTCAGTTCCAAGGTATGGAGACCCTGTCAAGCAGGAAAATATTGCACTCACACAGAAACAAAAGTGATTACTGGGGTTAAAATGCTGGAACATCTGGAAATCAGCCACTATAGATGGTAAAGATGCCAGCTTGAGCACATTTTCGTTGCAGTTAATCTACAGAAGAAACGTAATACCCTGGTGAGACCCACACCATTCATTCACATCCAGATTGACGGATCCGGCAGGCAGTTCAGACAACGGAACTGCTTGCCGGATCACTCTGCCGCAAGTGTGAAAGTGCCCTTAAAAGACAGTTGCTATGGCTTGTTTGTCTCTGGCTAAGAAGACGGAGGGGCGGTCCTTCACACTGCATGTCTGCATCAGGCTTCAGAGTGAGGAGGCGTGTCTCTCAGTAATCCAAACCGATTGGCTGGCAGGGAGCTGCTGGCTACAGCAAGTGTGTATGTGAAGTGAGGGAAAGCAGTTTTGGCCTCAGAGAACTGGCAGAGGAGCCATCTTGAGAAGGTCCTCATATTGTAAATGTTTAAACAGCCAGTAACTAAGGGAAAACTCTAAGAAAACAGTGGTATGTGAAGAAACTAAAGATTGCTCTATGCATAATGCAGCAGTAACATATGCTAACATTGATTTTTTTTTTAGGAAAACATGACAGTTACCCTTTAATCAACATCCACATCCAAGGGTTTATTCACCAGTCATGGTCCTGTCACAGTTTTTTCCCCAATTTTCCAAAATCACAGCAGAGCTCTTGCAGTGCTTTTGGAAAAAGCAGCCAAAAACAAGAAATGATAACAATGAGTGAATAAATCCTAGGTAGTGGACAGGGGCAGTTAGGGTGTGAATATTGGGTGGTCAGTAGAGATGAGCGAACATTTAAAAAAAAGTCTGTTGTTCGGGGTTCGGGTGGTGGTTAATTGCGCATCCCGTTATGGATTCCACTATAGCAGCATATGGAATCCATAAGGGGCGGCTGCCACCAACCCGAACTGTTGCACAGCCGAAGGACCTGGGGTGACGTCACTGTCATGTGATCAGTGCAGGGGGCGTGGCTCAGCACTGGATTTGATCCCGTGCTGAGCCACGCCCCTGCACTGATCACATGACAGTGACGTCACACCAGGTCCTTCGGCTGTGCAACAGTTCGGGTTGGTGGCAGCCGCCCCTTATGGATTCCATATGCTGCTATAGTGGAATCCATAACGGGATGCGCAATTAACCACCACCCGAACCCCGAACAACGGACTTTTTTTAAATGTTCGCTCATCTCTAGTGGTCAGTTCTACATTAAAAATACTAGTTCTTGTTAATTCAATTTAAGATTATACATTGACTCTACTATACGCCCAAGATCCAAGCGAAATTTCCTAGAAACAGGGATCGTGAGTGTGGATGCCTAGAAGCGGATTATGTACACGTCCTGTGGGAATTTAATAAATTGAAAAGGTTTTGGGAACAGGTTTTTGTGGCTATACAAAAGGAGGCCTCTTGTCAGTATAAGGCCTCATGCACACGGCCGTTGTTTGGGTCCGCGTCCGAGCCGCATATTTCGCGGCTCGGCCGCGGACCCATTCATTTCAATGGGGCCGCAAAAGATGCGGACAGCACTCCGTGTGCTGTCCGCATCCGTTGCTCCGTTCCGTGCCCCCGCAAAAAAAATAGAGCATGTCCTATTCTTGTCCGTTATGCGGACAAGAATAGGCATCTCTATAATGGGCCACGTTCCGTTCCGCAAATTGCGGAACGGAACGCGGAGCAGCTTCCGTGTTTTGCGGATCCGCGGTTTGCGGACCGCAAAACACCCACGGCCGTGTGCATGAGGCCTAAGCCTTATGGTGCTGTTGGGACAATTTGATCCGGAAGAGGTAATACCGGCTCGGGTTAGATGGATGTGATGCGCAAGAGTTATTATAGTTAAAAAAATGGGGCTCTGCCTCCCCACCCTCAATAAATGAAAGGATCCAGTATTCGCGGCAGATTAAAGCTTATGAGAAAATGGAAAGGAAACGGAGAGGGGCACTTGTGATGGGTTAGAGGTAATTTATTGTCATCTATATTATAATTGAAGGGGTCTATGTGACGACAGCCAACAGGGGAGGGGGGGGGGGTTAGTTTTATGTGTAAGAAGTGCTAGAATACCTTGATGTATGAAAGTATACTACACTATTTTTTGTATGTGGACATTGATGGCTTATATTTGCTATACATTCTGTATTGATACTGCTGTAACTTATCTTCTATGAATAAAATAAAAATATTGGAAAACAAATACACGTTCTTTAATTGATATACAGTATATCCATCAATGTAATTAATAGCCATCAATATTCAAATTAAAGTGCTCATGCACACGACTCTGATCAGCCCAGGAAAAAAGGTTCACGTATAGGCCACATCTCCCACACCGACGGCATCATAGTAACTTTTGATACTTTTGACTATTGCTGTGTACTCGTCATCACGCAGTATCCCTCCGATCAGATATGACTGACTGTATTATAAATCACTATGATACAGTCAGTTCGGGTCAGTGGAACGGACTGTGTTTCCTGGGCCGATCACGGCGTGTGCATGAGTCCTAAAGTATTACTATGGCTGTCGCTATGTTTTCAAAGTCCTCATATACACAGCCGTGTTTTGTGGTCCGCAAAACACAGATCCCCCCCCCCTTGTCTAAAATGGCCAAGAATAAGACATGTTCTATTTTTTGAGGGACTGCAGAATGGACTTACTGCCCGCATCATCTGAGATTAATGGGTTTTGTGGATCGAAACTATGGCCTTGTACATGGGGCCTTAGGAAGAAAATGATGTAGACTCAGCATTTCCGGGTGAGTATTTATATAGGATTATGGGCTGTTCACATTTTTTGTCCCATATTTAACATATACGTTGAGAAAAAGTATATCTACAGTATATATATATATATATATATATATATATACCTACATACATTTTTGGCTGAGCAGCATGGGAAAGCATTGCATACTACCCCCACTGGTGACCGCCATTTTTTTACCCCCCTAGTTCTGGTCTACAGGTCAGATAAGAGCACTAGTGTTGAGCGAACTTGATTTTTAAGTTCTGCGGCCAAAGTTCGGGTGTCGGTCCGTGGTAGCGGAATCCATAACGTGATTCTCCGATAACCCGAAGTTTGGACGCAGAACTTACATATATACATGTGTTCTGAATCATGCACTGTGTAGAGTTATATTCACACATTGCATTTGTTTTTTAGACATTTCTGTTCCATTTATCTGAATGGGCTTGCTTGCTACATGGGATTCTCCAACTTCGAATCCCATGAGTGGGACAGTCTCAGACAATCCTGCAACAAACCTGCCCGGTGTGAATCCCAGCAGGTTGCAGAGCCATTAGATTCCTATATATTTTGACAGCCCCCTAAAAAAAACGTCATACAACAGACTTGGATTAGTCCCTAGTAACCAATCAGGCCCCTGCTTTCATTTATTATGGTGGCTTTTAGAAATGACAACGGTAACGGGATTGGTTGCTTCCTGCTCCATATAGCCCCCCTTTGTTATAGGCTGTGTCCCCTGTATTTTAGTCCAGCTCTGCGGACGTCATTACCTCTGCTGCCGCCTTCCTTCTTGCTCACCACACGGTGCACCCGGGACACCTGGGGAGGTCGGAAGAAGACATTGTAGGCGGCGTAGAAGGAGAAGGCGCAGTACACGAGCACTAGCACATAGCAGCAGAACTTCTTTCGGGAGAATCTCATGCTGCTCCCTCTGCAGCCATATCCAGCTCCTGTCACCAGTGAGTGGCTCCGCCCCCTTTCCGCTCATGTGACTAGCGTCCTGATTGGTCCGGATGGAGGTCCGCCGAGAGGCGGGCGGTATAAAGCGGACCTACTTCCGGTTAGAGGCATTGCGCCTGTTTATGGGGAGGCTTTGGATTGAGATTGTTAGTGTGAATAACTGAGGAGCGCATGGAGGCAGGGGCTAAACCGACCTCTGTGTTAAGAACTATTGCCCCCGTTCAAGCGCTGTCTAGAAAATCCGCGCATGGCCAGCTTATTCCGTGGAAACCTTTTGTATAGCTTATAGGCATGTGACCCCAGCTTTTATAGTGCCATGATGGTCACGTCATGATACTTTTGGGAGAAAGTCCTGGTGGCTCTTATTCACACGTTTGTGCTGCACCTGTAAGTTTTAGTCTGGCGGTGGGGGCCACATAAGGGTGCCTTCACATGCTGCAGATTTTGTTGCAGAATTTTCTACTACTGAAAACTAGTTCCATTCATTTATAAGAGGCAGCAAGCCCGTGAATTTCTGTGCCTTTCAGGTGGATGGAACAAATTTTCAGTCGTGGAAAATTCTGCCACAAAATCTGCAGCGTGTGAAGGCACCCTTATGTGGCCTGCCAGATCCGTCCTGCCGCAAGTGGCTGTGCTGCCGCTCCATCCCAATTGACTATAATGGGGCGGAGCTACGGCACAGCACTGCATGGCCGGAGATCGTTGGACGAAAACTCGGTCATGCAGTATGTTTCGTCCGGCGATCTCCGGCCGTGCAGTACCGTGCTGCGCTGTAGCTCCGCCCCATTATACTTAATGGGGACGGAGCAGCAGCACGGCAGTGCATGGCCACTTGCGGCAGGACGGATCAGGCAGGCTGAATAGCCTGCCGGATCCGTCCTGCCACAAGTGTGAAAGTACCCTTAAGGGCTCATGCACACGACCATTTGTGTTTTGATATCTGCAAAACATGGATATGCAAAAAAAAAAGTGTACTTGTGCTAAGCGGCTACTCCCAGCAAGCAAATAATGGATAAGAGGTGCTCACCCAGTGACCTTCACCCCAAGGCGTATGTGTCAATAATTGCAAAATTCCAGAATTGGGGGCACACTCCTACATCTGGTCCATATAAGACACTTCTCAATATTTGCTCAGAGGTAACCTTTACTCATATAAAATATTAAAAACATTCAAATATGACAGCAAATAATGTCCAACTCCTTCACTTGTGTTATAGATACCGTGCAAATAGTGCAAGTAGTGTAAACAAAACAATAAAGTGCAGGAATATTCAAATCCAACTTCACAAAAAACTGTATAATCTCACACATTAAAAGGCATTAGTTGACTGTCGTGGCTGTCAGCCTAAACAGATGAATGAATAAGTCACTTCAATCCCTTGAATGAATAAGTCACTTCAATCACTTAAAACCCAACTTGGGGGGATCCTACCCCTGTGGGTAATTTATCTCGGATCCTGTAACGTTCAATATTACACACCTCTTGTGTGCCGCGCTGTGTAGCTGGTGCCTGAGCCGGCCCCTCTTACCTCCCTCGGTGTGCTGAAGATCGCGGTCTCCTCCGCTTGTATTCCCGGCACCACTGGCGTCCCACGTGGTGCAGGTCTTAACGCGGCGTCCCGCGTGACCGGAAGGTAAATGAGGCTGTCCGGAGGTTTAGTCGGGGGCAGGCGCGTACATACAGGGGTCGCAGTTGCGACCGGGCCCGGCACTCCAGGGGGCCCGGCCGCCTGTGAACCCTTGGCCCCTGCAGTAGTGCCCGCAGCCCCACCGCAAATTATTTTAAAATTTTTAAAAGTATATGGCCGGTCCGGCCCGGCCTCTGTGCCTGGCCGGCGGTGCAGCACTGCGCACTCGCAGTTACTTACGCGGTGGCCCCTCCTCCACCCATCCAGTGCCTTGCTCCAGACCAGTGACCTCGCGCCAGGTCTCGCGGGATTGACGGGATGACGCGGGCCCGCGACGCTGCCGACGCACGCCAGAAGACGGGATTATGAACAAGTCGGTGGGAGCAGAGCAGGTTCGGAGTAGGTAAGTTTTTTTTATTTTTTTTTGTATGTGCCGGCTAACACAGGGAGCATCTGGCAGTGCAGCAGAGTGGGGGGCCGACCCCCAATAACAAAAATTAAATATATACAGAGGGGTAAAAATGGAATACAGACACAGGGGACAAATGGAATATATACAGAGGGGGCAAAATGGATAAATATATATACATACAGGGCCCCTTTATATATATCCATTTTGCCCCCTCTGTATATATTCCATTTGTCCCCTGTAACTGTGAGGGGACACATATCTGGACATAACTACTGTAAGGGGGACACATATTTGCCCATAACTACTGTAAGGGGGACATAACTACTACTGTGAGAGGGACACAAATCTGGGCATAACTACTGTGAGGGGGCACATATCTGGGCATAACTACTGTGAGGGGGCACATATCTGGGCATAACTACTGTAAGGGGGGGACATATCTGCCCATAACTACTGTAAGGGGGGGACATAACTACTACTGTGAGGGGGACACAAATCTGGGCATAACTACTGTGAGGGGGCACATATCTGGGCATAACTACTGTGAGGGGGCACATATCTGGGCATAACTACTGTGAGGGGGCACATATCTGGGCATAACTACTGTGAGGGGGACACATATCTGGCCATAACTACTGTAAGGGGGGCATATATCTGGCCATAACTACTGTGAGGGGCCACGAGGTGGGCATTAGTACTGTGAGGGGCCACAAGGTGGGCATTAGTACTGTGAGGGGCCACAAGGTGGGCATTAGTACTGTGTGGTAGCACTAGATTACCCCGCTATACATTGGCATGGCTCAGTCTTCCAGGTCAGCACAGCGCCCCTGCTGGTGATTTCACAGGGACAGTCACCATCCCTTCCTTATGTGATTATTCTTTTTTTCTCACCACAGGGACCTTGTTCTGGATCCAGTGGACATCACGCCGAGGCCAGCCACACCCTGCATGAGGTAGGACCAGATTTTATTAGTTAGGACTGGGTGAGTGTAGCCATGCATTGGGCTTAGGGCTCTTTCACACGAGCGGATGCAGTGCATGGAATCCGCTGTGTGAAAGACAGCCAAGCGCGTACTGGACAGCAGAGACACGGAGCAGTGACATGATTGATAATGCTCTGTGCCTCTCTGTGATCTATTTACTACAAAATTACAGTGACAACTTTATCTCACTGTGATTTTGTAGTAAAAAGAGCATTATTAATCACAATCCAGGGGGCCCGAGTAAATTCTTGCGGCGGGTTGGGGGCGGGCCACAGGGAGGGGGCCCCATGAATCAGTTTTGCACCGGGGCCCCATGGATTTTGTGTACGCCACTGGTCGGGGGCCGCTGCTTCTGGGTCCTAATGTCCCGTCCTCACAGGTTTTCCTGGGCACCAGATAGAAGTCAATATAGATTATTGCCACAGACCAGATCACGGATAGGTGAAAGCTGGTTGATACTGTAGAAAACTCCTGCGCAGCACTGATACAATAGCCCAAACGCGTTTCGGGGTCACCCCCTTCTTCAGTGGTTATTTTCAGTGTGCGCTCAGGTCCCATTAAATATTCTTTCTGCTTGAAAGGAATCAATATTAAAATCCGGAGTGGATCCTAGAAATCGGGACTGGGTTGCACATTGACATTGGATAAAATTCAATAACGCCCATTTATGGCCAAAATGGGCGTTATTGAATTTTATCCAATGTCAATGTGCAACCCAGTCCCGATTTCTAGGATCCACTCCGGATTTTAATATTGATTCCTTTCAAGCAGAAAGAATATTTAATGGGACCTGAGCGCACACTGAAAATAACCACTGAAGAAGGGGGTGACCCCGAAACGCGTTTGGGCTATTGTATCAGTGCTGCGCAGGAGTTTTCTACAGTATCAACCAGCTTTCACCTATCCGTGATCTGGTCTGTGGCAATAATCTATATTGACTTCTATCTGGTGCCCAGGAAAACCTGTGAGGACGGGACATTAGGACCCAGAAGCAGCGGCCCCCGACTAAACCTCCGGACAGCCTCATTTACCTTCCGGTCACGCGGGACGCCGCGTTAAGACCTGCACCACGTGGGACGCCAGTGGTGCCGGGAATACAAGCGGAGGAGACCGCGATCTTCAGCACACCGAGGGAGGTAAGAGGGCCGGCTCAGGCACCAGCTACACAGCGCGGCACACAAGAGGTGTGCAATATTGAACGTTACAGGATCCGAGATAAATTACCCACAGGGGTAGGATCCCCCCAAGTTGGGTTTTAAGTGATTGAAGTGACTTATTCATTCAAGGGATTGAAGTGACTTATTCATTCATCTGTTTAGGCTGACAGCCACGACAGTCAACTAATGCTTTTTAATGTGTGAGATTATACACAGTTTTTTGTGAAGTTGGATTTGAATATTCCTGCACTCTGCACTTTATTGTTTTGTTTACACTACTTGCACTATTTGCACGGTATCTATAACACAAGTGAAGGAGTTGGACATTATTTGCTGTCATATTTGAATGTTTTTAATATTTTATATGAGTAAAGGTTACCTCTGAACAAATATTGAGAAGTGTCTTATATGGACCAGATGTAGGAGTGTGCCCCCAATTCTGGAATTTTGCAAAAAAAAAAAAACGGATGACGTCCATGTTACATCCTTATGTTTTGCAGATCCATTGTAACAATTCCTATTGTCCGTGAACAGGACATGTTCTATTTTTTGCGGCCATTCATTTCAAAGAATTTGAAAATAAGAGAATGGACACAGTCAAAAAATGTTTGTGCGCATGAGCCCTAAAGCTGATGGACTGCGTTCAGTTTTCCGTTTTTTGCCCGTGGAGGCAATCTATTTTTGATGCTTTTTTCAGGCATGTGAAGAATAAGGGCTCCTGCACACAAACTTATTTTTTTTGGCCACATATGATCTGTATTTTTTGCAGGTTAAATGCGGAGCTATTCACTTCCATTTGTCTGTTCTGAGGCCCCACAAAAATATAAAATGTCCTATTCTTGTCCACATTACAGACAAGGATAGGACTGTTCTATAGCAGCTAGGACGTTCTGTTCTGCAAAATGCGGAACACATGCAGCCGGTATCCGTGTTTTGGGGACCACAAAGTGGGCAATGGTTTTGTGCATGACCCCGAACGCTCAGCATATCCTAGCAACCATTAGTTAAAAAACGCATTGCATTTTGATTTTTACACAAGCCCCATTCGCTATGAAGCCAGGGCTGTGTGAAAAACGCACAATATTGAATTTGCTGCCATTTTTCGTGCACAGACCCATTGTAATGAATGGGTCAGGATTCAGTCTGGATGCAATGCGTTCACTACACACATCACAACCAGACGGATGTGAAATTAGCCTCAGGACTCATGCACACAAACGTATTTTCTTTCCGTGTCCATTCTGGGGTTGTTTGCGGACCGTATGCAGAACCTCTCACTTCAGTGGGTCTGCAAAAAAAAAAAAACGGAAGTTACGTGTGCATTCCGTTTTCATATGTCCATTCTTCAAAAAATAGAACATGTCCTAATATTGTCCGCATTACTATTAGTGGCCAGCTGTTCCTTTTCCAAAATATGGAATACACATAGATGTCATCCGAATTTTTATGCAGATCCGTTTTTCGCAGACCGCAAAATACATACGGTCATGTGCATGAGCCCTTATGCTGCCCTCTCTGTGGGTGTACGGTATTGAAGAAAACACTGATTTCATAGTTGTATCTGTTAAATTGAACGGTGGTGTAATTTGGTAAAATTTCAGTACTGTGAGGAAGGAGTCCTTGGCAACCCCATTAACCCTCTATTCTCCCAACGCTGATTGACAGCTTTCTCCCTATGCTGCGATCCCATGTGGCCGCCACTTCCAGGATCATGTGTTGTACATTCGCCACGTGATCCCAGCCTAGAATTAGAACAGCGCAAGCATGCGATTACAATCTACAAGCATGTGCCAGGTGTACGACATGTGATCTGGGACGTGGCAGCCGCATCTTGGATAACCCCTTTAGGCCTCATGTATGTATTTTTGCGGTTTGCTAAAAACGTATCCGCAAAAAATATGGATGACGTCCGTGTGCATTACGTATTTTGCAGAACGGAACAACTGGCCCCTAATAGAACAGTACTATCCTTTTCCATAATGCAGGCAATAACAGGACATGTTCTATTTTTTTGCGGAACGGAAATAATACAAAACGGAATGCACACGGAGTAACTTGCGTTTTTTTCACGGACCCATTGAAATTAATGGTTCTGTATGCGGTCTGTAAAAAAAACGGAACGGACACGGAAAGAATATCTATTCGTTTGCATGAGCCCTTAAGGCCCCATTCACACGTCCACAATTCTGTTCCGCATTTTGCGGAACGGAATTGCGGACCCATTTATTCCTATGGGGACACTATGGGTCTGCAATTGCGGATCCGCAATCGCGTTCCCGAAAAAAAAAATAGAACATGTCCTATTCTTGTCTGCATTTGCGGACAAGAAAAGGCATTTTCTTTTTAGTGCCGGCGATGTGCGGTCCGCAAATTGCGGAACGCACATCGCCGATGTCCGTGTTTTGCGGACCCATGGATCTCCGCAAAATACTTGCAGACGTGTGAATGGGGCCTAAGGGTGAAAAGAATGGCACTACAAAAGAAAAGCCTGTTTGTCCTGGATTTAATATTTCTACCTGACATGCAACATCTGAAACTCTGCAAGAGGATTTGATATCTGCAGCAATTTAGGCTGCGGATTTCTCTTACGGATTTCACCCTTCTCAATGGAGAGGGTGAAATCTGCTGGCTTTTGGGCAGAAAAAAAAATCACGTAATACGTACGGTTTCGTTGCTGTTTTTGCAGTGGAAATGCATAAAAAAACCACAAAGGAATTTTCATCACTTGTGAACCCGGCCTTAGGGCTCATGCACACAAACATTTCTTTTCCACATCTGATTCCGCATTTTGTGTGGGTCAGATGCGGATCCATTTACCTCAGTGGGGCCGCAAAAGACTCTGTGTGCTCTCCACATCTGTATGTGCTTTCTACCCGCAAAAAAAAATAGAAGGATAGGACTGTTCTATAGAGGCCACGACGTTCCGTTACGCAAAATGTGGAACACACACGGCCTGTATCTGCGTTTTGCTGATCGCAAAAAAGGCTACGTCATGTGCATAAGCCCTTCGGTTACAACCACACATAGTGGGTCCACTGTGGATTTTACACTATGGGAAAACCACTAATACCTGGCCAAAATCCACATCAGCCAGACTGAGGCAAAATTGTGTGGATTTCAGATATTGCAGATTTTACCCTTTGCTGCAGCATAAATTACATTGTGTGGATTTAAAATCCGCATCGCATCTTAGGTCATGGGTCCATATTATTAAGAAATATTCTTGTGGTGTGTGGATGAGATCTCATGCAATTTGCTCCTACTTTAAACGTTGCAGATTTTTCACACAGTTTAGCCGCTCACTCCTTAGAGAACTAGCCCTTTATCCCAGAGAACCAAAAATTAACAGAGCGAAAGCTATCTCTGCGACACGATACTCCAGGGAAAGAGAACGGAAAGAACTAGAAGATCCAGAATTCTACATCAGTCAGTAAGGTATTTCCTATTAAGGGCCTTAGGAATGGATGATAGAAACTTTACTGCAGTGAGAGGGGCACCTCTAAAGTACCCTACAGCCCTGGACACAGTGTGGCCCACCGTATCCTATTCCTGTACCTCTCAGTTTTGTATTACAGGCACCATTACAAGAATAATATTGGCAGCCTTAGATTCTGCAGGCTTTGGTGAGATTGAGGGAAGGAGTACTACAGTCACCATCCTGGTATTTTCAGACATTGCTATCTTGGAATATTTGCGCTGAGAATTGTTTAGATGTACCACAACTCCTATTTTTTGGTAAAGAGAGAGTTGTTTATTTCCTACAAATGGCCTGGTTACTGACTCCATTACCATTCGCTTGCCACAGCACCCACATCAGTACATACCCGTACAACAGTCATAACATCAAGGGCACCACAACTACCATTAGGCTGGAGCCCCAACATCAGGGTGTGCCTCGAGGGAAGAAAGGGTGCGCCCTCCCATCTCTGCCCTGGTCCTAGGGAGCATCGGTGTGAGGATTACCACTGGGAATAATTATTGCAGCCACTCCCCCCTTCTGTGCAAGAGATTACATCGCAACGCTTCTTGTGCTTTGTAGGACTCTAGAGCCCTGGCCTTATGAAACTCTCCCACCTCTGCTTTCACTCTTTTCTGTTATAGTAGACACATAAACACCATTCTAAGGCCTCATGCACACGGCCGTCTCGTGCATTGGGCACCGCAATTTGTGGTCCCCAATGCACGGGCAACATCCGTGAGGCGGCCGGGACGGATCGAGAACCATTCAACTTGAATGGGTCCATGATCCGTCCACACCGTAAAAAAATAAAACATGGTCTATTCCGCACCGCATCTCCCGGATTACGGACCCATTCAAGTTAATGGGTCTGCATCTGTGATGCGGGGTGCACACAGCTGGTGCCCGTGTATTGCCAACCCACCGTATGTGGGGCGCAATACGGCCGTGTGCATGAGGCCTAAAGTACAATAATGGGCCATTTCAGACCAGCGTGTCCAAGGAGGGAAACATTCTCTGTACGGGAGAGTGATTTCCAGGGCTGGACACTCCTCCTCTAACAGAATGGTATGGCTTGAAAAAGTATTCATACCCCTTGAACATTTTTTCAGGTTACACTCAAACTTAAATGTATTTTATTGAGATTTTATGTGATAGAACAACACAAAGTAGCAAGCATGTGTGACGTGAAAAGAAAATGCTACATGGTTTTCAAAATTTTTAGTAAATAAAAATCTGGAAAGTGTGTATTTGTGCATCAGTCAATACATTGTAGGACCACCTTTCGCTGCAATTACACCTGCAAGTCTTTTTCCAGGTTTGCTTATCTAAGCGCTGACATTTTTGCCCATTCTTCTTTGCAAAATAGTTCAAGCTCCGTCAGATTGGATGGAGATCGTCTGTGAACAGCAAATTTCAATTCTTGCAAACAGATTCTCAGTGGGATTTAGGTCTGGGCTTTGACTGGGCCATTCTAACACATGAATATGCTTGGATCTAAACCATTCTATTGTAGCTCTGGCTGTATGTTTAGGGTTGTTGCCGTGCTGGAAGGTGAACCTCTGCCCCACCCTTAAGTCTTCTACAGCCTCTTAGGGGTGGGAGAGAGAGGTTTTTAAATATAATGTGAACATTCTGTAGTACACATTTTTGTCCACAAGATGGCCGTTATCCAGATGTGTGAGCCGTGTGTATAAGGTCACTGTGGAGGGAGAGTTATGCAAGTGAATAGGGAGGAATGATCACTACCACAGTCATTCTGCCTTCATTTAGTTTTATTGATTATTGGTAGCCCATTCCTGATTACACATTACACTGTGCTGCAGATAATCGTACATCTTTCATCCTGATGAAATATGCAAATCAGATGACAAATGAGCGATTTCTTGTTTACTGACTCACCAGCTACACGATTATACCGACCAGATATAAGATATGAGCACTTGTTCCCAGTGATTGTCCCGAATATCGTGCTGCAGCATGGCCCCTGAAACCAAAGAGTTATACTTACCTGCTCCCCGCCGCTCCGGTCCTTCGTACTGCCCCTGCTGTCTCCATCTACCGGTTCCCACGCAGTTTACACCTGGCAGTGCATGGCCATGGGCACATTCATCACTGTACCCAATGACTGGCTTCAGCGGTGATGTGACCACAAGCAGCATGTCACTGCGAAATCCAATCATTGGCTGTAGCAGTATATGTGACCATGGCCATGCAGCGCCAGGTGTAAACCGCGCGGGGGCCAGAAGATGAAGACAGCAGGGGCAGTGTGGAGGACTGATGCTGCAGGGAGCAGGTAAGTATGAATCTTCTATTTCAGGGGCCATGCTGCAGGAACTTGTTAAAAATAATTTTTACAGGAAAAGTTGCAACATTTCCTTCCATCCTGCCTCCTATTCATAAATCAGTGCTTTCCTTCACTGCAGAGGCCGGCGCTCACTGGTTATTACCTCCTCCTGCCCCCAGTTATAGGGGCCCTGCAGTAACCAGTACTTTACCTTACGAGTGGGGAAGGCGCTTATTGGTTATTCTTTAATGACCAGGCCTGAAAAGGCCTTAATGACCAGACACTTTTTTGTGTTTAAGCGTAAATGGTTCAAATGATCTTATTTGTTGACTACCAAAATAACAGTGAACGCCATTAAAAACAAAACCCATAAGATTGGGTTGTATTCCTCCACCTCCACCCCCATTCCGCCCATGCACTTACTGCCAGTGGTGGGGGAGAACAGCCCACACTCATTTTAACTGACTGAGGACTGCCCTCCCTTACCACTGCACTGGCGGATCCAGAGCCTGGTCTCGGGAGGGGCACTTTGGGCGATTGATACGCCCCAGCTCCCATCACTACAGAAAAACAGCCCCACTTACCTCCTCCATCCAGTGACGTCTCCTGTGATGTAGATGTTCTCTTTCCTCATCTTCTCCTTTCAGACCTTCAGACCAGACCGTCAGGTTTCGTCTCTGCAGTTTGACAACAAAATAAATCTCAGTTACTACTTTTCCATCATCCTCCCATATTCTGGACAAATTATCCTACTACCCCCATATAAAATACATCAGTAATGTCCCCATAGTGCCCCCGAGTCTCCTCTCTCCCCCATCATGTCCCCCCTCCCCAATCATGTGCAGGCTCCTTTCCCCACCCATCCCCTTCCCCCAAGATTATTTGCAGGCTCCTTTCCCCAGCCCCCAAATCATGTGCAGGCTCCTCCCCAAAATCATGTGCAGGCTCCTTCCCCCTCCCCCTCCCCCAAAATCATGTGCAGGCTCCTTCCCCCCCTCCCCAAAATCATTTGCAGGCTCCCCAAAATCATTTGCAGGCTCCCCCCAAAATCATGTGCAGGCTCCCCCCAAAATCATGTGCGGTCATCGCGCCGCCTGAACCGCTCTGATAGGCTGTCGGCACGAGGCCGGCAGCCTATCAGAGGAGCAGGGGAGGGAGACGCCTCTCCCTCCCCTGCCGCACTGCACAGCGATCTGTATCGCTGTCCAGAGGACGGCGACACAGATCGCTATGGAGATGAACGCTTCCACAGTGTAAGCGTTCATCTCCTGTCACTGCCGCCGGTGCTGCCAGCCTGCCACAATTGCCCCGTTGCCCCCCCCCTGGATCCGCCACTGTACCACTGTTGGCTATACACTGGTGCCCCATACACTGGTTACCCCCATAATAATAACAACAATCATAGCTCACCCTCATGTCCCAATCAATCACATACATAGGTTTATCAAAACTGATGTAAAGGAAAACTGGTTTAGTTACCCATAGGAACCAGTTATGTTCCACCTTAAATTTTTTAGAGCTCCTTTAAAAAATTAAAGGTGGAATCTGATTGGTTGCTAGGGGCAACTAAGCAAGTTTTTCTTTGCACCAGTTTAATAAATAATCCCACATAGTAATCACATTCAGGCCTAATGCACACGACCGTTGGTGTTTTGCGATCCACAAACCACGGAAACTGCTCCGCGAATTGCAGAACGGAACGCGGCCCATTGTAGAAATGCCTATTCTTGTCTGCAAAACGGACAAGAATAGGACATGCTCTATTTTTTCTGCGGGGGCACGGAACGGAGCAACGGATGCGGACAGCACATGGAGTGCTGTCCGCATCTTCTGCGGCCCCATTGAAGTGAATGGGTCCAAGGCCTCAGGCTTAATATCGCCACACCCCAAAGAAGGGAGAAAGCTTGTTCCTCTCCCCTCTCCAGCAATCCCTTCCAGGTTCACCACTCCCCCATAGTAATCAGAAAGTTGGTTTCCCACCAAAACCTGCCTCCCCTATCCCACCAGCAATCACATTAAGGCCTCTTGCACACGAACGTGTGCGCCCCGTGCCTGTGCTGCGGGCCGCAATGCACAGGCACCGGCTGTGGGGCAGCCGCAGCAGATCGCGGACCCATTCACTTGAATGGGTCCGCGATCTGCTCGTTCCGCAAAAAGATAGGACATGTTGCTTCCGTAGTGTTCCGTTCCGTCATTCCATTCCGCACCGTTCCGCATCTCCGGATTTGCGGACCCATTGAAATGAATGGGTCCGCATCCGTGATGCGGAATGGCCACGAAATGGTGCCCGTGTATTGCGGATCCGCAAATGCGGTCCGCAATACGGGCACGGGGCGCACACGTTCGTGTGCAATAGGCCTAAGGCTCAACATCCTACCACCAAACTAGTCACAAAACTGGTTCATAATCATCCACCCCAGAAGTTACATGCAGGCTCATCATCTCCTCCAATCCCCCGTCTTCCCCCAAAGTAGTCAGTCTGCTCACCATTATCCTCCACCATTCCTTCAGTAATCATATAGCTGCCTCACCATCACCCCTCCTTCACAGTGGTCAGAAAACTTGGTCTCCATAATCCCCTATTCGCACAGAAATCACATACAGACTATCCCAGGGATGGGCAAACTGCGGCTCTCCAGCTGTTGCAAAACTACAACTCACAGCATGCCCAGTCTGGCTACAGCTATCAGACTACAGCAGGGCATGGTGGGAGTTGTAGTTTTGCAACAGCTGGAGAGCCGCAGTTTGCCCATCCCTGCACTATCCTATCTACCCCCACAAAGTAGTTAGAAAGCCCCTGAATTCATTGCAAGCTCATTATCCCCTCCAGCCCCAAAGTAGTCAGAAAGCTGGCTCCCCCCCCCATGCAGGCTCATCATTCTCCTCCCAGCCCATTCACATACCTTTCTTAGGTCTCAGCTACACTGTGATTTTTTGGAGCATGACTGATTGATTTTAACACACTATTGAGTGACAGCTGCAGTCCACCAGATTGCATTCAACTGAATGCATGCATTTGGGCTGCAGCTGCAGTTCAATAGTAAAAATCAGTCAGTCTTAATGTAGCCGAGGCATTATTCTGTGGCAGGAGGAGGAGCAGCGCAGCGAGGTACGCAGGCAGCCAGACTCCCAGTCTCTGCTACTGCTCCTTAGCAGCAGGGCTGTGCGTGGTATGTCTGAAGTTTTTTCATTAAAAGGTACAGCGTAGCGGTGGGGCTATTAACAAATAGAGATCCTTATGATGGATCTCAATACCGGAAAATATTACCGCTAGTGTGAAAGTAGCTTAACACGGCCTGCATACCATCTCTAGCACGCGTGTGGCAGTTTGCCGACCCCTGATTTACACTTTTTGATGTGCAGAAATTGATCTGCCATGTGGGTTTTAAAATGCACTGCATGTCTATTGTTTGTGCAATTCCGCCCATTATATATTGCGGTTTTTCTCATGGACTTCAATGGGAAATTGAAAATATGCAGCAAAAATTGCACCAAAGGAACACTCCAAAAAGGCCCCAAAACAGCAATAAATAGTTTTGTGTTTTTCCTGTGGTTTTGGTGTGGAATTTATGTGGATTTTCTGGATATAAATCCACAGCATGTGCAGGTAGCCTTACCCTGGGTTCAGACCTGAGCGTTCTAGAAACGCGCGTTTTACGCACGTATTTCAGCGCGTTTTTGCAAATAGGAAACGCGCGTTCATGTGATTGACTACTGTGGTGTCAATCACAAAACGCGCGACAAATGCCCCAAAAAAAACCCAAGTACTTGTTTATGCGTCGGGCGTTTTACAGCGCGTTCAAACGCGCTGTAAAACGCTCAAGTGAGAACCAGGGCCATAGGAAAGCATTGGTTTTCATGTGTTGAGCGTTTTACAGCGCGTTTAAACGCGCTGTAAAACGCTCAGGTGTGAACTTAGGGTAAGAATATGTTTCCATGTCTTGTAAACGCTGCGGATCTGCATGGGACAAATCTGCAGCATTGTATAGAAGTATAAAACCTCATCCATGTCCTGCAACTGCTGCGTTTTCAGATTTCGCCCAGATACACTGCAGATTTTTCGCAGCCGACCCGTTATGTGTGCCTGTCCCCTCACATTACATAGCAATTTGCTCTACGATCTGTCAGTGTTGAGGTTAGGCTAAATGCACACGACAGTGGTTTTTCTCGGCTTCCGTTTCAGTTTTTTTTTGCAGATAGAACAGGAACCCATTAATTTCACTGGGTCAGCAAAAACATGCTGACAGTTCATCTGTTTGTGTTCAGCATCCGTTGTCCGTGTTTCCCTTCAGCAAAAAAAGTAGTGCATGTCCTACTTTTTTCTCATTTGCGGACGAGGATAGGCATTTATTACAAGGAATCTGTGAAAACAAAGGAATCCTCCAAAAAAAACCTGATGAACCATCAGTTTTTTTAAGGATTCTAATTTGCGGACAGCAAAAAACAACTGTCGTGTGCATGTAGTCTTCAGGCTGCATGCACACGACCGTATGTGTTTTGCAGTCCGCATATTGCAGATCCGCAAAAAAAAAAACATCAGTTTTTTTTTTGCGGATCCATTGTAATAATGCCTATCCATGTCCGCAAAACGGACAAGAATAGGACATGCTCTATTTTTTTTGCGGGGCTACAGAACAGACATACGGATGCGGATAGTACACGGTGTGCTGTCAGCATTTTTTGCGGACCCATTGAAATGAATGGGTCCGCATCCTGTCCGCAAAAAAACGGAATGGACACTGAAACCAAATACGTTCGTGTGCATGTAGCCTAACAGTAAAACAAAGTCTGATTTTGATATTTTTTTTTTAACCTCTTCTGGATAATTTTCCTTTTTCTGTGAATTGCACAAATATTTGATTTATATACAAATATGAATGATTGCAATTTAATAAAATCCCACTTTTTTTAAACTAATTTTACTCAAAACAGGAAAGGGCATGCCTTACTGCTCTGCCTGTAATTGGTCACCTCCCCTCAATCATTAACTTTAAAGGCAGTGTTGGTGACCTAATGAAATGTCAGTTTAGGCAGCAAAGCTAATTCTGAGCATCACCTTTTGCACTCAGCCTGAGGAGCTGCATCTTTACCAAGAAATATGCCAAGATACACAGTGCATGTGCGAGGAGAATGGCTGTCAGTGCCTTGTAAAGATTCCTCAAAAACTATTAGATGTCTGGGTAAGGAAGCACTGAGAAGGTACATCAAAAATAAGCCTGATAATGGAGGCTTTGTAACTCTGGAGAACGTGACGTTTTACCTGCGGAGATGTAAAGGCTTGGGCTTACTGGACCTAGATGACAAACTAGAAGATGCATTGGAGGATAATGAGTTTGTGGAAGTTGGTGAGTTTGCAAGTATTTTCTCTATTTATTTCATATTTAATTTATTTAATATTTATTTCCACAAAGGCTTTTTGAGAAATCGAAAGCTTCTTTATACATTTTGTTTTTCTCACTCCCATTAATATAGAGGGCTATTCTTATCAAGAAAGACAGACATGAATAGGATCTGCTGTAAGATTCTTGGATTGCGTACATGGGTCCATGAAAAATTAATAGATGTGTGCCTTGCCCCACTGAATGGGTCCGTGTGCTATCTGAAAATGGGTAGCACACTGAAGAAAAATATGTCGTACACAAAATATGGTGGAGGTTATTTTTCAAAGATGGGCTTTTTAGGCCTTATTCACACGTCCGCAATTCTGTTCCGCATTTGGAACGGAATTGCGGACCCATTAGTTTCAATGGGGACAGACGATGTCCCGGCCGGGCCCGCAATTGCGGATCCACACTTCCGGGTCTGCAATTGCGTTCCCGAAAAAAATAGAACATGTCCTATTCTTGTCCGCAATTGCGGACAAGAAAAGGCATTTTCTATGAGAGTGCCGGCAATGTGTGGTCCGCAAATTGCGGAACGCACATCGCCGATGTCCGTGTTTTGCAGATCCGTGGATCCGCAAAACACAACGGACGTGTGAATAAGGCCTTATGCCAGTTTTTGATGGCCCCTGCGCTGCCGGAGGAGCAGCTACTTTATGACAAGGCACAGGCCTCGTCAAAAATGAGGTGCACCTATGGCAGTTCTGATGTCTGGAGTGAAAACTGGAATAGTTTTCACTCCTCTTTTACTCCTGTTTTCTGGCTTAACCCTGGGTTCAGACCTGAGCGTTTCTGAGACGCGCATTTTACGTGCGTATTTGTATTTGTGCGTTTTTGGTAATAGTAAACACGCGTTTTACTCTGGAGACCAATTAAAAAAGGCATATCTACCTTAACGCACGTTCCCATTGAAGTCTATGGATGCAAACGCGCGACAAAACGCCCCAAAGAAGCTCAAGAACTTCTTTGAGCGTAGGGCGTTTTACAGCGCGTTCAAACGCGCTGTAAAACGCTCAGGTGAGAACCATGCCCATAGGGAAACATGGGTTTTCTCCTGTTGAGCGTTTTACAGCGCGTTCGAACGTGCTGTAAAACACTCAGGTTTAAAGTTAGGGTTAATGTTAGTAAATTTGCCAGAGCCCATGCCCAGGTCTCATCCATTCTTGCGCCACTACAGAGGACAGTGTAAAAATAAAGACTGTGCAACAAAAGTTGGTCACAGGGGTGTTTTTTGCATGTTTGGGTGGGTTCACACTAGCATTAGGGATTCAGTTATGGCTTTCCGTTATAACATGGTTATAACGAAATACCCAGACAGAATGCAAAACGGAAGCCTTTAAAACGCTTTGCTTTCTGTCCTAATAGAAGTCTACGGTAAAACATAACGGATCTGTCTGGGTCCCGTTATGCAAGACGGAAAACAAAGTCCTGTGGACTTTGTTTTCCATCTTGCATAACGGGAACCAGACGGATCCATTTTGATTCGCATAGACTTCTATTAGGACGGAATGCCTTTTAAAGGCTTCTGTTTTGCATTCCGTCATAATACAAGTCTATGGGCAGAAGAACGGATCCGTGTTATAACGGAAAGCCATGACGGAACCTAATTATTATTAGGTTGGTTTCACACACACAGCTTTAAAAAAAAATGTTTTTTTTCATGCAGCTTTTGGAAATGAATGAGAAAGGAATTACTTACACTTCTTCCTCCTGGATCTCTATTTGGGTTTAGCTTAAAAAAAAACAAAAAAAAACTGCATGGCGCTGTGTGTTAGACTACCCTTGGGGCGAATGCACGCGAACATATTTTCTTTTCGTGTCCGTTTAGTTTTGTTTGTTTTTGCGGACCGTATGCGGAACCATTCATTTCAGTAGGACTGCAAAAAAAAAAGTTACTCCATGTGCATTCCATTTCCGTATGTCCACATGTCCGTTCCGCAAAAAAAATAGAACTTGTCCTATTATTGTCTGCACTACAGACCAGGATAGGACTGTTCTATTAGAGGCCAGCAAAATACGGAATGCACCTGAACGTCATCTGTATTTTTTGTGGATTGCAAAATACATACGGTTGTGTACATGAACCCTTAGGGCCCATGCCGTGTACACAGACCATAAACAGAGAGATTTGGAGTCCCTACATGTAGGCATCTTGTATACCGATGCCTACATGTACAGACCCATTTATTTCAATGGGACCGCAAAAGATGCATATAGCACACCGAGTGCTGTCCGCATCTGTAGTTCTGTTCTGTGGCCCTGCAAAAAAATAGAGCGGCGGCCATGTGTGGTCCGCAAATTGCAGAACGCACACGGGCCAGTATCCGTGTTTTGTGGATCCACAATTTGCAATCCGCGATTGGCAAAACACTACGGTCGTGTGAATGTAGCTGTGACGAGACCAATCTCGCCACATTGCATTGGAGAAACCTGGTTGCTCGCCTGCTGCCTTTGGACTATGGCCCCCTGTTAAAAGACATCTTTTTTACCTGCAGAAAAGCTTAATTCGTGCTTTTCTGCCTGGGGTTCGGTAGTTTTGGTTGAATGTGTTATACCCCAGATAGGAATCCCATGGAGCCCATTCGTATGAAACTGACTGTAAAGACTTTGGCTCCATGGCGATTAAACTGTATTCGTGTGGTCTGAGCGCCATTCACTTAATAATGTGCGCTCAGACCTGAGCTATCTGGGGATATGTTAAATGTATAGTTTTAATGTAATGTGTCTTACCTGTATTTTAACAGTAATGCTTGTTTTGTGTCCCCATGTGCATAATGGAGTCTTGTCTGTGAAATGTCTGTGTGTATTGTAAAGGGTGGGACATTGTATATTGAATAGTGATGTCTGTCCTATTGTCCCCACGTGTGTATTGGCGATTCCCCTTTGTCCTGAGAGATAATTGAATGACTCCTCAATTGTCTCCAGGACAGAAGACATTGTGTATTCGTCTGCCTGTGATGATTGCATTACCCATGTAGGGTGATGGTATCACAGGCAGAGGGGAAGGATATGCTGGGGGTGTCTGTATTGTCCCAATGTGTGTGATTGGCTGCTGTATCCCGTGTCGCAGTCTTCCTTCTGGTCCCCTAGGGGAGTGTCCACCAGGTGGGAGATCTGGATAAATACCAGGCAGGTAGCCGTTAATAAATGATAGAATTCCTGTTTACCATCAATACGGAGCCTCGTCTCGTTCTTGGGGGGGATTCACTGTATGCTGTTAGAGACTGATTGCCAGGAGTGTAAGCTGATTGTCTGCTTTTCCTGTTCGTCTGCTAGCAGCTATTTGGGAGGTTCCAGTACGGGAGTTGGAGTGCTATTTTGTATCCAGTTCGGGAGTTTGGTGTTCTGCAGTAGCTGTGCCCATATCTCTGTAAAGGGGGCCGATCGCCTAAACGGTTTTTACCCCTTGTCTGCGGAAACGGTCCGTTACAATTGGTGGCGAGCAGCGGGATCGTTCCTACAGCCAGAAGGACAGCTACAGGACACACCATTTCCTTGGATTTACAAGTGGGGGCAACGCATGTCCCAGTACAGCGACCCTAAAAGCAACAGAATGGAACCAGCAGTGTCATACGAGGAGGAGGACCTGGATGGCCGGGATGCATTAAGGAAAGGCATCTGGTACCAGGCCCTGGACAATGTACAATACCAGCGGGGTGAGAGTCTCCCCAGTGAAGAGCAGCGGTGGCAGAAGCAAGTGGCCCTGCGGATGCCCTTTCTGGGAGAGCAACCCCTGGATGAATGGGTGAAGGAACTAGAGCACCGGGTATGGCAGGAGCTATGGCTGGAGAATGCCTACCAGGCGCTCTGGTGGTATATGGCACAGTATATACCCTGGACAGCCGAGCATGACAAGCCAGAGGGAGAGGAGTTTGATGGTTCTGGCTTGTTATGGGAGTCCTTTGCAGAGCCTGACTTCGGGAGTCCTGCGCAGAACAGACTTCAGGACATTTTCTACGAGAGGGAGGCTAGGCATGACGGGGATGACCCCCATGAGGTAGAGCAAGACCTGGCTCACCTAGCAACCCTGGAGTGGGAACTGGAGCAGGACTACCGAGATCTCTTCCACTCCATTGGGAAGGCTCAGCAGGACAGCAAGGTGACAGATCCAGTTCCAGACCCATTCCGCTGGGAAGATATTATTGAAATTTACTGGGAGGAACCCCAGGCGGCAGGTGGAGATGGGACCGAGGTCTCTCCACCGGTATTACAGGGAATTGGGAGCCTGAGCTCCATTCCCCAGCGGCAGGCTGAGCTACAGGGGGCAGAGGTAGTTGTTCCTGCCCCACAGCAGCAGCAAGATTTTTCGGGAATTGGGAGCCCGGTCTCCATTCCCCAGTGGCAGTATTATTTGTTGGGAATTGGGAGCCCGGTCTCCAGTCCCCAGCGGCAGAGTAACCAGCAGGGAATAGAGAGCCCAGTCTCCTTTCTCCAGCAGCAGGACTCTGTATTGGGAGGAGAGACAGTCGGTCTCCCTCCACTGAGGAGGAAGGTATGTATGGGAGAGGAGCTTACTACCACCTCTCCCCAGCGGCGGATCATTAATGGGCAGGGAATAGAGAGCTCAGTCTCCTTTCCCCAGCAGCAGAGCTGTGTAACCAAAGGGGAGACAGTCGGTCTCCAGCAGCAGGACTGTATATCTAAAGGGGAGACAGTCGGTCTCCCCTCCAACAACCAGGCTTCAACCAGGCTACCCTCCCAGTAGCGCTGGCAACAGGGCAGAGTGACGCGGTCTCTGCCCATGCAGCACCCCACCAAGTCAGCGTACCTGTACCCAGCACAGCCGTGGTGAGGCACCTGGACATGGACAAGCTTCTCCTCTACCCAGTTGCAGTAACTATTTATTGTGGGTGGGCTGTGCTGTTGATTGTGTTTTGTGGGTGGGCTGCTGGACTAACAAGGGCACTGACCGGCAGGAGGTCAGATACCCTGTTAGTCTGTTTGGAAAAGGGGAGAGATGTGACGAGACCAATCTCGCCACATTGCATTGGAGAAACCTGGTTGCTCGCCTGCTGCCTTTGGACTATGGCCCCCTGTTAAAAGACATCTTTTTACCTGCAGAAAAGCTTAATTCGTGCTTTTCTGCCTGGGGTTCGATAGTTTTGGTTGAATGTGTTATACCCCAGATAGGAATCCCATGGAGCCCATTCGTATGAAACTGACTGTAAAGACTTTGGCTCCATGGCGATTAAACTGTATTCGTGTGGTCTGAGCGCCATTCACTTAATAATGTGCGCTCAGACCTGAGCTATCTGGGGATATGTTAAATGTATAGTTTTAATGTAATGTGTCTTACCTGGTGTATTTTAACAGTAATGCTTGTTTTGTGTCCCCATGTGCATAATGGAGTCTTGTCTGTGAAATGTCTGTGTGTATTGTAAAGGGTGGGACATTGTATATTGAATAGTGATGTCTGTCCTATTGTCCCCACGTGTGTATTGGCGATTCCCCTTTGTCCTGAGAGATAATTGAATGACTCCTCAATTGTCTCCAGGACAGAAAGACATTGTGTATTCGTCTGCCTGTGATGATTGCATTACCCATGTAGGGTGATGGTATCACAGGCAGAGGGAAGGGATATGCTGGGGGTGTCTGTATTGTCCCAATGTGTGTGATTGGCTGCTGTATCCCGTGTCGCAGTCTTCCTTCTGGTCCCCTAGGGAGTGTCCACCAGGTGGGAGACCTGGATAAATACCAGGCAGGTAGCCGTTAATAAATGATAGAATTCCTGTTTACCATCAATACGGAGCCTCGTCTCGTTCTTGGGGGATTCACTGTATGCTGTTAGAGACTGATTGCCAGGAGTGTAAGCTGATTGTCTGCTTTTCCTGTTCGTCTGCTAGCAGCTATTTGGGAGGTTCCAGTACGGGAGTTGGAGTGCTATTTTGTATCCAGTTCGGGAGTTTGGTGTTCTGCAGTAGCTGTGCCCATATCTCTGTAAAGGGGGCCGATCGCCTAAACGGTTTTTACCCCTTGTCTGCGGAAACGGTCCGTTACAGTAGCCTTAGGCTAGGGCTACACGACAACATTTGTTGCGCAACATTTTGTCGCACTAATGTTGCGCGACGACTTTTATAATGATAATCTATGGTGTCGCACTGCGACACGACAGTCGCAAAAAACCCATCCAAAATGGATTTTTGTGAAAAATGGACTGTCGCAGTTGCAGCATGTCGCAGTGCGACACCATAGACTATCAATATAAAAATTGTCGCGCAACATTGGTGCGACACATGTTGCAGTGTAGTTGTGCCTTATGTGTCGCGCGACACATGTCGTCGTGTAGCCCTAGCCTTAGGGTGCTTTCACAAATGAAGTTCACACAGCCAATTAGGATAACAGCCACTAAAAAGCCACAAAAATGCAGGTAAATTTTTTAATTGGTAACAAAAAATTGCACATGTATATATCTGTGTAAAACGACATATTATAGAGCATGGCACAAATTTTATTTTATTTTTTTACTAATCCCATGTGGATCCTAAAGAGCAGGCTAACAAGGACGTATGTGGACCGTTTTTGGTCAAATGGGGAGTTTTGTGTATTACAGATATGCACATCAAGGGGGTCATTTACTAAGGCCTGCTTTTTACACCGATCTTAGATTCCCCACTACGCTGCTGTAAGATACAGCTAATTTATGACGATGTGTGTGCCTCGTAATAAGGCGCGTCAATGGCAGTCTGTGCGCCTGGTGTAAAAACTACTCCATCCCCTTAGCCTGAGTAAAGGTTCACCTGTTTCCAGGAATAAATGTTAGTAACTTTGCATAAAACTGGCTGTACGATGAGGTTACCTTCACATCTGCGTATTTCAGTCCGGCAGGCTGCTCCATCAGAGAACAGCCTGCTAGAATGAACCGGATCCGGCTCTATCGAATGTGAACAGAATGTCCTTCAGCCCCATTAAAGTATAATGGGGTCCAGCTGACATTCCATTTGCATCCAACTGACAAACGGAGAACCTGCTAGGTACAAACCGCTGCATGCTGCGGTTTGTGTCCGGACGATCCTCCACTTGCCTTCCGGAACAGGCTACTGGAATATTGCTACCGCAGATGTGAAGGTAGCCTAAATATTGTTCTACAGCCAGTCAAAGAAAGGACTTACGACTATGTTTACTACTAAAATAGTCGCAAGTCTTAATAAATGAAACTACCCTTTATCATATGTCAGGATTTTTATCTGTATTTATAAGCCAAGACGAAGAGGGGACCCTAAGCAGAGAAACCCATAATGGAAGGATCCAGACCTCTGTTTTTTATTTTTTTCTATAGTGCACTCCAAGTTTATCTTAAAAAATATGGATGAAAACTGTAACCAAATCTGCACTGCGTAAAAGTGGCTTGGTTTTCTCTTAATAATTTCATTCTTTAATATTTTTCCTTCTTCTAGTTGTGGAAGGCGATGTGATGTCTCCAGATTTTATTCCATCTCAGCCTGAGGGTGTCCATTTATATCCTTTATTGACCAGAATTGTACCGTTATAGCTAGGAACACTCTGAACATGTGTGTACCCATCAAAGGTCATATACACTGTGGTAGAATCTCAAATATTTGAATAGCATTGTTAAACAAGCATGGACACACTGGTCAGTCTGATGAGACTTGTAACTAAACACTAATCCACGACAGGTTGTCTGAATGTGTAGATGGCTATCTTTCCCCATGCCTGATGATGGCATTATTAATGTGTACGCTGATTTCACAATATGTACACAACCATGCTTTCCGCATCTGTATACCTTTTCCCCAAAACATAGAACATGTCCTATTCTTGCCCACAAAATGTGGACCACAGACGCATTGAAGTCAATGGGGGTCATTTATTAAGGGACTTTAGACTATTTTATTTATACACAATCATGCATTTATGTGATTTTGGTACTTATGGTGCATATTAGGGCCAGTTCCTAGGATACAATATTTTGCCAATTAGCACCAGAGACATTATTATTGCACAATGCACTTTATCGGACCCCGGGTATTACGAGGTCTAGCTGATATGTTGTTCCATATGCTGCTTATACATGTTTTCTTTTTTTATTATAATTTTTATTTAAACATAGTTAAAAAGTAGATAAGATTATATATGATGTGTGGTCTTACTTTTGGGGTATTTTGCAACATTGGATCATGCTTCATTCTAATTGCAGAATTGTGGAGCCTTATTTTGTGTACTGAACGTTCTTCTACAGAATCATACTGGCAGCTTTATGTCACTATGATTCCGTTACAGAAAGGTCAGGCAGAGGCACACATCATTATCAATCATGATAATGCCATGCGCATCTGTAGTCCAGACCGCACAATCCCTCTCTCACACGTGGCGTGATTCCCACAAGGGAAGCCTTTATTGCTGGAAACATGCAGAATTATAAGGGTAGGTTCATGCAGCGTTTTTTGGAGCAGGTTTTACAGTCAAAGCTAGAAGGGGGATTGAAAGGAATGGGAAACATAAAGGAAAGACTATACTTCTACTTTCTGCTGGATCAATTCCTGGCATTGGCTGAAAATCCTGCAGGAAAACCTGCCACAAAACCCCAAACCATGTGAACCTACCTTTAGACTTTCTGGATTATCAGATGCTGGATTAAAATAAATTCTCTGTACCTATAGTTTTAATTATTACCTGTTTTGAAATGGTAACTCGATGGCTGTTTAAGATATTTTGGCCCAAATCTCTGTAGGAATTTCTTTAACAGATACATAGATATAGCAGATATAAAGAGCCTGACCAGGTGAGTTCTTTATATCCTGTATTATTTACATTTTAAATTAAATAGAAATACTTCTGTACTTCAGAATGAGATGTAATTTATATATAAAGAGTGTGTTACATCTGTCAGATCTGAGTCCTACAGAGGTCGCTGATCGATTAGTAGTGTACAGTGAGAAGTAAGGCAGCTGGAAAAAAATAAACTGGTGGTGGTGGGAGGTACAGCCACAAGGAGTGGACAGCACCATAGGCCTGGAAGGGCTCTTGAGATCCTCCATTCAAGGGCTCATAAACAAGAACGTATTTTCTTTCCGTGTACGTTCCATTTTGTTTTTTTGCGGACTGTATGTGGAACCATTCATTTCAATAGGTCCGCAAAAAAAACAGACGTTACTCCGTGTGCATTCCATGTCCACATTTCCGTTCCACAAAAAAATAGAACATGTCCTATTATTGTCCGCATTACGGACAAGGATACGACTGTTCTATTAAGGGCCAACTAATCTGTTCCAAAAAATAGGAATGCACACTGACATCATTTGTATCTTTTGCGGATAGTTTTTTTGCGGACATACGGTCGTGTGCATGAGCCCCAAAGGGAACCTGCCACCTCGAAATGCAGTACAATCTGCAGGTAGCAGTATACACAATTAGGCCTCATGCACACGACCGTATGTGTTTTGCAGTCCGCAAAACACGGAAGCTGCTCCGCGTTCCGTTCTGCAATTTGCGGAACAAAACGCAGCCCATTGTAGAAATGCCTATTCTTGTCCGCAAAACGGACAAGAATAGGACATGCTCTATTTTTTTTTTTTGCAGGGCCACGGATCGGAGCAACAGATGCGAATGGGTTCACGCCCGAGCCGCAAAATATGCGGCTCGGACGCGGACCAAACATACGGTCGTGTGCATGAGGCTTTAGCCTAGATGCACACGACAGTGGTTTTTTGCAGCCTCAGTTACGTGTTTTTTTGCGGATTTCTATGGATCCGTTAAAAATGCGGATGCCTCTTCCGTTGCCTGTCCGCGTCCGCTGTCCACATTTCATGTCCGCAAAAAAAAATGGCATGTCCTATTCTTGTCCGCAAAAAACGGTTTGCGGACCCATAGAAGTCAATGGGTCAGCATAAAATGCGGATGACCAACGAAAGCCATCCGTTTGTCATCCGCATCCGTTTTTTTTGCGGATGGTTGCTTGGAAACCAGGGCACTTGTACAGGTACTTTAAGAAACTAGTCTTCTGTTGTTTTTTTTTGCCGATCCGCAAAAAAAACGAAAGACACACTGAAACACAACCTACAAAATTTGCGGACACATGGAAAGGATGTGGATGTGAAAAAAAAAAGAAAGACGGATCCGCGATTTGCGGACAGCAAAAAACAACTGTCGTGTGCATGTAGCCTAACGCTGAGAATACCATGAATCACCAATAGTAGCTGAATGGGCTATCTTGAGCTCAAAAAAGAGCGGAGATTACAATAATTACAAACATAACCATAGCTCCCGTAATGCCCAATGGCCGCTGGTATCGCCCATACGGCACAGGTAGGTTGAGTGGTAGGGCCTCAGGCTACTTGAGGGACCTTGTCGTGGTGTCCGAGCTTAAGACATGTCCTCCTAGTAGGATATGTCGAACTAACCCCTCAATTTTAACATCAGTGTGAGGGTTTAGTATTGTCACAGAGTGCACCTGCCTTTGCTATGGTTATGTTTTTGATTGTTCTCCACATCCACATTATCGTTATCGTATGTAGGATGGTTATTGTGGTACTTGTAGTCCGTTGCTGACATCTTCCATTGTATGCATTTTTTGCTGTTGATTGCCCCTAGCAACGGACTACAAGTGCAGGATGTGCTCCCCTATATACATGCACAACTGCATATGGGTTGAGCATATCCTGTTTGTTAAACACCACACCACATTTTCTAATGGTTTGTACAATAATTACAAGTTTTACTGAATAAAACTATATATCAATCTCCTCAACTGCTCCTGCTCTATAACATGCTGCTGGCAGATTACATTGCACATCATGGTAACAGGTTCTCTTTAAAACTGGGAAATTCAAATGTAACTGTAGCTAACCTCAATATCCCACTCCTATCCAATTCATACTCACATAATTTTTTCATTTTTTTTCAGTCTATATTGCATAACAAATAAGGATTAGTAGCCTTACTTTTTACTCACTTAGGCCTCATGCACACGACCGTTGTTTGATTCCGTGTCCGTTGCTCCGTTTTTCGTGATTTTCTGCGGACCCATTGGTTTTCAATGGGTCCGTGGAAACCTCGGCAAATGCACTGTTTGTCCTCCGTGTCCGTGGTCCGTGATTCCAGTCCGTCAAAAAAATATAACCTGTCCTATTCTTGTCCGTGAAAAACGGTTCACGGACCCATTCACGTCAATGGGTCAGTGAAAAATGCGGATGGCCATCCGTGTGTCATCCGCGTTCCGTGTCCGTTTTTTTTGTGGATCCCTTGGCAGGCACTTGGGAAACATTGTCAGCCTGTCTTTTGGTAAAATCTTTTGGGTCATGTCCGCTAAAAAAAACGGAAGACACACGGAAACACAACGGAAGGCAAAAACGGACACGGATCACTGAACAACGGAACCCCTTTTTGCGGACAGCATAAAACAACGGTCGTGTGCATGAGGCCTTATGCAGAGAGATAATTTGTAAGGTGTGACCGTTTTCAGAAAACACTGCAATAAACTTGGAGGTTCATACTGGCAAGTCCTGCCCCTGGAGTCACAATTGGTCCATTATTCTCTGCCTCCTTTTCCCCAGTAGTAAAAATCCTTCTTGGATTGTCTGGAGGTCTCCTTATAAGGGTTAATTTACACTACCGTATGTATTTTGTTGTCCGCAAAAAATCCCGATGACATCCGTCTGCATTCCGTATTTTGCGGAACAGAATAGCAGACCCCTAATAGAAACAGTCCATAATGCAGACAATAATAGGATATGTTGTTTTTTTTTTTGCGGAAAGGACAGACGGAAATGGAATGCCCACGGAGTAAGTTCCGTTTTTGTTTTTTTTGTGGACTCATTGAAATGAATGTTTCCACACACGGTCCGCCCAAAAAATTAAACGGACACGGAAAGAAAATAAGTTCATGTGCATGAGCCCTAAAGGCCTCCCAGACTCTTGAAAGGACTGACAAGAGTCAGTTAATTGACTGATTAGTCATATCAGATGAAAACTGCTAATAAAAGTGAAGTAACATATGACATGCAGACACGCTGGTCTGCGGCAGATTATTATTTTTTTACTTATTTTTGCCACCATTTATGGGAGCACACTGGCTGTTATGACGGTGGGGCTAGAGGTTAAGGGCCAGGTTTATGTACAGACCTTTACATTCTCACGTAAAGCAATTCTTTATAAGCATCTCTAAGTGATGTTTGTTTCCATTGACTACATGAATCTCGCCCTGAATCCTGCTTTTATTGGTAAGCCTGAGATACCCCTTTAATGAATATCTTATCTCTGTGCAGTATATTGAAATGGATGGAGAGAGTCTGACAACAGGGGATTTGCTCAACCTTGGAAAAGGACTCTATAAAATAAAGGTATGTCCTGTTTTACATAGGCTACAGTAGCGTTTTAGCTTTTCGTCCTAGAAATCCATCCTCGGGTCTCTAGGACGGAAAGCTACTGATCAGGATTATCCCCATGCATCCTGAATGGAGAGAAATCCGTTCAGGATGCATCAGGATGTCTTCCGTTCAGTACTGAGACGTTTTTTGGACGTTGACAAAAGCGCAGCATGCTGCGGATTTGTCTCCGTCCAAAAATCCGGAAGACATGCTGTAACGCCGGATCCGGAATTAATGCCCATTGAAGGGCATTAGTCCGGATCCGGCCTTTAGCTAAACGTCGTTTCCGCGCATCGCCGGATCCGACGTTTAGCTTTTTGTCAATGGTTACTATGGCAGCCAGGACGCTAAAGTCCTGGTTGCCATAGTAAAGAGTAGGGGAGCGGCATACTTACATTCCGTGCGGCTCCGGGACGCTCCAGGATGACGTCAGGGCGCCCCAGTGCATAGATCACGTGATCGCATGGATCACGTGATCCATGCGCGGGGCGCTCTGACGTCATTCAGGAGCGCCCCGGGAGCCGCACGGAATGTAAGTATGCCGCTCCCCACTGCTACTATGGCAACCAGGACGCTAGTAGCGTCCTGGCTGCCATAGTAACACTGAAAGCATTTTGAAGACTGATCAGTCTTCAAATGCTTTCAGTTCACTTGCGTTGTGCCGGATCCGGCGTGCATTCCGGCGACGGAAGTGCACGCCGGATCTTCACAACGCAAGTGTGAAAGAGGCCTTAGAACTACAGTATTTGTGAAAATCAAATCCAAACCAGTTCAAAAATGAAACGAGCCATATGTAAAAGCAAATAAAGTATATATCATATTTTCAATAAAAAAAAGTTAAGCATCATATTATTTTTAATAATTTTTGTGATTAAAGTAAACGTTTTTTTCTGTTTTTAATTTTGCAAGCTTACCGCAGAGGCCGCACAGAGAGTGAAGCAGTCCAGACTTCTTATCGAAAGCATTGTGAAGGAGAAAAAAGGTACCGTACTCTGCTGGTCCTTGTGATATAAGGGGCAGGTGTAACATTTATGGCCATGCCTTGTCTCACATGTATAATATGCAATTTATTGCAGTGGTGTATGGAATTACTACAGGATTTGGGAAGTTTGCTCGCACTGTAATCCCAGTCAGCCAGCTGAAGTAAGTAATATGTGCCATTTAGAGTGCATTGTCGGTAGCCTAGTACCGTATATAAAACTATATATGTCACGGCTCATACACACAATCATATTATGGCTCCATTTTGTATATAAAAATAGCGCTCAAACACACTATATTTGGCCTCCCCCAGGCTTGTGTAACTCTATAGACACGTTTACTATGTTAATTGAAAGTTTTCCTGTGTGAACGTAGCTTTAAATAGAGTTGCATGGGATCTCTACTGCACCTCCATATGCTTTGCATTTGATTCAGATTTCTTTTTTTTTTTTTAAGACATAGAGTTTTTGTGAATCTGTACTAGAAAGCCATATGGCATCAGTGCTCAGCTCTACAGGCTCTGCGCACAAGGTTCTGTTGTGTGCATAAGTGTATGATTTTAAGGGGTTTTCTGGGTGTTTAATATTGATGAGTTATCCACGGGATATGTGATTGGTGGGACTCTGACTCCTGGCACCACTGCCGATTAGCTATTTGAAGAAGCCGTGGCATTCTGGTGAGTGCCGCAGCCTCTTCCTAGGCCTGTGACATCGCATTCATCGATCATATGGCCTAGGCACAGCGCAGTCCCTTTCAAATGAATGGGCCGAAGCCCAAAAACAAGCACAGCCATTAAGCCATTGGTGGCGCTGTGCTTGGTAAGTTGTGAGGAGACTACAACCTCTTCAAAAAGCTCTCGGACCCTCTCATATATTGATCACCTATTCTAAGGATAGGTCATAAATATTAAACAACCATGCACACAACAGTGGTTTTGGTCCGCATTTGATAGGCATTTTTGGTGGATCAGATGCAGCCAGCACATGTAAGTCTGTTCCGCAGCCCTGCAAAAAGAAAATAAGGGTACTTTCACACTTGCGGCAGGACGGATCCGACAGGCTGTTCACCCTGTCGGATCCGTCCTGCCGCTATTTCGCCGTGCCGCCAGACTGCCGCTCTGTCCCCATTGACTATAATGGGACGGGGGCGTAGCTACGGCCCAGCACAGCAGTGCAGGGAGAGAGGACACCGGACTAAAAGTACCGCATGTCCGACTTTTTAGTCCGGCAGCTTCTGCCGTCCGGCGGCACGGCGAAATAGCGGCAGGATGGATCCAACAGGGTGAACAGCCTGTCGGATCCGTCCTGTCGCAAGTGTGAAAGTACCCTAAAATAGAACATGTCCGTTTTGTGGAAAAGGATAAGACATAAAAAAAAAAAATGCATAAGCCCTTGAACTGTGTTTGTACCCTTGTCCTGAGAGCTCATAAACACTCATTTTAAGCTAGGTTCACAATTGCAGATTTCGCAAGGGTGGCAGTTCACATTTGTATTATTTTTTTTTTAAAAATCAGCATTTTTTTTTGTATTGGTGTTTTAAAAAGCGCCACCTAACAAAAAGCTTGTAAAAAAAAGCGCCACCTAACAAAAAGCTTGTAAAAAAAAAAATTTAAAAAAAAATTAATTTTAGGCATTTTTTTATAAGCCAAAAAAATCCCCCAATCCCAACCCCCCCCCAAAAAAGTAGAAGCACCTATATTTGCCTACTTTTAAATAAGTAGAAAGAATATCTCCCATTCATGGTCATTTGAAATGAGATTTACAGTCACTTTGGAGACATTAACCCTAGGTACACACCTAAGCGTTTTACAGCGCGTTCAAGCGCGCTGTAAAACGCACAACATGTGAAAAGCCATGCTTCCCTATGGGCATGGTTCACATTTGGGCTGTCACATTTGGGCTGTCGCTTCTACTTGAGCTTCTTTAGGGCGTTTTTGCGCGCGTTTCCGTCCATAGGAATGTATTGGAACGCGCAAAGATGAAGAAATGCGCGTTTTCTGTTCCAAAAACGTCGCCGGGTCGTTCTCCGACGACGCATCCGCAAGAGCAACACTCCACACACCATTGCTGCCACTTGCGTTTGTCTCCTAAACTCCATAGAAATCCACCAAATTAACCACACCAAACTCCAACAGTACAACACTCTCAAACACACCTAATCAATAAAAATTTGGCAAACATTCAACACCTTTCATATAGGTAGGCCTGCATTTTTAGTGGATCTTGCACCTGTCAATCACAAAAACGCGCGAAAAACGTGCGTTCATTAATGACAAAAACGCGCATACAATCGCGCGTAAAAACGCACGCCTGCAAAACGCTTAGGTGTGTTCCCAGCCTAAAGGAGTTGTGCAGCAGGGAAATTGTTTTATGCAAAGGACTCAAAGTGGGTTGAGAAAATAAAAAAAGTGATACCTCGTTGATTTTCCTCCCCAGGCACTGCTCCCGTTCCTACACTTACTGGGTACCCACTGGTCCTTACTTCGTGTTCCTGCCACAACACACAGGAGATGCCAGGAGATACATGCTCAGGTGGACACTGCTGCAGCCAGTAATTTCCTGTGTGTCCAGTCAGGACCAGGAAGTAGATACAAGCGGGTACCAAGTAAGGGACCAAGGGAGTGGTGCGAGTCAGTGAGGTATTGTTTCTCATCTGTGCCCTTGGCATTCACTTTATTGCTTCTGGACAATCCATTTAATTAGGAATTATATTTGTCTAAAATTAGGGGAAATAATATATTGTGCATTGAATTATTAAATTTTATTTTCTTTCTTCTGACTTAGTAATCTTCAAGTCAACCTTGTTCGTTCCCATTCAGCAGGTAATGGTTTACTTCTTGTATTGTAAAATTGGTAATAATATTAATATTTATTATTATTATTATTTATTATTATTATTATTATTGTAAAATGTGTGCTCGATGGCATATTTTAGGTAATCTAAAGAATATTGGTTGTGATGTATTAACAGGTGTTGGAAAGCCCCTAAGTCCTGACCGTACACGTATGCTTTTGGCTTTGAGAATCAATGTCTTGGCCAAAGGATATAGTGGCGTTTCACTGGAGACACTTCAACAAGCAATTGAAGCATTTAATGGTAAGCATGTGCTGTAGAACCTGCTAAGCTTCATTTTCATTTTATAAAGTGGTAGGTGGTATTCATGGTGACAAAACTGCAGTTGGATGACCTAGGGTTTCCACCCTTCTCATCAAAAGTACTGGCCTAATGGGTAAAGCGGGGATGTGGTTTTGTAGGTGTGACTTAACAGTGAGTGTTACATGGCATACAGTTTGATCATATTTTGAGTTGTGCAACTTTTTTAAAAAAATACATTTTTTCCTCTGTTTAAATATAAAAAAAAGTCAAAATAATGTGAAGGCCTCGTGAACAGGTGTAACTGAATTAGCTCTTAAGTAGTAGCAAATAACCACAAGGCCAGCAAAAATACCCTAGAGCTATTTCAGTGCTGCCCCTGAACCATGCAGCTCTTTGCAGAAGCCCAGTTTGCCCTAGTAGTTTGTTTTGTCATTAATTAAACACTGTCATTTTTTGACAGATGATCGCTAACGAGCACTCATATGAACGTATGAGTGTAAGGCTAGGTCTTCACTGCAACGTTTGTCGCGCGACATTTTGACGCATTAATGTCACGTGACAATTTTTATAATGGTAGTCTATGGTGTCGCACTGCGACATGCTGCAACTGCGACAGTCGCAGAAAAATCCATCTTGAATGTCGTGTCGCAGTGGCAGCATGTCGTAGTGCAACAGCATAGACTACGATTATAAAAATTGTTGCGCGACATTAATGCGTCAAAATTTTGCCCAACAAATGTCGTTGTGTAGACCTAGCCTAATACTGCAAGCTTAAAGTACACTTAAAAATCATTGGCGTGGTGTCTAATTACGATCTGTTGCCGGCAAACCACGAGACAATATGGGGACAAGTGATGGCATAATGATCACTCCTCCCCATGCTGCGGAGGAGAACATTGCATGTAATAGCAGCAGTCTCCTCCGCTAGCGAGCAGGCGATTGCCAGGAGAGAACACTTCCCTTCTGACAATCGCTTGCTCAAGTGGCCTGTGTAATACCGTCTTTACAGTGTGCAGACAGTACTTTTTCTCTTGTCAAAACGTGATAGGAAGGAAGTCAGACTGAGCATAGCTGAAGCTAATATTTTATCACTGAAAACAGTTGTAATAATTAGTAGTAATAACAAAATATTTTTTTTTCTGTTTTTTAATGGAACAGAACCCTTTAGCACTGATGTGAAGTCAGTGCTCCAGACTAAAAAAAATAAACAGGAGCCATTGGCTCCTAAACGGAAACATTTAGGAGCAAACTTAAATTTTTAGTCTTGAAACTTGAAAATATATATAATTCTAATTAAAAAAAAAAAGACTTGGAGAAGATGAGACGCATGTCACAGTAATGAGCCAGCACTACATATTAGGGGTGTCACGATACCAAAATTTTGACTTGGTTTTCGATGCCATAAAAAAGTATTGTGATACTCTACCATTCGATACCGCGCAAAAAAACAAAAAAAAAACAACATTCTGCATTTTATGGAACGTCTGGCCCATAATAGAACAGTCCTATCCTATTTTTTGGGGGGACAAGGTGACACGGTTATTTTTTTTTCTTTTTCTTTTTTTTCTTGTTCATCGCATAGGAGATATTTTTTAATAGTTTGGACTTTTTGGACGTGGCGATATATAATATGTTTATTTATTGTCTATATATTTTAGAAGTAAAATTGGGAAAGGGGGTGATTTATACTTAGCCCCCCCCCTCTTCCCCTCTCTCCTCTCATTCGTGACAGCAGCGGCATCACTTCTGCGTTGCGTGAAAATCGCAGCATGCTCTATATTCTGCGTTTTTCACGCAACGCAGGCCCCATAGAAGTGAATGGGGCTCCGGGAAAATCGCAAGCATCCGCAATCAAGTGAGGATGCAGTGCGATTTTTCCCGCAAGGTTGCTAAGAGACGGGACCTGATCTTTATTATTTTCCCTTATAACATGGTTATAAGGGAAAATAATAGCATTCTCAATACAGAATGCTTAGTAAAATGTGGATTAAGGGGTTAAAAATAAAATAAATTAACTCACCTTATCCACTTGATCGCGTAGTTGCCGATCTCTCCTCTCTTCTTCAAGCATTAGCTGCCAGCTAAAGGACCTGTGATGACGTCACATCACCATGTGATGAGCTCAGTGACCTCATCACAGGTCCTTTAGCCAACAGCTAATGAATGAAGAAGAGAGGAGAGATTGGGAACTACGCGATCAAGTGGATATGGTGAGTTAATTTTTTTATTTTTAACCCCTCCATCCACATTTTACTAAGCATTCTGTATTGAGAATGCTATTATTTTCTCTTATAACCATGTTATAAGGGAAAAAATTAAAATATACAGAATACTCAACCCGAAACCGGACTTCAGTGATGAAGTCTGGGTACCAAACATGCCGATTTTTCCCACGCGTGTGCAAAATGCATTAAAACGCTTTGCACTCGCGCAGAAAAATCGCGCATTTTCCCGCAATGCACCCGCCTCTTATCCGGGCGTCAAACGTGACGCCCGTGTGAAAGAGGCCTAAGAGTTATATTTTGGGCTGTATGGTGGCTAGCACCACAATCCTCTTGTTTTAAAGCTTAGATTCTTAGCTTCAAAACAAGATCATCTTCTCTAGGTGTTATACAGCCTGAGATATAGCCATTAGTAGGAGATATTTCATACCTCTATGATTACTGAAAATTACTTTGATGTGCCAGTAAAAATGAAATACCGGTTAGGCTGGTGGTTTACTGGCCAGGTAACAACCCTATAAGTTCTTCATATGTTTTCCTCTTCACTTTTATACTGATCCCTGCCTCCTGCTACTAAATTACCGGTACTAATTAATTGTATCCAATTAATCCAGCCCTTATCCAGAGTAATTTTGTGCATACATTTCCCGTCTTTTTTTTACAAATTTATATTCCTAAATGTCATAACAAACTTAATTTCTTATGTTTCATACGTTGTTTATTTTGCACTTTGATTACTAAAGTAATTAAAATTATTTTTTTTTCTAGCATGTTGCTTGCCATACATCCCTGAGAAAGGCACGGTTGGAGCCAGTGGAGATCTTGCTCCTTTATCTCATCTTGCTTTGGGCTTAATAGGAGAAGGAAAGATGTGGTCACCTAAAAGTGGCTGGGCTGATGCTAAATATGTAAGAAACAATTATCTCACATGTAGTTATCATGGCTCCAATTTACTAATCCAATTCTAGGCCAGCTATGTAAAGACAGAAAATGCAGACGCAGATGTTTTTATTGAGTATAACATGTAAAAACATTTTTTTTTTTATACTTTGTAACTTAAAGAACCACTCCAGTCAAAATAAAAAAATCAGCTATCACTTGGTATTATGTCTTCCTAACTTTTACACTGTTCAGGCTTTCTGCTCCCTTTTATTTCTTGTTACTACATATTTTCCACAGTGCAGTATAAAGGGGCTGCCATTTCTATGACTCCAAGGCCAGTAACTGAGTCGGCTGTATAGCAATCACCTCTCGGTACATACATGTCAGCGGGCGGTACACACAACTAAGCCCCTCCCACAGAGGTGAAATATGAAACTAGAGTTAGAAATTATATGTTATGGAGCCTAAGAGTCCTAAACATATTAACTTTATCTAAGCCCCATCAGCACTGGTTACTTGATAGTATCATACCTCCCAACCCTCCAGAAATTTCTGGACAGTCCGTAAAAATAGGTGACTTTTTTCCTGTGTCCGTGGAAAAAAAAAAGATGTATCCATGTTTTATTTTTGTTTTTTTTCTTTAGGCTGGTGGTACTTGACTAGATTATTTTGGTGGTAATTATCATTTCACAGCTCACAGTAAATACTGGTAATGGGTTCTTCTCAGTATATTGGGCTATAGACATGTATTACGTATAATCTTTATAATTCAATTTGTCCGTAAAAAATGTTGGCTGCCCGTCAAAAAAGAAAAATTCTGGTTGGCAACCCTGCAATTGTCTCAGATTTTAGTGTCCTGGTACCGCCGAGGTATGTTCCACTCTCAACAGTCCCTGAAGTTACCCGCCAGGCACAGTGCTGTCACACATAGCACTGTTGGTCTGTGTAGGAGGAGTATGCAGGAACAGGAATGAGCTTGTGCACTCCTACACAGTCCAGCAGCGTGATTTGTGACCGAATTGTGCCTGCTGTGAGAGCATAGGATATGCTCCGATCATTGTGGAACGCCTAGGTGAGTATTGTGTTTTTTTTTTTCATTTTATTAACAGAGGTGGCACTACTGAAGGGGGGGGGAGGGGGTATAACTAATGTGGGCATATCTACGTGAAATGAGCACAATGTGGGCATAACTACTTTGATGGGGCTCGATGTGGGAATAACTACAGTGAGGGGGCACAGTATAGATATAACCTTTGTGTGGGGGCACTGAGGGGACTGGGCACATATAGATATGCATTGGGCAGAGTTAGAGGCATGGCTTAGTATTTAAAAATTACTATGGCTCGCTATGCTGCTATTGTCCCTCTTTGTGATTTTCAAAAGTTGGGAGGTATGGATAGCATCCTGCAGGGAAGGCTGTGCATAAACTGACTCTGACTGGGCTCAGGACTGCTCTGATGTTATGGCAGCACAGGCTTCACCTGCGGCCTAGCAGGGCACAGTAGGAGATCACTGTAATGGCACCATTCAAGTGAATAAAACTTTGAGGGCATGTATAGTTCCATGACTTTGGCCAAAGGATTCGTTTTTATTATATATATTTTATAACCTTCTTATTAACTACACTAAACAAGAGAACGATTGGTTTTGTAAATGTATTTTTTTTTCATATTCAGGTTCTTGAGGCTCATGGATTAAAACCAGTGTCCTTGAAACCAAAAGAGGTAAATGCGTTTTATATAACATGTATAATAACGATTTCAGTGAAGCCCAACAGAAGTTTCTTTGTATAAACCATGTAAGGTTTTATTAGCATTATGTTAATTGTCTGAGTCAGATACTTAGCTTTGTATGGCAAAAAAGTTCATAGCCATAGCCTGCATGCATCCGTGAGTGTCTGCTGTGCAGATCTACGCAAATGTTTGATGTGTTTCCTTCCATTTTGTAAGGCGAACTGTGTACACGTGAACTAAGAATACAGATTTGTGTTATGAAGGCTCTCAATTCTATTATATATTTTAATTATATAGGGGGTAAATAAATCATAATTGCTTATTACACATATTATATTCTCAATGGTTAAAATAAAGCTGTTAAAAGTGAAATCCAGGCCACACTTTCTTAAATCCTGTAGTAATGATACAGAATTCTATTGCTCTGTACTAGTAGACTGTTTTTTTTTTTTTTCTGGCAGGTTAAGATGATTTTTGCTCCTTGATAATATTATAATAAAATGTCCCACACCTACAGTCTGCTTCTAACTCACATCCATAAGCTCTTACTAATTCCAGACTGAGCAGGTTGCGTCTTAGTAATAACCTGTCCTCAATGCAAATACCCTTTATTAGAGCTTATTCAGACGGCTGTATGTGTTTTGCGGATACCGACCCGTGTGCGTTCTGTAATTTGCGGACCGCACATGGCCGTCACTCTCATAGAAAATGCCTATTCTTGTCCGCAATTGTGGACAAGAATAGGACATGCTCTATATTTTTTGCAGAGCCGTGGTACGGAATAACAGATGCGGACAGCACACAGTGTGCTGCCCGCATCTTTTGAGAGCCCATAAAAATGAATGGATCCGCAGACCTTCAGCAAAGTTGCGGAACGGGTGCGGATCCGTTCATACGGTCGTGTGAATGGGTCCTTACTCTGTAACTTTTTACTTTATGCTGTTTATTTGCAGGGTTTAGCTCTTATTAATGGTACGCAGATGATCACATCGCTAGGCTGTGAGGCTGTGGAGAGAGCCAATGCAATTGCCAAGCAAGCAGATATTGTTGCTGCTCTCACGTTGGAAGTGCTAAAGGGAACTACAAGAGCCTTTGATTCTGGTTGGTCATTATTGTCCTACTGATATGAATAGCCAGTTAGGTACAGGCCATAATGTTAATAAGCTGTGATTTCTTTCAGATATCCACAGATTGAGACCTCATCCTGGCCAGGTGGAGGTAGCTTTTCGGTTTAGATCACTTCTAGATTCGGATCACCATCCTTCAGAGATAGCTGGTAGTTTAAAATGGACTTTGTATAAGTAATATGTAGCATGATGTAACTGTGGAACCTAGGGAATTATATATAATGTATATGTATGAATAATATTTATTGTATGTTTGTATATATGTACTGTATGTGTAAATGTATATAGCAGGCAGTGTTTTTTAGTATTTGAAACTTCTTTTAGGTTAATATGAGGAAAATTCTGATATTGCATAAATGCAATGATGATCCTGTCAAAGTAATCTGTATGTCAGTTTTTGTTTTTGTGCTTATTTTACTTTTAGAAAGTCACAGATTTTGTGACAGGGTTCAAGATGCTTATACACTACGTTGCTGCCCTCAGGTAAGTAAATTGACCATATAAGCCAACAATAAGAGACTAAAGGCCCTATTACATGGGCAGATTATTGTAAAGATGATTGCTAACAAGTGTTCAGATGAACACTTGTTAGTGATCATCTGGCATTGTAATACTGCCGCTAATTACCCGATAAATGAGTGTTTGCCGGGGCAGATCGCGCTGTTTAATGGGCAAACTGCTGCTTGCAAACAACGAGACTGTATAGGGACGAGCGATGCATTAGCGATATCTCGTCCCTATACCGAGGAGGATATTGCTGTATGTAATAGCAGCGGTCTCTTCCTCTAGCGAGCAGGCGATTGATGGGAGGGAATACTTCCCTCCCGAAAATCATCTTCTCTATCTGACCGTGTAATAGGGCCCTAATACTACATTGACCAATATGTATGATAACATATAGATAGAACATTTAGAGGTTGTATCCTTTGATTTATCCTTGTAAGATAAGATGGGCTGCAGTTATTGAGAACAATCCATTTGTTTCTGATAATTGCCTGCTCATTACAGAAGGTGAGGGCTGCATTTACATGCAGCAGTCACTTCCACTATATAGGAATGTGGGATTGCTGTGCGATTGCTTGGCCCCATAGAGAATCATTGTTTCTGGGCAGCAGATCAGTTTACACAGCACAAGGTGCTGCCCAGAAACAAGTACTTTAGGTGTTCAAATCTGCAATGCTTTTACCTGATGAACAAGCGTTTACTTGTTTTTCAGGCGATCAGTAGTACACAGGGCAGTTATAGGCTATGAGTTTTTCTAGGTTATGCCATGAATTTGTAAAGCCTGTCGTTTCACTTGTCGCTAAGCCATAGGTTGGATACAAGCTGCTATGATGATTGTTGATCTTACACAGCACAAATAGAGAAGATTTTGCTCTTCTGTACCAATCTCTGCAGCCTGTTCACAGCATACCAGACACAGGACTCTACACAGTTTAAGTGCTGTCCTTCATATTGCAGCTCATTCCCTCTCATTTGAATGGGATTGAGCTGTACAATTGCCATGTGATTGATGGACGTGACATCACAGGCCAAGGATGAGGCCTTAGAGCTCGACGAGTGCCTCATCCCCCTCCAACCAGTAAACGTACTGGCAATTGGATCCCCACAGGCGACCTAACGTGCAGATGGTTTACTGGTACCTTGACTGGTTTCGCGGGCTCCGGTATGTCCTTTTATATAAGGATATATTGGCTAAAGTCTCATTTTAACATCAGTGTGAGGGTTAAGTCAGATTTTGTTGATTGTATCCACCACAGTAGTGCACCTATTTTTGTAAATGTTTATTTCATATAGTCAATTACATCCACACATTTTGCTATCTTGTGTCAGATGTCTTTGTGGCACTTGTGGTCTGCTGCGGGCATCCTCCATTGCATGCATTTTTTGCTGGGGATCTCCATTAGCAACGGACCACATGTGCAGGATTTGCTCCCCGGGTATAGATGCACAACTGCATTTGGGGTTGAGTATTTCCTGCTCTTTGAGACCACGTTATTTTGTCATGTAGTTGGGGAAACAAACAGCAGCAGAGAGTACTGGGAGAAAAGGGGTGAACAAGGGGCTGCCAGAGTTTTTATTAAACTGGCACAAGCCTTTTTTTATTTTTATTTTTTATTTAAATTTTTATAAGTTTTTTCTTTTCACAGTGGATGCAGTTCACCATTGTCACATTTAACTGTATTAAAATACATAAGACATCCAATTATCGTCTTCAAAATATTTTCCCATAATACAGAATAGACAACCGCAATAAAATCATTCACTTATTTCATGACAAAAGTTATGTAACCCAGATAATATCATAATTTATTAATACATCACATCCCATCCACCATTTCAATACAAGCCTTTTTTATTGTTTGCTTTGCTTATTTAAAATCTAATTTCATCTTCTTGGATAGATGGCAGGGCCTAAAAACGAAGACAGTAAAGTTAGAAGTGATCATGAGTTACTGAACTAAAAAGTAAACACTCTATGAAATGAAGATACAATGTTGACTATTTAGTAATTGTGTAATTGTGAAAATTGTGTTTCTAGGTTCATGGTGTGGTGAACGATACCATTGACTTTGTTAGGAACATAATTTCAACAGAAATTAACAGTGCTACAGACAATCCTGTATCCTTTTATGTGCTCTGATGCACGAGAAATGATCTTTTGCAGATTAGGTGAAATTTTCTAATCTTCTGCATTATTCTTAACGAGAACCTGTCAGCTGCTTTGTGTCTTTCTGAGAACAGCACTACTGATTTCAGTAGTGTCTGCTAGTTAAGAATGGCTGGTTTGCCTAAACTCTGTTTAATCCTTGCAGCGCACAGCCAGCACTGTGCAGGAAGTTTCTGATGTATTCATGAAATGCATACTAGATTCACCGCGCCCCCTGCTGCCGATCAACAACTCTCTCCCCGCTCCTGTGCATAGAGAAAGCTGTCAATCAGCAGCAGTGGGAGCGGCATATCATGAATACATTGGACTCTGGACAGTGTTGGCTACATCCTGAAGGGTTAAATTGTGAGTTTAGGTAAACCATACAATAATCATTAATCGCAGACATACTGAGGAGAATTATATGAAAGTCTGTATGCCACTTTTGAAAAAGTGAGAGGGGCCATGGTCTCCCACATATTTACTATAACTTATGCCAGACACTGAGATAAATTATAGCTCAAACCTAAGCCAGTTCATAGCAGGCATATAACTGGCCACACACTGCTTATTAACCCCTTCAAGCGACAGTTTGGACAAAATGCCGGAGCCCCATTTTTCAAATCTGACATGTCACTTTATGTGGTAATAACTTTGGAACGATTTTACTTATCCAAGCCATTCTCAGACTGTTTTCTCGTGACACATCATACTTGATATTAGAGCTGAATTTGAGTTGATACGTGTCACCTTTTATGCAAAAAAAACCAACAAATTTGCAGAAAATTTGGAAAAATTCCCTATTTTCAAAATTAGAATTTCTCCGCTTTTAAGACAGATAGCGATACTTCATAAAATAGTTATTACTTTACATTTCCCATATGTCTACTTTATGTTTGTATCACTTTGTAAAGGTCATTTTATTTTTTAGGATGTTAGAAGGCTTAGAAGTTTAGAAGCAAATTTTTAATATTTTTGTGAATAATCCTTTTTTATTAATTTTTCATGACCGGTTTGACAAACATGGTAAAAGTAAGCAGTTTTACATCAAATGCATATAATAAGTTGACAGTGATATGATTACATAAGATGAAAAAGCACAGATGTCAAGAAGATATGGCTGGGGCGAGCCCCTAGCAATGGGGATGAGATAATAACATGAGTTTTTCTGAGGGATTATTCTCCCACAGAAGGTAAGTGTCTTATACCATTAAACAGTACTTGGGATAATCAGACAAAAGTAAAAGAAAACCAAACAGGTGACAATGAACATGTCTCTCGGTCGGCGTTTCCACATCATAGAGGTCAGTAAAAACATAAGTTACCATCACGTGGTCTAGTGTGGGTTTGTTAGCCAAGGGGCCCACGTTTTGTCTCCCTTTCGGGGATCGATCATAGAGATCAGTAGGGACCTTTCATATCGACAGCTGGTATTCACTGCAAGTATACCTTCTTGTATGGTTGGAGGGTTAAGTGACTTCTAGCGGTGAGTGATTACTAATTTGGCACTTAATAGAATATGGCCTACGAGGCTGCTATAAACTTGGTGGAAATGAAGTATGCCCAGAAATAGGAGGGCCAATTCTGGGGATGGCGTAATTGAGACCAAAGTAATTTGAGAGATCAGTGCAAACACTTGCTGCCAATAGCTTTCCAATTTGGGGCATGACCAAAGAATATGATACAAAGTGCCAGTGCAGCCACTTTCCCTCCAACAACAAGCCGGCACCCCCGGGGACATACGACTCAACCTGTCAGGTGTAAAGTACCATCTCAAGAGGGTCTTCACTCCTGCTTCATAGTGAGTAACACATTTAAAGTTAGATGAAAGAAAACTTATAGCTTTGGTCCATTCTCCCTCCAGGTAAGATCTCCCAAGGTCTATTTCCCATGCTAGAATGGGTCTAGACTTGACAAATATCGCTTTATCACCTAATAGGACATATATATACTTAGTAGTTTGCTTTTTATGTAATAATGGATTGTGGTATAAGCTAATAATGTCAGAGTTAACTTTTGGGGTAGCTTTCGTGATTGTATCAAGATAATATCGCACTCTCAAGTAGTTGTAGAATTCCCTGTGTGGGATATGAAAAGAGTGATGTATTGACTGAAAAGGAAGCACCGAGTTTTCCCTTGGAACCCAACCCAAGTTCGGGAAATGTTGTTTTTCATTATCAATCAATTTCTGAAGTTATTATGCGAAGTCTCGCGAGTAATAACTTCGGTTCATCGGAGCCAATACATTTTAGGGTACTTTTACACTAGCGTTTTGGATTCCGTTTGTGAAATCCGTTTCAGGGCCAAAACGGATCAGTTAAGCCCCAATGCATTCTGAATGGATAAGGATCTGCATACAGTGATATAGTGTGAGTGGCGGAGCCGACAGTAAATCCACTTATTCCAACAGTGTTCCTTATTTGTTGTGCTAAGGGCTCCAGAGCTAAAAGAAATAACAGGCAGCTTTGACATGAGCCACTGGAGATTGGGAAACTGGTAGATAGCACTCCATTCGGGAATACTTTTGTGGTCGGAGTAGAGTACAAGCTGGATATAGCACTTAGAATAGGGCCCTGAAAGCTCATCACTCCAAGGACCGAGAAGGCAAACGGCTAATGTTGGTGGTCGAATGCCTTTTCGGCATCCAGGGTCACCGCCAAGAGACTGGATCGGTGCGATTCCGCATAATTAAATAAATCCAGTACCCTACGGGTATTGTCTGAAGCTAAGTGCCTTTTAACAAAATCTGTCTGGTCAGCATTAATAATCAATGGAAAGATGGGGGATAATCTAGAGGCCATTAAAATTTAGCAAATATCTTAATGTCTGAATTCAGTAGGGAAATAGGCCAAAATTTTGAGGGGCATCACTAGGTTTGCCCTGTTTAGGGAGTGGGAAAATTAGCATGTCTGTGGGGAAAGGGGTGCCCATCGTGCACTGTTGAAATATATGCAATAGATAAGAAGTTAATGTAGAGTGGAATTGTTTATAGTATTCGTTAGACAGACCTTCAGGCCCTGGGGATTTCCCCTGTGGGAGAGATGATATCAGTTTTTGAATTTCCGATTCAGTGAGAGGGGTATTTAAATTGTCCAATTGGGAGTGTGTAAGTGAAGGCAGCGAGGCTTTCCATAAAAAGTCTGCAACTAACGTAGAATAGTTTTTGGGCAAGGTGATGGTGTCCTTAAGATTATATAAGTTCATATAGAAAAGTCTGAATTGTTCAGCAATATCTCTTGGATCTATCAGCTTAGCACGAGTATGGGGATGGATGATATGTGAGATTTTAGACCTAGCTTGCTGAGAGTTAAGCTGTTGAGCTAGCAGTCGTCCAGCATTGTTGCCTTGTTCATAGTAATTAGACTTCAGTCTAAGTAGACCCATTTCATAGTCCTGAAGTAGTACAGATCTAAACTTATCCCTCTTTATCCTCAAGTCTGCTGAAGTATGGGGTGTGGGGTTTTGTTTGTAAATTTTTTCTAGCCCATAGATTTTCTCCATTATTAACATGGCGGCTTTCTCTTTTCTTTTCGGTTAATTTTGATAAGCAAGCCTCTAATAAAGACCTCATGGGCCTGCCATATTTTAAAGGATCTGATACTGATTCCATGTTGAAGAGGAAGTACTCTTGCAGAGAATATAAGATCTCAGTGCGATATGTAGTGTGGTTAAATAGAAATGTATAGTTCCCCCAAACAGGGGCTGTATGAGATTGGAACTGATCCTCCAGAGTCATAGTGATAGGGGCATGGTCTGACCCTCTAATAATACCAATTTCTGAGGATGTGGTGTGGAACAGCGTGGTATGGTCTACCAAAAATAAATCTATTCAGGAGTAAGACCCGTGAAAGGAGGAGAAAAAAAAGAGTAGTCTCTTTCCTGACTATGCTGCGCTCGCCAGAGATCAATAAAGGACGATAGGCCGCTAGTAGAGTGTCTAGATGGGTTGGTGAAGTCTAGGGAGGGGTCGATTATAGAGTTGATGTCCCTACACATAATCAATTTACCCTTTTCTTTTAGTTTATGGCCATGTCTCATCACTTTATGTAGGAAGGACAGTAGACGGTCATTGGGAGCATTAATGTTAACTAGAGTGTAAACAATATTTATAGAGCAAACCAGAATGCTATAGCGTCCATTCTCATCCACTGTTTGTGATCTGGGGAGAAAGAGAGTTCTTGATTGCTACCTCCGCTCTCTGCCAGAAACATCCCCGATCCTCCTCTCGCCAGCAGCCCGAAATCTCGCGCAGGCGCAGTGCCGGCGATTGCCTGCGCGATCGTGGAAACTGAGGGCAACAGCGTCACTGGCCATGCGCCGAGCCCAGTTGAGGCTGTTGCCCTCAGTTGCCACTATCACGCGGGCACAGGCACTGCACCTCCGGTGAGACTCTTGGACACATAAAATGTCTGCTTTTAAAGTCAGTGCTTGCTTCCATACAAATGTCTTTTTTGGGGGCAATTCAAACCCTTGGCATTCAAGGACATTATTTTGATCCCCATGGTGGAAGATATAGCCATCCAATAATGGTGGGGTACCGCCAGAGAGAATCAACATAGTGTACCTTCAAACATTCAGAGAAAGCTAGTAAAAGAAAATATAACCAATAAAAAAAATGAAAAAACATTGTGACCAGTGCGGTTATACCCGCTTACGGTAAAGTGGGGCAAAAGTCCTTAAAAGAAGCTTAAAGCACAGGAACTAAAAGCTGGTGTAGCTCTTATCTGGAAGAGTGCAGACACTTTTCAACTTTACAGTGTATAAGGCCCGGCGTAGATCACATTTCGCCAGCTAAGAGAAGTGGTAGAGAGTTCCATAAGTCCTCTATAGGGATCTTGAGGTTCTGTGATTCCTTCTTTGAGGCACCGGTATCCATTCTTGTGGAAGAGAGGAAAGGATGGTGGTATTCCCGGAGTCTGGGAGAGTCAATGGGATTTTCCAATCCTGGAGCAGGCTTTTACCTTCCTCAAGAGTGTGAACAACATGAAAGCGTCCAGCTTTAAGGGGAAACCCCAGCGGTAAGCTGTGTTACAATTGCGTAGGAATAATGTAATATGCAGGAGAGAGCGTCTCAGGGTCATTGCGGAAAGGTCAGTGAATATTTTCACCGTCTGAAAAGGGGAGGGTAGGGTTCCAGCTTTCCGGGTGGCAGACATTATAGTCTCTTTAACGTGGAAGAAGTGAACCCTCGCCAAAGTGTCTCTTGGAATATTTGGTCCTAGATCTTTCGGCTTTGGGACCCTGTGGGCTCTGTCTATGATTAAATCATAGTTTGTGATCTCAGGTAAGAGTGTTCTAAAAAGCCTTTGTATATATGCGATATGCGGACAGATCTTGGGTCAACACTTCGTCAGGTTTGCCTCGGAATTTGATGTTGTTCTTACGCAAACTTTCCTCAAAGTCTGCCATCTTTCTTTTAATAGCCTCTACCTCGTCCGCCATATCATTATAAGCGTCTATTACTGAATTTGTTGGAGACATACTGCCTACCGAGGCAGGAGACGCCGCCTTGTTTTAGGAGTCGGCGCCATCTTTGATTTTTTCCCTTCTAGAAATAGGACTCCAGATTGGAGCTGTTAATTCTCGGTAAGATCCGTTTGTTCATCACCATGTCGTCAGGGAGGTAGAGCTGTTTGTTAGGCATCTATAGACTGAGGTCTTGCTGTGGAAAAGTCGCTATGGTGCAAGAGCTACTCACTCACGCAGCCATTACTCTCGGCAGCCAAGCCACGCCCCCAATTTTTAAAGGGTTTCTGTCACCAACTTTTGACATTATAAGCTGTCTGACATTAGCTATGTGCTAATGTCAGACCAGCTTGATAATGTCTTTTTTATAAAAATCCGCTGTATATTTAGTCTGAAAAACTTACTTTTATATTATGTAAATTAGCCTCTAGGAGCAGGGGGGGCGTTGCCCTGCTCCTAGCGGCTCCGTCCGGCAACCTGCTGGCACGCCCCTTCACACTTTGATTGACAGTGCAGGGCAGCGATCCTCCTGCACTGTCTGGTTCTGAATCGCGCGCCGCTTGCAGCTCTGATTCGGCGCAGGCGCGGTGAGCAGAGGACAGCAGGCACCAGCGTCCTCTGCTCACCGCGCCTGCGCCGAATACAGAGCGGCGCGCGGCGCGCGATTTCAGAACGAGACAGTGCAGGAGGATCGCTGCCCTGCACTGTCAATCAAAGTGTGAAGGGCGTGCCAGCAGGTTGCCGGACGGAGCCGCTAGGAGCAGGGCAACGCCCCCCCTGCTCCTAGAGGCTAATTTACATAATATAAAAGTAAGTTTTTCAGACTAAATATACAGCGGATTTTTATAAAAAAGACATTATCAAGCTGGTCTGACATTAGCACATAGCTAATGTCAGACAGCTTATAATGTCAAAAGTTGGTGACAGAAACCCTTTAAATTTAAGAAAATTGCCAAAACCCACTTTTTTAAGGGCCAGTTCAGTTATGAAGTCACTATGTGGGGCTTACATAGTAGAAACCACCCATAAATGACCCCATTTTAGAAACTACACCCCTCAAGTTATTCAAAACTGATTTTACAAACTTTAACTGATAGCTTTTTCCAATACGAGGTGGTTATGAGATGGTTATACAATGAGGCATCAGACCTCCACCGGTGAATTATCCCTTTCAGTGAATACTCTCTCCTCCAGCTGGGAGAAATTAACCATTCAGCACTCAAACTGGAAAAGTTAAGATCTGCAGTCTTTATTCAATAGTACATGCATTTATAGGACATTTTGGTAAGAAAAGGCAGATGAAACTGGAATGAGTCATGTGTTAGTTTCCTTACACTACTGGTGTTTGCTACATACAATTCATATAAGGTTTCTTTACATATCAGCTCAGTTAATTTTGATGATTAACCTGTAGGGTTCCACAAGAATTAAAGCAAAATGGAGGGGGGATTTTAAAATTTCATTTATTTTATTTTTTTTGTGCAGATTTTCCATTTTATTCAATTTTTTTAACAGCCAAACAAACCTCAATATTTATTACCCTGATTCTGCAATTCACAGAAACACCCCATATGTGGTTGGAACCTGCAGTATGGGCACACGGCAGGGTGCAGAAGGAAAGTAGCGCCATATTGTTAACAGAGGGCTAATTTTGCTGGAATGGTTTTCAGGTCCATGTCACATTTGAAGAGATCCTGAGGAAACGCTAGAAAGAAAACGCCCATTTTGAAAACAACACCCCTCAAGGAATAAATCTAGGGGTAAAGTGAATGCTTTGACCCAAGCGTTTCAAAGAATTTAGAAACTCATGGCTGTGAAAATGAAAAATGTACTTTTATTTCCAATATAATGTTGCTTTAGCCCCAATTTTTTTATTTTCACAAGGGCTAAAAGGAGAAAATGCACGCCACAATTTGTTATGCATTTTTTTCTGAATACAGCAACACCATATATGTGGTCGTAAACCGCCGTTTGGGAGCATGGCAGCATTCAGAAGGGAAGGAGCGGCATCAGGATTTTCTAACATGTAATTTGCTGAAATAGTTTTTAGGGGCCATAACATTTTTATTTTTTTTACCAGTGTAGCTCTGTGAGAGCTTGTTTTTTGCAGGACGCGCTGTAGCTTTTATTGGTATCATTTGGGGTCTTTTTGATCACTTTTCATGCCATTTTTTTGTGGAGGTGAAGTGGGTAAAAATAGCAATTCTGCAATGTTTTTTATTTTTTGTGGGGTTCCTCTTGCAGTAAATATAAACTGTATTTTGCATCACCATATGCTAACATCAAAAACATTTTTTTTCCACCAATGTAGCTGTGTGGGGTGTTTTTTTTTTTTTTTTTGCACGAGGGGCTGTAGAGTTTTTATTGGTATCATTTTGGGGTACATATGACTTTTTGATCCCTTTATTTTTTTTTGTGGAGGTGAGGTGACAAAAACAGCAATTCTGTCATTGTTTTTTACATTTATTTTTTTTACAGCGTTCACCGCACGGGATTAATAACATGACACTTTTATAGATCAGGTCATTATGGACCCGGCGATACCAATTATGTATAGTTTGATGTTTTAATTTTTTAATGCTGGCACAGAAGAGCAGGGGGCATAAGGGGGGAGGGGTTGTGGCTGAAATAGCAGCATCTGGGGGCATTATCAGGGGCACTAAATCACTGGGGCAAGGAAATTATCAGGGGCACGGCGGCACACAGGCGTCCTTGCCTGATTTCAGGCTGTGATCTGTAGCGTGGAGATCACAGCCTGAAACCGGCATATTTACTCTGAAGCGCCCTGATAGCAAGAGACTAACCAATTGGACCGCTTGCCGGCAAGGTACCACTCTGATCAGTCCCTTGCCGGCTTCTCCGGTGTCTCTGCTCTCGGGGAGAGCAGGAACTCCGGGGCTGGGACACTTTATAGTGTCACAGCCCGGTAAGCAGTTTGGATGTGACTGTATGTCCAAATGCACAAAATTACTTGCGATTTGGACGTACAGTTACGTCCAAATGCGTGAAGGTGTTAAACCATTCCCGACATGCGTCATTTATATACAATGCAGTGGAAAATTTCCTGACCAGCAACATACACTGATGAGCAAAATGGTAACAATGTTTTGAACGTTTGACTTTCAGGGTCCATATCTTACCATCCACTACAGCATCAAATGTGAGACTACCAGCATTTTATAGACAATGATCTTGGCTATCTCATACAAAAATTGGACTTGCAACTATTTAGCATATGGATCAGCAACCTTCAGTACTCCAACTCCCAGCATGCATACCTGCTTGGCTTTTCTTGTAACTCCCATAAAAGAGGATTTTGGGAGTCGTAGTTTTAGAACAGCTGGAGTGCCAGAGGTTGATGGTGCCTGATTTAGCATATGATTAGTTATGCAGATTCATGAAATTGGTTGCCATGACAGCTGAAAGCCTTACACAGACCTCTGGCCCTGCCAGCTACTGAAGGCTATGAGGCCCATCAGGTGAATGCTTTAAATAATACCAATACCAGAACAGCCATTTTTTGGTCACCCCACCTCCCAAAAATCATAATATTAAGCAATCAAAGTTATATGTACCCGTTCCAGACCGCCTTACATATATATACGTCGCTGGTCAGGACTTTAAATATGATACCCGCTCGTGCATGCAGTGGCGCCATAGCCACTGGGTGCCTGCGGTAACACCAATCGCTGACTTTTAACCCTTCAGATGCCATGGTCTGGCTACCCTCAGCAAGGCTCGGGGAGTCTGATGCAGTGTGCAGCAGCCCATGTACTCAGGAATGGTACAGGGCTGCCGCACATTAGTTCCTTTGGATAGCTTGCATGTGGCAGGGCTCCATAGGAACACAGTGTAATTTTAATAGACTCCAATGATAATGCAGCAAACCGCGAAACGGGAAAAAGAAGTCAAAATGGCTCATTGGCTGTTCTTTGGTTGCTTTACTTCCTACAAAAAAAAATGAATAAAAAGTGATCAAAAAGTCATACATACCCTAAAAATGGTATCAAATAAAAAGTACAGATCAGCCCTCAAATGAGCCCTTACACAGCTCCATACATAAAGTTATGAGGGTAAGAATATTGTGATGCAATAAGCTACATGCACACGACCGTATGTGTTTTGCGGTCCGTTTCTTTTCTTTGCTCATCCATTGTAATAATGCCTATCCTTGTCCACAAAACGGACAAGAATAGGACATTCTCTATTTTTTTTGCAGGGCTACGGAATAGACATACGAATGCGAATAGTACACATTTTTTGCGGACCCATGAAATTGAATGGGTCTGCATCCTATCCGCAAAAAAAACAGAACAGACACGAAAACAAAATACGTTCGTGTGCATTTAGCCTTAAAATACAAGAACAACTATACATATGTGGTATTGTAATTGTATTGACCTGGAGAATGAAAGTAACAAGTCAGTTTTACCGCATGCGAAACACTGTAAAAACTAAACCCATAAAACCACCTTTTGGAATTTTTTCCAGCTTCCCACTACATTGTATGCTGTATGATGCCACTAGAAAGTACAACTTGTCCTCATACGGCTATGTAAAAATAAAAAAATTATGGCTTTGGGAAGGGATTAAAAAACAAAAAACAAAAGATGGAAAATTTCCCCGTCAATAAAGGGTTAGAATGGTATGGGACCAATAAAAATGTCACATTATTCTCCAAAAAGCCCTCATAGCCAGAAAAATGTAAAAACAAATATGGCTCTTCAGAAAATGGCAACACAAAAACATGTTTTTTTATTTTCAAAAACAATTTAATTGCGTCAAAGTAGCTAAGCTTTAAAAAAAAAACTATATAAAATTGGTATATCTATAATTTTACTGAACAGCAGAATAAAGATAACATGTCATTTTTCACGAACAGTTGTATTTAGTAATCACAAAACCAAAAAAGCAGTAGGAGAATTGCCTTTATCCTGCTTCTCAAAAAGTGAAATAAAAAACTAATCAAAAGTCTTATGTACCCCAAAATAGTTCCAATCATAATGGCAACTCATCCTGCAAAAAATATCGAGAGAAAAATAAAAACTTGGTTTCCAAGAGGCTGTTTGAAAGCAACATGGAGCATGTAATCCATCAAAAGCCGAACACTGCCACAGCCAGAAGGTGGTCTTTCCATTCTGAACCCTGCAGTGTAGCCAAACAGCAGTTTATGTCCACATTTATGGCATGTCTGCAACCACTAGAACCCACCTGACAATTTAAGGGGCGTGATGTGTCTCTGATGGCACAAGCCGGACAAGGCATATTGGGCAATGAAATGGCATATCTGTGGAAAACTTGAAATTTTAATTTTTGCACGTCTCCTGTTCAATAATTTCTGCAAAATATCTGTGGTGTCAAAATGCTCCCTCCACCCTTTGATAAATAACTTGAAGGGGATAGTTTCCAAAATGAGGTTCTATTTTAGGGGTTTTCACTGTACAGGTACCTCAGGGTCTATGTAAATGTGGTGTAGCACGCAAAAACCATTCCAGCAAAATCTGCACTCCAAAAGCCAAATGACGCTGCTTCCATTCTAAGCACTGCAGTGTGCCCATATAGCAGCTTATAACCACTTATGAGGTGTTGCTATATTTTGAAGAAAATGGGTAACCAATTGCTTTTTCTCCTGTTACCTCCTGTGAAAATGAAAAATGTGGGACTAAGGCCCCTTTCACACGGGCGTCACGTTTGACGCCCGGATCAGAGGCGGGTGCGTTGCGGGCAAATGTGCGATTTTTCCGCGCGAGTGCAAAGCGTTTTAACGCGTTTTGCACTTGCGTGTGAAAAATCCGCATGTTTTGGTACCCAGGCCCGAAGCCGGACTTCATCACTGAAGTCCGGTTTCGGGTTGAGTATTCTGTATATTTTATTATTTTCCCTTATAACATGGTTATATGGGAAAATAATAGCATTCTAAATACGGAATGCTATGTTAGCAGGGCAATAGAGGGTTAAAAATTAAAAAAAAATTAAACTCCCCTCCTGCCATTGATCACGTAGGTGCAAGGAACATCTTCTATCTTCATATCTGTTGGTTGAAGGACCTTCGGTGACGTCACTGGGTCACATGGTCCAATCATGGAAGCTTTTGATTGGACCATGTGACCCAGTGACGTCATGGAAGGTCCTTTACCCAGCAGAATGAAGAAAGAAGAATCCCGGCACCTACGCGATCAAGAGGAGGAAGTGAGTTAAAGTTTTTTTTTTTTTTTTTAACCCTCTCTTTCCCTTTTTACATAACATTCTGTAATTAGAATGCTATTATTTTCCCTTATAACCATGTTATAAGGGAAAATAATAAAGATTGGGTCCCCATCCCGATCGTCTCCTAGCAACCATGCGGGAAAAACGCTCCGCACTTGCTTGCGGATGCTTGCGATTTTCCCGCAGCCCCATTCACTTCTATGGGGCCTGCGTTGCGTGAACATCGCACAATATAGAGCAAAAATTATAAACTCAGTTCTGAATAATTTGAGGGGTCTAATTTCTAAAATGTGGTAATTTTTGGGGTGGTTTCTATTATCTAATCCCCTCAGTGTCCAGAACTGAATCGGTTCTTAAAGTCGGTTTTGGAAAATTTCTTAGAAAATTTCTTCTAAAATTTTAAGCCTTCTAATGTCATAAAAAAATAAAATAACATTTACAAAATGATGCCAACATAAAGTACACATATGGTGAAAGTTAAAGGGGTAATCCTTAAATATGATATTGATAGCCTATCACCAGGATAGGTCATCAATATCAGATTGGTCGAGGTCCAATTACCAACACCCTTGCAGATCAGATATTTGAAGAGACTGTTAACCTCACTGGAGCTTTGGTGAGCAATGCAGGCAATTCACAGCTTGCCAAGCACAGCAGAATTCAAATAAAAAAAAACTGCAAATTTTTCTAAATTTTCAGTAAATTTGGGATTTAAAAAAATAAAGGTAAAATATATTGATCCAAATTTACTATTAAGAAATGCTTGGATAAGTAAAAGTACCACATACAGTGACACATCAGATTTGCAAAATTTGGCTGTATCAGGAAGGTGAAAACTGGATGTGTCTGGAATGGGTTTAAAGGGGTTGTTCGGGTTCAGAGCTGAACCCGGACATGTCCATAATTTCACGCAGGCAGCACCCATGATGTTAGCATTGGAGAAGTTCATGTTCTGATGCACTCCCTTGCCCTACGGTAGATTGCGCAGGGCAAGGGCTCTTTTGTTTACAATAACACACTGCCTGGCGGAAACTTCCGGCCGGCAGTGTGTTCGGTGAAGTTACCGGCTCTGATGGGCGTGCTTTAGCGCTGCCCTAGCCGTTTTACAGGCTGAGCATGAACTGCTCCGATGCTCAAGTCAGGGGGGCTGCATGGGTGAAAATGGAGGTATGTCCAGGTCCAGCTCTGAGGGTCCATTCACACATCCGTGTGTGTGTTTTGTGGATCCATGGATCTGCAAGACACGGACACCGGCAATGTGCATTCTGCATTTTGCGGACCGCACATCGCCAGTACTCTCATAGAAAATCTCTTTTCTTGTCCGCACTTGCAGACAAGAGACAAGAACAGGACATGTTCTTTTTTTTTTTTTTTTTTGTTGAACGGAAGTGCGGACCCGGAAGTTCAAGATCCGCAATTCCAGATGCGGGCGGGACATATTGGTACACCATAGACTTGTTCCAGTGTGTGGGTGCCCACAGAGAGGGCTCTGAGTGCCGCCTCTGGCACCCATGCCATAGGTTCGCCACCACTGCTCTATACTATAGCATAAACTCTTTTTAAGCACTTTTATTTTTTTATTTTTTTTCAATTAACCTTAACTACTCTTTGAAGATGGTTTTTGCAGAAAGAGGAGAAACCATTTCAGGGGGAAACTTTCATGGTGAATATCCTGCAAAGGTACAATATTATGTTTTTCGGGTTCTTCCCTGTTATGTATTTCAATATTTCAGATTTTTCATCTTGAAGTAGACAAATCATTAATCTATTTTCATTTGCAGGCCTTGGATTATCTTGCCATTGGGGTGCATGAACTTGCCTCAATTAGTGAGAGGAGGATTGAACGACTCTGCAACCCGTCCCTCAGTGAATTACCAGCATTTTTAGTCACTGAGGGGGGGTTAAACTCTGGCTTCATGATCGCCCATTGTACAGCTGCTGCACTTGGTAAGAGTGGTATACATTCCAGTGTGTCTTCCTTGTGAAGGCTTCTAAATACTCAATATATATTTTTTTAATAATCAAGAAAAGAGGGAAGATGAATGAAGTCTTCTAAAATGTTCCTTTTCAATTTGCCCTTCAGTTTCTGAAAATAAAGCTTTATGTCACCCATCCTCAGTGGACTCCCTCTCCACAAGTGCTGCCACTGAAGACCATGTATCTATGGGAGGCTGGGCAGCAAGGAAAGCTCTGAGAGTTATTGAAAATGTGGAACATGGTAGGCTCTAAATCGTATATTAAAGTGTAACTGCCTTTTTTTATTTATTTTTTTTGTGTAGGGAGAGTGACAAGGAATGTTTTTCTAATATACTTTATTTAGGGAAAATGTTTATTTATGGTAGAAAACTTGGGGTAAAATGTCCCTTAGCAGGAGGAAGCGGTTATACACTATATAGGGACAGTTATATGATTCTGTAGCAAAAACTGCAACAAGATTAACATGGGTTTCTTGCAGATTTACTGTACATTTTGCTGCAGAATTTCATGTGGATTTTAACCTAAACATTTCAAAGTGTGGAATCCTCAATAAAAATCCACGGCATTAATTGGCATGTTGCAGATTTAAAATCTGCACTACAGGTCACTTTCTCCCTTAGAGCCCTTTTCTGCAGCACGTAGATGAGATCCTCTTTGCTGGTGCTGCAATATACTGCAGATTTTCTGCCTGCAATTTCTCTAAGGAAAATCCACAGCAGATCCGTTACTTCTATATGTCCCTAAGAGAACTGTGTGAATAAACAATAATCTGGAGAACAATCGTTTTGCTGACAGAAACATACACCTTTTTAGGCCATATTGGTCATTACAGTTGTTTTAAACTGGCCATATTTTTTTTAATGACCTGGGGGTCAAAGTCAAACGATCTTTCTGGAAATTATTTTTTGATTGGTCTAGGTTTACACAAAAGCTACCATACACATTAGACCTATGTTGGCTGAAGACACCAATTATTGAAAGGTTTGGATGAACATGTAATGTGTTTGGCATTCTCCCGACCCTCCACCAGTGAGGATGTCAAGGATAAGGATTGAGCATGTTGGATTCCAATGTGAAAGAAATTAAATAAAAAGAAAAATAGAGGTTGAGCAGTTCCACCAGGGTAAAATACCCTGGAGAGCAGGCGCCAGGAGGGTGGGGGAAGTTATAGTGAAAGAAGAATAGGATTTGCTGGCAGTAGGGTTGAATTTGATGGCACCCACGGGCTTGGTGACGTTCACGAAATTCAGGGAAGGCAGCACAAGTGTTGAGGGAACTAGAGGAAAATCCTTTTTATTCCCAACGACAGAATACAGATAGTGGGTGGACTTTGTCACAGTGGAACCTGATTTCCGTGGTACCACCAGACCGAGTCCGAAAAAAACACTATTGGAGGCACCACTCCCAAAAGGGTGTATGTAGAAAGAATTAAACCATCCAAAAAAAAAACGTTGCCGGAGGGTGATATTCTTAGTGAAAGAGAAAATCTGGAGATCTTCAATATGCGAGTACTCACTTCACAGGGAGGGTAGTCACAGGATAAAGCTCAAGACACCTAAGACTAACTGCCCCCCTGGCCAGGATCGCGTATCAGATGGTACCAATTGATGGCAGCCGACACTCGAGGCTTCTGATCAATGTAGTTTATTACAAATAAAAGCTGTGCCAATGCGTTTCGGAGGTTTCACAGCCCTCCATCAGGGGTAGAGAAAGAACAATAAAAAATAATTATACAGATATATCTGATATATAATATTCAAAAGAAATTATAAAATATATTATAAAATATATAAAATATGCTAAAAGAGATGTACATGAATAGGCACTGGGTCACCACATGGCCTACAGATACATACCATTGGCCCAAGAAATAGACTATCATACCTCCAGAAGAGGTTCATGGGTCTATACAGTTTACCGTATATAATTTTAAGTATATAATTTTATAAAAACCATTACAAAGTTCATTAGCACAAAATGATAAAGTTAAAAATGTGAGATAAACAGCAACATAACCAGAAGACACTGTGCCTTCCACTGTGGAACGCACAGGGCAATATAACTAATTTGGACCGCTTCTCCTCAGTCGCTCTCCGATTTTTACGGGCCCCCCCCACTATAGGTTTTTCGGCAGGCCCACCTCGTATATAGGTAAACACTCTGTTTTTAACATGTTACACATTTTGGGAGGGCGGTTACACTTCCGGTCCCGTTTTACTTTATTTTTTTCGCCCACGCCACCCCCACGTGGATCCAACCTAACAATTTAAAAGCTCATTTAAGGGGGAACACACACAAAAATAGCATCCTTTCCCAGAGGACAGGAGACCCTGTTGAAAGACCCTTGAAGGTATGCTCTGACCCTTTATAATTATTTTGTGATGTCCTATCCATGAAGTTGTCAGAATACATGGTTACTTATGACTTTATAAGTGTTGGTTATGTTGCTGTTTATCGCACATTTTTAACTTTTTTATCATTTTGTGCTAATGAACTTTGTAATGAATTTTATAAAATTATCTACGGCAAACTGTATAGACCCAGGAACCTCTTCTGGAGGTATGACAGTCTATTTCTTGGGCCAATGGTATGTATCTGTAGGCCATGTGGTGACCCAGTGCCTATTCATGTACATCTGTTTTAGCATATTTTATAATGTATTACATTTTATAATTTCTTTTGGATATTATATATCAGCTATATCCGTATTATTTTTTATTGTTCTTTCTCTACCCCTGAAGGAGGGCTGTGAAACCTCCGAAACGCGTTGGGCCAGCTTTTATTTGTAATAAACTACATTGATCAGAAGCCTTGAGTGTCGGTACCATCTGATACGTGATCCTGGCCAGGGGGGCAGTTGGTCACAGGTGTCTTGAGCTTTATCCTGTGCCACCTGATTTCCGTGGTACCACCAGACCAAGTCCACCCACTTTCTGGATTCCAATGTTCCCAGTCTTCATGATTGGCCAAGCTAAGCATGCATATGTATAGCAGAATTGGGAGAGATGGCTGTTATCTCAGCTACCCATACTGTACACTTTACATAGCTGCCAGTAATTATTCTGGCCCCAAACACATTCACACTCAGCCAAGCGTACATGTGTTCTTATTAGGGAAAGGAAGTAAGCCACTGCAAGACATCTCTGGCTCCCGTTAATCTCCCTTGAGAACGATCTTTCTCTCCCCTCAATATCTACCGTTGAAGAAGAGCTGGGGGGCCCCCATACACATTAGAGGGTTGGTTTCTACATAATATTGGGTTTGCCTAACATTCATATAATGTGTATAACCAGTTTAATGTGTATGGGCCCATTAAAATGGGAATGAACGCTACTTCCTAATAATTGGCTGTTGTAAACATGCTGCCAAACAGCCAACAAATGGATGATCTGTTGTTTATATGGCACATAAAATTAGTTTGTCTGCAGCATGTTGTCCTGTGTAAATAATGGGGCACATTTACTATTGAAAATGACCCAGTTTTCTGGTGCATTTTAAATTTAAAAAAAAACTAGCGCGCCCATGCTTTGCATCCAATTTACCACCCGTTTTACACAATTTTCTAAGATTTTTACACCCTGCCCAACAAGGGTATGTAGCTTTGTGTGAAAGGGGAAATGGCCCAAATATGCCTCTGTGCACCAAAAATGATCCAAAATGTAGGTTCATTTTTTGAGCAAAGCACTTATAGGTGGCTAAACTTATTAGACAGTTTTTTTGTTGTTGTTGTTGTTGCACAGACAGAATTCTAGCATAAATCTGACACCGGATTTATGATACTCCAAGTTTATAAAGATCCATGCCAGAATAGTAAGTTTGTCTAATATTAAGTTCTGTGATTTATATTCATAGACAGTGTAAATCTGCCCCAATGAGTAGTGGTGAGAGGTTGCAATAGTGCCTGTACAAGTGTTTTTTTTCCCCCATTACCACCCCAAAAAAGGTAATAATTAATGACTTACGGTACATGTACCCCAAAATAGTGTCACTAAATGACACAGTACAGCAGGCACGTATATGGGAACGTTGACAGAAAAATAAAGTTATGGCCAAAAAAAAAATGCTGCCTTGTGTCTTATTTCATACTCCTCTTGGCTGAAAATATGCTCCTCTTGGCTCAAAGATGCTAAGAAGAGTATTTATGCCTATGCGAGCTCCCACGGTCGCAGCCACCAGAGAGGCCTGAGTTTTTTCCTATAGTTTGCAAGCACTGCTACCGCTGCTGTATTGCAGGGTGGTCATAACCCCTGGATATGAGCAGTGTTTAGTGTGATGGAAAAAAAGAATCAAACCAGCAAAGAAGGCAATATGGACAATCACAATACATTAGTAGGTGCCTTGTATTAACTTTCAGTACATGATAAATGCCACTTGCTGAAGTGACACAATGCCTTTTAATAAGTATTTTTTTTATATTAAATAACAAGTTGAGCATATTGGGAATAAGCTTTCTGTTTTTCAGTGCTGGCTATTGAGCTTCTTGCCGCCTGCCAGGGGATTGAATTTCTACGCCCTCTTAGAACGACAACTCCATTGGAGAAAGTCTACGACCTTGTTCGCTCTGTTGTTAGGTAAAAGTAAACAGCATTTCAGAGTCTGTTTTGAAGGCCTGTATGTTGTAGTGGTTAATAATCAATTAATGTTCCTAACTCCCATCTTGCAGGCCTTGGATGAAGGACCGCTTCATGGCTCCAGACATCGAGGCAGCTCACAGATTACTTGTTGACCAAAAGGCAAGAAGTTTTTTTTTTTACAAATGATATCTTGGGAATGATCTTTGTTTTGGTTGTTCTTTCTAATTGAGAAGAAGAGTTTAAATAACTGTCAGAATATTCAGATAATTTGACTTACAAGTATAATATCCATGCGTGTTCTCTGCTTCAGCTGAATGCCAGACTATAGTGATGAATTATTACATATTTTCTGTACTTGACACCAATTAAGGCATGCGTTCAAAATTCCATGATACAACTCTGGCCAAACATGAGGTCCCATGAATTCTTTAAAAGAGGGAAATGAGGAACAGTACTTTCCCAATAACGATGCCATACAGCAGCCACATAATGCTGCCTTACATCACCTACATACAGTGGTACTTGAAAGTTTGTGAACCCTTCAGAACTTTCTATATTTAAGCATAAATTTGATCTAAAACAACATCATATTTTCACACACAGGTCCTAAGAGCAGATAAGGATACCCAAATCAAATAAATGAGTCAGATATTAGATTTGGCCAGGTTTATATTAAAGAAAACGATCTAATATCTGATGATTTGATTGTGAAATTAGAGTCAGGTGTTTTCAATCTATTAGATGACCATCAGGAGTGAATGGATGACCTGTTTTATTTGAAGAACAGTTTTCACAACATCTAATGTGGAAGTGTATCATGGCACAAACAAGGAGATTTTTGGGGAACTCAGAAGAAGAGTTGCTGATGCTCATCAGTCTGGAAAAGGTTAAATTCATCTCTAAAGTGTTTGTACTTCACCAATCCATAGTCAATTCAAATCCATTATTACCCTCATCAAGAATGTGTAATAGTCTGCAAGGTCACAAAGGAACCCAATGTAACCTCTAAGCAACTAAAGGCCTTTTCCACATTAGTTAATGTTAATGTGTTCACCATCAGGAGGACACTGAACAATATTGGTATGCATGAAAAGCTTGCAAGGAGAAAGCTGCTGCTCGCCAAAAAAAAATAAAAAATATTGCTGAGACACAAGACTATTGGAACAATGTTTTATGGATGGGACCAAAATAGAACTTTATGGTTTAAGTGAGACGTGTTATATTTTGAGAAAGGAAAACGCTGCATTACAGTATAAAAACCTTCCCATCTGTGAAACACAGTGGTGGTATCGTGGTTTGGGCCTGTTTTGCAGCATCTGGGACAAGACAGCTTGACATAATTGATGGAACAATGAGTGCTGAAATGCCAGTAAATTCTAAAGGAAAGCGTCAGGACATTTGTCTGTGAGCTGAATCTCAAGAGAATATGGGTCAGGCAGCAAGACAACAACCTTAAGCACACAAGTCGGTCTACCAAAGAATGGTTAAAGAAGATTAGAGTTAAAGTTTCACAGAGTCCCTACCTTAATGCAGTGTTTCCCAACCAGTGTGCCTCCAGCTGTTGAAAAACTACAACTCCCAGCATGCCTGAACAGCCAAAGGCTGTCCGGGCATGCTGGGAGTTGTAGTTTTGCAACAGCTGGAGGCACACTGGTTGGGAAACACTGCCTTAATGCAATATAAATTTAGTCGAAGGACCTGTAGTGAGCAGTTCATGGGAGGAAAACCATCAACATAACAGTTGAAGCTGTTTTGTACAGAGGAGTGGGTGAAAATTCCTCCAAGCCGATGTGCAGGACTAATCAACAATTACCAGAAATGTTTAGCTGTAGATATTGTAGCACAAACGGGTCACGCTAGATACTAAAAGCAAAGATTCGACATGTGATAATGGATCATTTTCCTACAAAAAAAAAAAACTAAGTTTAATATTTTTGACTAATATGTTTGATTAGGTTACCTACTTTAAAGACTTTAGTGAAAAGCTGTTGTAGTTTTAGGTCACATTTTTGCAGAAATATAGAAAACCCTGGGTTCATAAATTAAGAACAACTGTAGTAGTTCCATACAGTTAACACATAACTGGTATAAAGTGCTAAAATAACAGAACCATGTAGTTCCCAAAAGATACTATACAATTTCTAAATGATATCAAGGTAGGCACCATGATGTAAAGCTGAATGAACACTCATTTACGATAAATTGCCTGTCTAAATGTGCCGCAGATTACCAGATGAAAGAGTGAAATGCTCGTTCGTCGGGTGATATGATCTGAAGTGCAGACACCTCACTTATTATTTCTAGGCAGCCGATTGTGCTGTCTAAACAGCGATCTGCTGCCCAGAAACAATGCAAATGTATGAGGACAAGTAATGGCAGTAGCCACCGCTCGTCCTTATACTGTAGAGATCTCGTATGTAAATCTGCATGTAAATGCAGCTCTTCACCTCCACCAACAAACAGGAAATTGTCGGGAAGAAACACTGTCTTCCTAACAATCACCTGCTCATCTGCCTAGTGTCCATGTGCAGTTTCTTTCCTATTTACTATATTGTAAGCATTCATTTGTCCTTGCATGTGGGACATATTTAGCACATTTAAAAAAAAACAAAAAAGCATGGTCAATGATTAATGTGGTGTACACACTTTAGATAGAATCAAACCCATCAAGTAAAACATGACCAAAGGTCTGTGAACTAAGTGCTTATTTATTTAACCAAGGCAGTCATAGCCTGTACACCAGCTTCAACATTTGCTTATCTATCCTTATTGACCCATGGGGAAATGAAAGGCTGTGAAAACATCAGGTGGCTTTATAAGGAGAATGTAGTGTACCTTTTATTATGCATGTGAATGGGATCTACACAGTGCTCCAGACTAAAAAAATAAACAAGAGCCATTGGCTCCAAAACTGAAAAATTTAGCAGCCAAATTAAATTTTTTGTTGCCAAATTGAAAATACATATAATTATAATTTAAAAAAAGATTTGGAGTGTCTACAGCAATTATAAAATGCCCACAGTAAAAATAATAAAACCTTAGATTAATTCCCCCCCCACACATACACACACTGCCTGCACAGTAGGAACTTCCCCCCTCACTTAGTAATTTTCTCCCACACTGCCCCCATATAGTAATTTCCCCACGCATAGTAATTACTCCCCCACTTCTCCCACAGTAGTAATATGCTCCACAGTAGTAATTTTCCCCCACACTGTCCTCTAGTGCCCCCCTTTTGGCCAATAATGTCCCCCCGGTGCCCCCCTTTTGGCCAGTAATGTCCCTCCGGTGCACCCCCTTATTGCCAGTAATGTCCCTCCGGTGCACCCCCTTATTGCCAGTAATGTCCCCCAGTGCACTCCCTTATGGCCAGTAATGTTGGAACTTTAAAACAAAAGGCTAAAATCTTATACTCACCTGTGTCGTTTCGCTGGCACTCACTAGCTACTGGTAGGGCTCGGGATCATCATCACGCCCGCCTGCACTGGGATTTCACTACCAAATAGGCCTCAGGTCTGTAGGTGATCGGTTGTAGGGCAAGGAATTATTGGCTCCCGTGCCCCGCTGCAATATTCAGCTACAGCGCGGCAGTCCTGTCGCAAATGGTGACTAGGCTAAAACGTCTTGTCGCCATCAGCAAATTTCAAAGCACATTGGCGACCGCTTTGATCGCCATCTGGAGCACTGCTACATATAACTATGTATCCAGACTACTATAAATGCCATTATTGATAAAAATGCTATATATTTTAGCATGCAGAATATAAGAATCTATAGTATGTGTGTTAAGATGCAATATTGACAGTTGACCTGCCTAACAGTTGGATGTTGAACCAATACTAGGCTGGGGTCATAAGGCATAGTTGCCACATGTGTGAGCCACATTGTTTTTTGTCTATACTGTATAACATACAGTAAATTGAAACCCCATAAACTACATTTCCATTAAAAAGAAAAAAAAAATTGTACAATATCCACACAGACTGATTGCCGTCATGCAGTATTTTTTCTATTTAGCAGTCTGTTTCTTGCAAAAGGGGCCTGCTCTCCATTTATACACAGGTGTCATGTGCCTATGGCCAGCCAAGGGTGCCTACTGTGAAAAACTTGTTTCGTAGAAGTCCATTGATTTTTGTCTTATTTGCAGAACTGAAAATTTATAATTTTGATAGCTCGGTTTATTAAATACTCAATTTTGTTCCTTTACTTGCTTATCATATATTAAACTCTTACAAAATTATTCTGTTTTTATTTAATGGATAAATTGGCTTTTTTTCCAGGTTTGGCTTGTGGCAGTACCATATATTGAGAAATATAGAATGGAACACATTCCTGAATCCAGACCAGTTTCACCTACAGCTTTCTCTGTGGATTCAATATCCTTGAGCAACTTCTCTATACATGACCACGAGGACCATCCTGGCAAGCACAATGAATCTTAGACTACCTTAATTTGAATACCATAAAACCATAGCTAACTCATGGTGCTTGTAGTCGAGCTCGGTGCAGGTCAGAAACCTGAGATGTTGAGATAACATTTGTAACATAGATGAAGGTCCTACAATGAAGTCTTAACCCCATGCACTATAATATGACTGTGATGTAATCCGGTCTTTTTCAATAATGGTATTAAATGATATTCATTGAAAAAGTGGTCTTGTGAGTAATTTATGTACTATACAATGGAACTGACTGTTTTGGGTCCCTAATCCAATCACTTTACTTTATACTTTTTGCTCTTGCAAAACACCAAGAAGGTGCCCCAGGTAAATACACTCTCCCTGTTTTTTAGGAAAGTAATTTAAGACTTCTGTGTGGTTCCACCCTATATGCTCCCCAGATGCAATATTACGAAGAATATATTCATTACATTGTGCCACAGGGTTAGTTACTATAGCTTCCTTGCAAGATGAAGGGGGCACCATGGACTGCCATATAGTCTCCTGCACGTGCTTCTGGTGTGTATATAAGGCCTTTGTGAGATGACGTCATGCATGTAGACTTCTTCTCTATTTATTTCCATGGGGGGCTCCACGGGATAGAGTCCCCGTTTTCGTTATTGGTCAGGGTCTCAGCAGTAGGACCCCCACTGATCTAATGGTTATATTTTATCTTGTGGATAAGAGATAATTTAAAAGCAGATATATAAAATACACATTTTACTGAATTTCTTCCCAGACAACTATATATGAATCTGCTTAGCTTCTCCTGCTCTATAACATGCTGCCTGTGGATAGCATTGCATTTTGCAGTGACAGGTACTTTTTAAATTTAAAGCCCAGCGAGGTACTCTCCTGCTCCCTGCTGCTCTGTTCCAGGTCCTTGGTTCTCTTTTCCGGTCTTCTGGTACTCGCCCTGTAAACTCCTGGATGGACAGGGTCATGTGTGTCGCCAATAACAGGTGTAAGAGATCGCTCTCTCACAGGGGGACTTCTCTTCACAAAGGGGGTTTCAAGCTCAAACAATGCTTTATTTGTCACACAGCACATCACACTTCCAAATTTGGAGTCACTTGGCACAATGAAGTTGCAGCTTCACATCACAACGTGTTACATCAACACAAAACAATAAACCCTTGCCCGGCTAAGCACTCACTATACAGAGGTCTCCCTAACTCACCTCTAGCTCAGTGTTCACAATGTAGTATTCGGCTTCGGTCAGACAGCCCCCTAGCTGTGACCAGAACAACCTACCAGTCCTCCTGGTGGAAGCAGCGAAATACCTTTGGCATCACTGGGTCCTCCCAAACTCAGGCTTCCTCAGCCTTGTGGCCGCCCATCCCTCCTGGCTGGAACCACAAAGAGCCTCTGCAGGCTTCCTTCTCAATTCCCTCCAACTCAGGCTTCCTCAGCCTTGTGGACCCCCAGCCCTCCTGGCTGGGACCACACAGGCCCTCTGCAGGTCTGTTCCCTGGGGCCTAACTCCTCCTCTCACACACTGAGGATTATCGCACCTGGCCTCACCTCAGGCCAGGTGAACACCCTCCTCTAATAGGTTTCCTGCACTATCCTAGAAAACACATATCTTCCCTTATATATTAGACCTGTCACTGCCTCACACAGGCTTCAGCAAAGATGCACTGCCAAGCAGTACATCACCGCTGGATCACATGCCACACATTGGGGGAGATTTATCAAACTGGTGTAAAGGAAAACTGACTTAGTTGCCCATTGCAACCTGATCCCACCTTTCACTGCTCCTTTGGAAATTGTAAGGTGGAATCTGTTGCTATGTGGAACTAAGCCAATTTTCCTCTACACCGTCTGATAAATATCCCCCTGCAGCAGCGCATGTGATCCCTTCTGTCTGTGATCCCATCTGTTTATAGGATGGTGATCAGAAGACCTTAAAAGAGAGCCAAAACAGAGCAGCAGGGAACAGGCGAGTATATTTTTCTCAACCGATATGGGCTGGGCTTTTAATTTTAAAAAGTGCAAACAGCTGAAAGACCTCTTTAACCACTTAAGCCCCCCTAGCTTAAACACCCTTAATGACCAGACCACTTTTTACAATTCTGCACTACACTACTTTCATGGTTTATTGCTCCGTTATACAACTTACCACCCAAATAAATTTTACCTCCTTTTCTTCTCACTAATAGAGCTTGTATTTGGTGGTATTTCATTGCTGCTGACATTTTAACTTTTTTTTATATTAATCAAAAATTACCGAAATTTTTGCAAAAAAAATGACATTTTTCACTTTCTGTTGTAAATTTTTTTTTTTTAAAACTACATATACCTTGTATTTTGAAAATTTTGCCCCTCTGCCGAAACGTCTGGACGTTTTTATTTAGGGCTGATACCCCTTCCCCTCTGTCTCACTTACACTTGTAGCTCAATCACCAAGTATACACTGCGCACATGGTTGGACTCTACTTGGCGCTCTCTTCTAACGCCTAACATTCCAGTCTTAATGCAGGTTAGAGATTTATTTTTCCAGGCATCCCCTGTCTTTCTCCAGACTCTTCCGGTTCAGTTGAAAAAATGCACTTCTCCATCTGTTATAAATACAGATAGCGGAGATGTCCCATCACTGTTAGAGATGCAGAAACACCCACTGATGTCGTTAGCCTCACCTCTACACATCACCTTTTGTGTACAACAAATTAGGAAGGCTGTATTGCCCTTGCCGGCACAAATTACTCACACACCATTCGAGAAATTAGCTTTGCAGTGTAAAGAGCCCAAAGGGAAGATCTCTAAACTATATGAAATGTTGCTGGCAACCAAGACCATATCAGAACCTCCCTTCTTTGCACAATGGGAAAATGAACTGGGAATCCAACTCTCTTCATTAGAGAGAAAGCACGCTCTCCTCTCCGCGATTAAGGTGTCCAGATGTGTAAAACTACAAGAAAACAGTTATAAAGTGTTAACCCGATGGTACTACACCCCCCAAAGGCTACATCACATGTTTCCCACTACGAGTCCACTGTGTTGGAGATGCAACAAGGTATTGGGAACACACGCACACATTTGGTGGCAGTGTGATAAAATCCTTCCGTTCTGGCAGACGGTTTGTGGGACTTTGTCGAAGGTCATTGGTTCTCAAGTACAACCAGATCCTAAATTGTGTCTGTTTGGACTTTTTACCGATTTTCGAGGAAGTAAATATGAGCGTATATTATGTTCCATTCTATTAGCAGCAGCCAGACTTTCCATTGCCTCCTTTTGGAAACAACAGGTCCCCCCTGGAAAACTTAACTGGATTAACAGATGTGACCAATTGTGTCGGCTTGAGCAGATAGTGCACTGGGACTCTAGGTCCCCGATGAAATTTGAAACGATATGGAACCCGTGGCGAAAGTTTCGCCAATTTGGGCCAATATAATCTGGGAATAATCTAAAAACATCTGGGATCTCTATGAGTATTCCCCCCCGTTTTCGTAATATGAGTTTTATCTGACCCATGAGCAGGTCCACATTGTCTGATGGGATTGTCTGCACTCATTATGGGTTCGCGTGACTACCAGGAACACTTTGCATTTTCAATATCTCAGCAAAATATAACCCCCCCCCTCCCTGTTTACCCTTAGTCCTCCCCCTCCCCCCCCCCCCTCTATTCGTCCAGTGTTCTTTGTTTTGTACTTGTTTATTTTTTATTTTTATTTTTTTCTCTTGTATGCATGACCCTTGTAGGTTTTGCACCTCGATACTGCCTCGCGGACCTATTTGGTGGCAGTGTGATAAAATCCTTTGCGTGGGTATAGAAACCACGTGTTAACTTCTTAGGCTTTACTTAGCATAACCCTTGAAATATAGTAACCAGCAACCAGTTGGGTCCGAAGTGTACTGTATTACTGTTCACATTTGTGTTGTGATTGCTTATTGGTGTAATGTACAAGTACCCTTTATATCACTATGTCATGTTTATCATTACGATATGCAGCGGATGTTGCAGAAAACAATAAAAAGAGTTTTAAAACAAACAAAACTACATATACCTTGGGGTGTCTTCTTTCCAAAATGGGGTCACATGTGAGGTTTTTGTACTGCTCTGGCATTTGAGGATCTCTGCAATCATTACATGTATGGGCAGCATTAGGAGTTTCTTCTATTCTCCTTATATTGAGCATATGGGTAATGAGATTTTTTTTTTCCGTTCAGCCTCTGGGCTGAATGAAAAAATGAACAGCACAGATTTCTTCATTCGCATCGATCAATGTGGATGAAAAAATCTCTGCCAAAAAATATGCAAGAAAAAAAAGAGGGGCCTGGCGATTGCCAGGACATAGGGGCTCCGCCCAAACATCCATACCTACTTCAGCTCCTATGTCCTGGCAAACGTGATTTCTCCATTCACATCGATCAGTTGATCGTTGTGGAGGAAGACATCTTTGCCAGATTTTTGATACAAAGTGTTTGCCAAAGCATATGAACTCCAACACCTCTCCTCAGCTCATATGCCTGGGCAAACATACCTGTACTGCAGAGAAGAAATCTCGTCCTGCAGCGCCGCATACACCGACTTCCCATGTAAACTGACAACAGCGCAATGCTTCTCTCAGAATGCACATCAGTGCTGCAGCGTTTTCGTCGGTTGGTCCAGCTGGAAAGTAAAGGGTGGTTAGTAAAAAAAAAAAAAGAAGAAAAAACAAGAAGCAGGCTCATAAATTTGAACGTTACAAACTTTATAAACCTGAACATCATAAAACTTTTAAAACCTAAACTAACTCAAGATTTTTTTTTTGCAACCTGTTTAATTTTTTTTTGGTTTTTTACTTTTCACTCTTTATTTTCCTAGCAGAAACCTCTCCTCTCCCATAGGACAATGTGTAAAGTGTAAATCGCACAGAGATGGGATAAAGTGCATAATGTACTTCGCACCAAGTGAAAGGAGAGGTTTTACATATCTGCAGTAGCACACTAGCACCCCTGTGTGTTAGGGTCTCTCAAAAGCTAGTATCCTGACAGACCCTTGTGTTAACTCTGCCTGTGTCCTGCGGTCCCTACGTCCCTAAGTGTACCTGAGTGTGGTACTTCCGGAAACAATCCCCTAAGCATAGGGCAGGGTGGTCAGGGCAGTCAGGACAGAAATAGCGGGTGTCACGCCTTATTCCACTCCTGCTACAGACACAACATCTTTTTCGGGGCGACGGTTGGGTTGAGGTACCAGCAACGACACTGGGGAAATGTCGCTCGTGTAGACGGCTCACTACACTGGTGGTTGGGGCCACGGAACCTCCTGGATACAGGAGGTTCTCGATCTCTTCCTGAAATTTGAGGAAGGATCCTGTTCTCCCAGCCCTACTATTATACATACCCAATTGAATTAGGTATACAGACACCTTCTTATACCAGCCTCTGGTCCTGCGGGAAAGTAGATAAGGAGCCAACATCTGGTCATTGAAATCCACCCCTCCGATGAGCAAATTATAGTCGTGGACCGAGAGGGGCTTTTCAATGACACTGGTTGCCCGTTCAATTTGGATTGTCGTGTCTGGTGAATGGAGGAGAGCATGTAAACGTCACGCTTGTCTCTCCATTTCACCGCGAGCAGTTCTTGGTTACACAAGGCAGCCCTCTCCCCCCTTGCAAGTTGGGTGGTAACGAGCTGTTTGGGGAAGCCCCGGCGACTAGGTCGCGCGGTGCCACAGCAGCCAATCTGTTCTAGGAACAAATGCCTGAAGAGGGGCACACTTGTGTAGAAATTGTCCACATAAAGATGGTACCCCTTGCCAAATAAGGGTGACACCAAGTCCCAGACTGTCTTCCCACTTCTCCCCAGGTAGTCAGGGCAACCGACCGGCTCCAGGGTCTGATCTTTACCCTCATAGACACGAAATTTGTGCGACTAGCCTGTGGCCCTTTCACAGAGCTTATACAATTTGACCCCATACCGGGCGCGCTTGCTTGGGATGTATTGTTTCAAGCCAAGGCGCCCGGTAAAATGTATAAGGGACTCGTCTATGCAGATGTTTTGCTCAGGGGTATACAAATCTGCTAATTTGGTGTTAAAGTGGTCTATGAGGGGCCGAATTTTGTGAAGCCGGTCAAAAGCTGGGTGGCCTCTGGGACGAGAGGCAGCAGAGTACATGGGCATGTGATGAATTGGGTTCGTGGACCAATATGACCGCAATTGATGCTTTTTTGTTAGGCCCATGTTGAGGAGAAGGCCCAGAAAAGTTTTAATTTCGGAAACTTGGATAAGTTTCCACCGGAAAGACTGGGCATAAAAGCTTTGCGTGTTGGTGGTTATAAATTGAGTGGCATACTAGTTTGTTTCTGCCACGACTAGGTCAAAGAGCTCCGCAGTGAAGAACAGCTTAAAAAAAACCATTGCCGATCCGATCTGAGCTGTCTCAACCTGAACTCCTGACTGGGCGGTGAAAGGGGGAACTACTGGTGCAGCTGAAGATGGGGGCTGCCAATCAGGGTTTGCCAGCACCTCAGGGACTCTAACGGGCCTGTCTGTGCGGTGGCTGCGATGGGGGAACTATTGCACGTGCCACCTTCAACTGCCCTTCTGGTGCTCGCCGCTTCACCATGTTCTACGGCAGTGCTGGTACTAAGTCCAGGATGGGCTGCGCTGCTGGTGTATGCCTCACCACTTAATCCGACAGCGCCAGCCCCACTCTGCTGCCTTGAAGCGGATCCTGCGCAACCTGTGGTCTAGCAACACGGGGCCAGGTACACCTGGTGGTATCAGGGACCTCAACCTCATAGTCAGAACTTTGGGTCAGACTGCCACTGCTTTCTACAGGTTCGTATTCTGACCCACTGGATTCGTCAAATGAGGGTTCCCATTCATCATCCGACTGGGTCAGAATCCTGTAGGCCTCTTTAGGCGAATACCCCTTACTTGCCATTTGGACAACTAAATTTAGGGGGTATTCCCTGAGACTACCCAAGAAAAAAAAGCAAGCCTGTCTTACAAATGGGAGGCTAGCGAAGTACAGGAGGCTGCTGCGATTGATAAAAAATATCAAAACTGATTTTTTTTTTTATCACTGCAGCGCTTGTGTAGTGATTGTGCAGTGATAAAAAAATATATATATTTTTTAGTCACTGCAGCGGGGCGGGCGTGGGTGAACGCACGTGTGGGCGACCAATCAGGCCAACACTGCGTTTTGGGTGGAGGGTGACTAAGGTGACACTAATACTATTCTAGATCTGACTGTGATCAGTTCTGATCACTTACAGATACTATAAAGTACCAACGCTGATTAGCGCTACGCTAATCAGCTAATCAGTGACTGCGGTGCGGTGGGCTGGGCGCTAACGGAAGCTAACTACCTACCAAAGAGGGCCTAAACTAAGCTAAACCTAAAAGTCAATACTGGTGGGGAAAAAAAAAGTGACAGTTTACACTGATCACTTTTTTCCCTTTCACTAGTGATTGACAGGGGTGATCAAGGGGTTAATTGTGTAGGTGCTTGGCGTACTTACAGTCACATGTGCTCTCTGCTGGGACCAACTGACGAAAAGGACCCAGGAGAGGGCACAGAAGCCATTTAACACATTATATTTATAAATACAATGTGTTAGATGGCTTGTGATTCGATTTTTATTAAAGTCATCAGCCTGCTAGCGCTGATCATTGGCTGGCAGGCTGATGACCAACGTCTCGCGAGATGACGTGCCAATGCGTCCAGGAGGAACATCCCGGCCGCCCGCAGGACGCATCTCTACGTTAGGCGGTCCAGAGGTGGTTAAATGACTAGACAATTTTTTATTTTTTTTGTGCAGTATTAGAAATCCATGGCTGCGTTCTTTCATTCAGGCTGGGTTCACATTTGAGCGTTTTACAGCGCGTTCAAACGCGCTGTAAAACGCTCAACACATGAAAACCAATGCTTTATCTATGGCCCTGGTTCTCACGTGAGCGTTTTACAGCGCGTTTGAACGCGCTGAAAAACGCCTTACGCTCAAAAAATTTCTTGAGCTTCTTTGGGGCATTTTGTCACGCGTATTTGGATTGACGCCACAGTAGTCAATCACACGAACGCGCGTACAACGCGCGTTTCCTATTTGCAAAAACGCGCTGTAATACGCGCGTATCAGATACGCGCAAGTCTGAACCCAGCCTAAAACTACACCACTGTTGTGTGCTGTATTGCAGCTCAACTCCATTACTGGTGAGCAGTAATACCAGACACAACCCAAAAACAGGTGTGGTGCTGTTTCTGGAAGAAAGCAGCCATGTTTTTCTAATCCTGGGCAGCCCATTTACTGGCCATTTTTTAATTTGTTTGTCTGCCACAGGGATCAGCAGCCTCCAGCACTCCAGCTGTTCTGAAACTAAAACTCCCAGAATCCTCCTTTCGCTTCTATGAGAGTTAGGGCTTATTCACACAGCCATTGTGCATTAGACCAGGGGTGCACAACCCATGTCCCCCAGAGCTACAGTTTGCGGACCCTGTCCTGCTGGGCAGAAACACAGCTGATCGTGCGATCAGCTGTGTTTCTGCCCGGAGCGCCGCATAGTGGATGGATCACAACTTTCTAGCAGGAGCAGGTCACGCCCCTGGCTGTAAGTGACAGCGGGGAAGCCAAAGGAGAAGGCATAAGCGGTTTATTAGCACTTCGGCTTTCTCCTAAAGAAGCCCTATGCAGGGTGGACCCCGGCGATCGTGTGATTGCTGGGTGTCTTAGGGTCAGAGGAGCGCAGAGCTGCAGGGTTAGCAGACCCTGATCAGCTATGCCTTGCTACAAAGCATCCCAGCACATGTCTCTTTGTTATTCTGTTCCTTTATTATTTCTACTAATTGCTACTAGCCTGCAGTAAGGGTACCGAGGGGAAGTAATAAGTTGGGGAGGTGTACCTGCACAGACTAACTCTATCCAATCAGTGCTTCCATTTTCAGACTGTGCAGGTACACCCCCCCCCCCCCAACTGGTTACCTCTGTACCCTTACTGCAGGCTAATAGCAACTCATTCATAACTTCTAGTAGAAATAATAGAGGAATCGGACAACATAGAGCCATAAGAATAGATGCCCCAGAATTATTAGTACATGGGGAATTCATGGAGTGGTGAAAGGTCGTCTTTAAAGGGGCTTAAAAGTAAAAAAGTTTTTTTCTAAATATAATATAAAATATATAAAATATGGTAAAATATGGTAAACTGAAATCTTCACAGTACAGCCACACAGAGCGGCTGTGCTGTGGTTGGGATGTGGTCAGCCTAGTACCGTGTGGCCGCACAAGCCTCAGCAGTATTATATTAATTAGTACTGTATTTTTTATTTGGCCTACATTGTTAAAGGGGTTATCCAGGAAAAAAGACATGATTACACTCACCGGTAATCTCTTTTCCATAAGCCCATGACAGCACCCTTGAGAGACCGCCTCCATCCAGGACAGGAAACAGGAACTTTCGTGGAGAGTTCAAAAGGCCAGCCCAGACCTCATCACCTCAGTTAGTAGCAAGAACATGTCCTGCAAAACATATTAAACTTTTTCCTTTTTTTTTTTTTTTTTTTTACTTATCTCCTTTTTTTTTCTTTTTTTTTTGTAAAATTTTGTGTTTTTTTTTTTTTTTGGGTGGGAATAATTGACGGGTGCTGTCATGGGCTTATGGAAAAGAGATTACCGGTGAGTGTAATCATGTCTTTCCCTATCGCCCATGACAGCACCCTTGAGAGACGATTAGGCAAGTAATCCCCTAGGGAGGGACCACCGCTTGGAGCACTTTCCTGACAAAGACTAGCTGATCTCTGGAGCTTAAGTCCAACTTATAATGTTTGAAAAAGGTGCAAGGAGTTTGCCAGGTAGCCGCTCTACATATCTGTTCCAGGGAAGCATCTGCTTTTTCTGCCCAGGATGTTGACATTGCCCTGGTTGAATGAGCTTTCAGGCCTACAGGAGGAGATTTTCCTGTGGATGAGTAAGCCAGATTAATGGCTTGAACGATCCATCTGGCAAGCGTTTTAGAAGAAACTGGCTGTCCTTTGTTCTTTCCCTCATATTGAACAAAAAGCCTGTTGCTTTTCCTCCAAGCTTTTGTAGACTTGATGTAGTACAAGAGACAGGGACGTAGCTAGAAATGACTGGGCCCCACAGCAAATTTTTGTATTGGGCCCCCCCTACCCGCACGCGTTTCGCTCCCCCTCTATAATGTGCCAGCCATATAGCCCCCCTATAATGTGCCAGTAGTCAGCCATATAGCCCCCCCAGCCCCCCTATAATGTGCCAGTAGCCAGCCATATAACCCCCCTATAATGTGCCAATAGTCAGCCATATAACCCCTCCTATAATGTGCCAGTAATCAGCCATATAACCCCCCCTATAATGTGCCAGTAGTCAGCCATATAAACCCACCCTATAATGTGCCAGTAGCCAGCCATATAGCACCAGATGCCCCCATAGTGCTCCTCTCCCCATAGTGCCCCCTATAATGTGCCAATATCAAGTGCCTCTGTCTTCCCCATCCCAATATCATAGTGCCATCCTCTCCCCTGCCCCTAATGTGTGTGACAATATGAAGTGCCTATCTCTCCCCCCCATTTGCCAATATTATAGTGCCAATAGCCCCTCCTCCCTGTGGCAGTAAAGTAAAAGTCCAGTATTTAAAAAAACAAAAACAAAAATCCTGTCTTTCAGAAAAGTTTGTGAAGGGAATCGAACCTGTGACCATTAGGATGAAAGGCAAGACACTTATCCACAAGACCATATGAGCTGCATAACCAGGTAGCTAAAAAAAAAAAAATAAGACCTCTAGATAAGGAGAACTTTGATAGTGTATCTATACACATTACAGCTGCCCCAACACACCAAGCTCTGCTACATCCATATACAATGTGCTGGTGCAGCTGTAATGTGTATGGATACACTATCAAAGTTCTCCACATCTAGAGGTCTTATTTATTTTTTTTTTTAGCTATCTGGCTTATCAGCTTATATGGCTTTGTGGTTAAGTGTCTTGCCTTTGAACCTAATGGTCGCAGGTTCGATCCCCAGGGCAAGCTTTTCTGAAAGAAAGAAAAAATAAGTTTTAAGTAGGCAAGGGCGAGAGTACACTGCGATTCACTGAGTAATTAGCGAAGGGAGAGGAGTGAGGACACGTGCTGATTACCCAGGGGAGGAGAGGAGTGAGGACAACACGTGCTTGCCGGGCCCCCTGTAAGCCCGGGCCCCGAAGCAGCTGCTTCCCCTGCTTCCCCGGTAGTTACGCCCCTGACAAGAGACATCCAATGTATGCCACTTCCTTTCTTTATCAGTTTGCGGGTTCTGACATAGGGAAGGTAAAATAACTTCCTGTGACCGATGAAACATGGTAACTACTTTAGGCAAAAAAGACGGATCAGGCTTGATTATAACTCTGTCATCCGTGAAGATAGTGTAGGGAGGAGAAGTTGAAAAAGCACATATTTCCCCTACTCGTCTTGCTGAGGTAATTGCAACCAGAAAACCCGTCTTCAGGGACAGAAGCTTCATGGAAAGTTCATTAACAGGTTCAAATGGAGGTTCGGTTAACTTATTCAAGACTAAGTTCAAATCCCAAGGAGGTATTAGGGACCTGGGCAAAGGTCTAAGAAGATTGGTAGCCTTAAAAAATCTCCTGATCCACTGGTGATTTGCAATAGGGTAGTCAAAAAATGCGCTAAGGGCAGATATCTGAACTTTAAGTGTACTGGTTCTTAGCTTCTTCTCAAACCCTCTTTGAAGGAAGTCTAATATTAACGCCATTGGTGGGGAATCCAATACGTTTACTGGAACTTTACAGAAAGATAAAAAGGTTTTCCAGATCCTCAGGTATATTTGAGATGTCACCTCTTTCCTAGCTGACA